>OY720051.1:8469876-8940703 GCA_963082485.1 Eudonia mercurella
AAGCCAAAAGTGTAGTCACGGTTAAGTTGATATATGATGAAAAAACTATCGTATTACATAAACAAAATATATATTTAGTATCAAAGGGAACGTGTTTACAATTAGTCCGACCCATAAATTCATAACACACTATAGTTTTTTTTAAAATATCATTTGAAGTTGGGCAATAATCATGAAAACGAGTGGCGGCGTTTAGTTGATATCTTATAGTTTATCTAAATTATTATACCTCTAATGTCTAATAAATGTTTTGTTTTATGTTTTTAGATCTTATACTTATAAAATTTAAAAATTGCCATACCCTTACAGGGTCATGTTTATGGGTCATTTTTTATGTATTTACCATCTGTAATAACCAACATGTTGCAATAAATATTATGACTATGACTATGACTATGACTATGTCTAAACAATCACCAATGTCTTAACTACAAATCGTCTGTCTCACATTTTCGATTTATCGAGTTTATTTTTAAATTATTATTTTTCAAATTAACACGTTAAATTCGACATACAAAATTAGTATGGCCACGCGGCATCAAATAAATATAGACGAAGACATTTCAAATAAAATATATGACACTTGTCACTTACGGACGACCCAAAATATAAAAAAATGTCATCATCATCATCAGTTCATTTTTATGTCCCCACTGCTGGGACACGAGCATATTCCTTTTTTTTTAAACACATTTTTTATCCTCCTTACTTGGGAAGGCACGTAAAGCTGTTGGTCCCGGCTGCATTAGCAGTCGTTAACAACCACCAATCCGCAATGGGCCCGCGTTTCATTTGAGTACATAATATCACCAGTATATTGTAATAATATGATTTTTCAGACCAGACAAGTTCACCAACAAACAAGTTCCAAAACTTAGACTTAATAAGGTCGGTAATTCATTTGTTGGGAAAAGTATAAAAATATATATAATAAAGTGCTTTTCATTCTAACGGAATTGCCACTACACAAGTTTAAGTCAGAAATAAAACAAGGTCAAATGAAAAAAAGGTTACTATAAAATTGATGATTATTTTAATGATAAGAACGTGTGGTCATTTTAGTTTGCTCGCCTGCGCATGTTATTTCACATTGTAAGTAGTTACAATTTTGTATACAACTTTTTTAAAAGAGTAGCTGCTAAGTTTCTTGCTGGAGTCTTCTTAGCAGAATCAACCTTTCGAACCAGCAGTAGAATCGCATTACATTATAATGTATTGTTTATTAAATTATATATAAGGTCACTTACTATCAACCGCAAATATTACAAAACACAAATGTTGAAAAAATTTCCACGAGCAGAATTTGAACCTGCACCCTTCTGACATTCCGGGTCAGGTGCTTTTCCAATTGAGCTACCGTGGTTCTAACCACGATGGTGGTTCTAACCACGATGGTGGTGGTATGTAAATAGATAGGTTCGGCGGGCTGGTTAGAACCACGAAGAGCACCTGACCTGGAATGTCAGAAGGGTGCAGGTTCAAATCCTGCTCGTGGAAATTTTTTCAACATTTGTGTTTTTGTAATTTGTTCGCAACAAAATTTGCGTTAAAAATTATTTGAACATTAACCGCAATTATTTTGGCAAAACATCTAATTATATCAGAGAAATAAGGCCGAAAAAATTCAGGAGAGTTTTTTTTTTTACTTTTCCTGACACAAAAATTGTAATAATTTTAAGAGCGGCCTCTCTGTCGTCTCTTTTGAATGAAACTACGGGCACGTGTAAGCGGTGAAGGCATTGCGGCCTCTCTGTTTCGGCTCCTTTGAATTGAAACTACCGAAAGTGCTTTCTTTTTAATCGAAATATCTTTTGGCGTTTCTCTTGAAAACTAGCGTATAAAATTTAAGGTTTTTTCATAAAAAAATAGTTTATGTATGTTGTTGAATTTATCCTCAAAATATTTGCAGTTGATAAAATGTGACCTTATATTTTAAGTATTATTGTGTGTAACTTATATTATTTTTTAATACACTTTTGTGTTTTTTTTATGTAACTACTTGACGGTCATAAGTTTATTTTTTCATTTCATTTCACCACTGAGTTTGGTTCATTAATAGTCATTAAATTCAAATTACACGGCCACTCAAAAAACACCATTCAATCTCACCTTATGCACCGACATGTCCTTGATAGCGTTGCATTTTAAGCTGCTCGTCGTGCAAGAGTACAGGAACAGCTTAAAACCGAGTGTGACCAGCTGAGGGTAGTTCGTAAATGGTCCTTCGAGCCGGAATTTGGCAATGGTCCTTCGAGCCGAATTTTACGGTAGCTTAAAAAAAATGAAAAAAATGGTCCTTCCAGCCAGTTTCCACAACGCCATTCAATCTCACCTTATGTGCCGACATGTCCTTGATAGCGTTACATTTGAAGTTGCACATCTTGCAGGAGTACAAGAACAGCTTGAAGTCAGGCGCCGCTAACAGTTCGTGTGGCGGCGGCAGATCCGACTTGCGTTTGCGTCCGCGATACAAACGGCGGCCGGAAGCCGCAGGGTCCACGACGCCAGGGGCAGCGGACTTAGTGATGTTACCTCTAATAACATAAACATAAACTTCTTGGCGGGACACTGAAGAGTCATGTCTGCGGTGTTGTTTTATTTTGGTAAACGAGGAGCTCGATGGCGCAGTGGTTAACGCGCCCGGTCTGCGAGTGCTGAGGTTAAGCAACTTTCGCAAAGGCCGGTCATCGGATGGGTGACCAAAAATTTATCATCTCGAGCTCCTCCGTGCTTCGGAAGGCACGTAAAGTCGTTGGTCCCGGCTGCATTAGCAGTCGTTAACAACCACCGCACCGCACTGAGCCCGCGTGGTGGTTTATGGCCCGTTCTCCCTATCCATCCATAGGGAAGGCTCGTGGCCCTAGCAGTGGGGAGATAAATGAGCTGATGATGATGAATGGTGGATTGGTGAAACCAAAAGATGGGAAGATGACTTCTAGAAAATTGGTGGTCCGATATGGACCCGTTTAGCAAGAGAGGAATACGTGGAAATCTTTATTGGAGGCCTTTGTCGACATACAAGCTGTTTCATACAAACATCCAGTTGCCGATCATTCAAATGCAAGTTAGAATTGATTAAATGAATTTAGTTTTTAGTAAGTAGGCATGTATTAATTGTAAGGAAAGAAACAGCAATAAAGGCTATTTTATTTCATTTTTTTATTTATTTGTTTTAATGGTGGATTATTAACCGTTAAGGCGAAAGGTAAGGCACACTAGCGCCACCAATTTTATTGATAATTTGACAATTACTAACGGACCGGATCTTTTTTTAATCATTGCGTACCGTCCGACAACAGGAAAGCATCCATAGTATTTATTTAATAATTGTGCACTACTTTTTGTTGCGTGGTTTATTCACAAAACGGGCTATCGCATTTATTCACAAACAATGGCCACTTTTGGTGTTAGCGAATGAATACAAAAACAAACCTAAAAGTAGTGCACAATTATTAAATAATAGATGTTTGCCTAGTGTCGGACGGTCCGCAATGTTTGAAAAAAAATCCAGTTTAGCAGTTATCAAATTAAATCCATTAGCGGCGCTATTGTGCCTTACCCTTCGCCTTAAGTGTTCACGAGCGTGCATGAGTGTTGGCAAATGAAACAAAACAGTGCAACGTCACTTTTCTAATTCTCTCAAGAAGTCCGCCCGAGGACTTAGTAAAGCCCCACATCTTTACTGAGATAGTCGAGGGGTTGGGGGTATATCATTTTTCACTTCTACTATTATCATTCATCATCATCATACATTAACAAAGATATGTTATCTAGGTATTTATATAACGGTTATAATTTAAACGCTCACCAGAAATATTTTTTTAGACCCTAAGCCTAAGTACCAAATAAACTAAATTACATACTGTACAAATATTATTTTTGCTTCCCAAAATGGATAAACGCTCACCAAATTTAAACACTATTATTCAAATGATGGAGGATACTAGCTGCCCTACTCCTGTAGGTCACGTGATAGGTTAGAAATTTAAGACTTGAATTTCGAGGTTATTTTTTTTATTAGACAACAGAAAGCAAAAATTACCAAATTGAAACTCGAGGCATAAAATATTGGTGTTATCTATTTGGTGACAAAATAACATATTTGGTCTGAAATGCAGTTAAAAGGTATTCATATATTTTTATTGCATTTTATAAAAATATAAATTGTATCCTTTTTATAATATTTTAGGAAACACAATTTGGTGAGCATTTATCCGTTATGGTAAGCGTTTCGAATTTTATTGGTAGTAGAATTGATACATTTCTGGTAGGCGTTTAAACACAAGCCTTTTTTATTTCAATTAATTAATTAACTAATTAAATTAATAATAAACTTACTTGGCCTTTTGCAGAGCCTTCGCACGCTCCAATATAGCAGCGGGGGACATCGTTTTGACAACTTTCTGCAACAATATGTTTATCTATATACGGAATGTTTTGGTAATAAAAATAGAAATAATAAATCTTAAAAATAATAGTATTTTTAAGAATTATTAATAAAGAACTTGTATTATAGAATAAGGTGACATTTCACTGTAATATTACGAATAATTTTTATATTTTTAATGTGTAACATCTTTCCGCTCGCTCTATCTATACTAATATAAGAGGAAACCTTTGTATTTTTGTATGTATGTATGTATGTTTGCAACGAATAAACTCAAAAACTACTGGATCGATTTAAAAAATTCTTTCACCATTAGAATGCTACATTAGCGCTGAGTACATAAACTATATTAAAAAAAAATATTAAATAAAATATTAAAAATGACAATTTAATTTTCCAATACAAAATGATTTGTTTGTTTTGTTGTCATGGAAACCATTGATATATATTTAACTCAATGTTGGAAACTGTCAAAGCGGTACGAAGTCCGCCGGGTCTGCTAGTATTTTATATTTAAGATTTGAGGAGCTCGATGGCGCAGTGGTTAACGCGCCCGGTCTGCGAGTGCTGAGGTTAAGCAACTTTCGCAAAGGCCGGGCATCGGATGGGTGACCAAAAATTTATCATCTCGAGCTCCTCCGTGCTTCGTCGTGCACGTGTTGCCGTTGGTCCCCGCTGCATTAGCAGTCGTTAACAACCACCAAAGCACTGGGCCCGCGTGGAAGTTTACAGCCCGTTCCCCTATCCATCCATAGGGAAGGCTCGTGCCCCAGCAGTGGGGAGATAAGATGAGCTGATGATGATGATGATTCAAATTCAAAATCATTTATTCAGTTTAGGCTACAAGTAGCTCTTGTGAATGTCACTATGCCATCGGTTCGTAAGTCTAAGAGTAGACTAAGAGTAGACCGCCCAGAGGGGCGGGAGATCTTGTACTGAGAAGAACCGGCAAGATACTCAGCATATGTCCAGCTTTTTTCTCCCTTACAGCGTCAAAAATATTGGAAAATGCCCTATCATAGCAGGACACTTTCCATTACAAATAAACACAAAACATACTTATAGAAGACAACCACAACATGTAAAAAAATTTACATCAGGTAAAAGTTTCAATTTCCACAATGTCATACAGTACCACTACAGTACTCTAGTAAAAGTCAAAATGACGATGAAACAGGACCACATCGAGATGCATTTTTGTTTGGATCCTTTATTTATGTATGTATGTATGTATGTATGTATGTATGTATGTATGTATGTATGTATGTATGTATGTATGTATGTATGTATGTATGTATGTATGTATGTATGTATGTATGTATGTATGTATGTATGTATGTATGTATGTATGTATGTATGTATGTATGCAACGAATAAACTCAAAAACTACTGGACCGATTAAAAAAATTCTTTCACCATTAGAATGCTACATTAGCGCGCTGAGTAACATAGGCTATATTAAAAAAAAGAATAAATATAAAATACTAAATGTTCAAATAATTTTTAACGCAAATTTTGTTGCGAACCAATTACAAAAACACAAATGTTGAAAAAATTTCCACGAGCAGGATTTGAACCTGCACCCTTCTGACATTCCGGGTCAGGTGCTCTTCCAATTGAGCTATCGTGGTTCTTACCAGCCCGCCGATTTTTTTTTTTATAAAATACTAATATACGACATAAACGATAAATAATAATATAATACGACAATTTAATTTTCCAATACAAAATGATTTGTTTGTTTTGTTGTCATGGAAACCATTGATATTTAACTCAATGATGGAAACTGTTTAAGAGGTACGAAGTCCGCCGGGTCAGCTAGTTGTAAATAAACAGAAAGACCATTTCAGTTAGGAACGAAAGTAAAAAATTAAGTTGGTGTTTTTTCATTTTTAATGGAACAGGTATCGGCTTCTTACACACTTCCTTTAACGCGTCCGTCGTCTAGCCAGTCACGGTGTATAAACGCTTTTTTTTTTTGAGAGGGTTTGCTGATTGCCTCAGACGGCATTTTCAGCTTCACCGGGCTTTTTTGGGGGCGGCGAGGAACGTAAAGGGTCCCTCAAGCCATGTGAAACGAATCACCTTCGGAGGTTTTCTAGAGGGAACGGCATCGCGCACTAGTGCGCGTCCCCGTGCCCTACTATATAGATTCTCCGAAGGGTTCGGATCGGATCGGGGGGCGGAACCACCCGAGGGCGCCTCTAAAGGCTCAGACCTCGGCTCGGGTAGACCGGGCCGTGGAGGAGGAGAGAAGCGCCCAGGTACATGTCTGTACCTGGTATAGAGCGCGTGTGAACCGGTTCTTCGTACCCTTGTTTTACGAGTACGGTGTCTTGGACCTAAGCTAGTGTGCATGTTTAGTGTATTCTGTAAATGTGTAGTGACATTTAGACGATCGGGCGGGGAAGGTTCGAATCCCGCTCGTAGAATTTTTTCAAGTCTTTTTTTTTCAAATAGTACATAATTTCTCAAAGGCTAGTAACTAAAAATAAATTCATCATCAGCTCATTTTATGTCCCCACTGCTGGGGCACGAGCCTTCCCTATGGATGGATAGGGAGAACGGGCCATAAACCACCACCCGGGCCCAGTGCGGATTAGTGGTTGTTAACGACTGCTAATGCAGCCGGGACCAACCGCTTTACGTGCCTTCCGAAGCACGGAGGAGCTCGAGATGATAAAGTTTTGGTCACCCATCCAATGACTGGCCTTTGCGAAAGTTGCTTAACCTCAGCACTCGCAGACCGGGCGCGTTAACCACTGCGCCATCGAGCTAAATAATATACTAAATAAATTAATAAATATGAAATACCTTTGTGATAACCGTTGTAACCGCGACCGGCAGCGGGCCAGGCTCCTCCCGCGGGGAGTCGATGGTCGGTACTTCGGGTTCGGTGCTTGCTAGCGACGATTGCAGGAACACCAGCGGACCCTGCGACCCTTCCACCATCACGTACTCGGAGCCGGACGCTTCTGGGGGTCGGTAAATCAATCTCAACACAATTGGGCAAATAAAATAAAAATCTCTTATTTTCAGACCATTGTGATCCATAGATTATTAGTCTATTAGTAACAGTATAACTTAAAGACTATGTTAGTGACTATATATACTACATATATGTATATAGTAGACTATGTATACACAAAATAATTAAAAGTAATTGACGTCCCAATTGGTAGGCTCATCGAACCTTTGCCACATGTAGCTCGGTGAACCTGCCAACCAAGACTGAATCCAGTCGATCCCCCACCATCCCCATGACTCTGTTCGAGCTCCGCCGCACCCTGTTCACACAAAGCCTTGCAATAATTTTTTATTCTCTTTATTGAGCTCAATAAAAAAAAAAATTTGAAAATCAAAATATTATGTTTAATTACTGTAATAAAATAATAGTAATTCTTGGGTGGGCTGTAAAAATTTAATGTTAATAAAAGATGTCTACCGTCTACGTATTTCATAATAAATAATACTTATTAATACTTTTTTATTCACAGTGCTATATTATTAAGTAGTTTCAAGATAAAGAGGAGCTCGATGGCGCAGCGGAGAGCGCTCGGTCTGCGAGTGCTGAGGTTAAGCAACTTTCGCAAAGGCCGGTCATCGGATGGGTGACCAAAACTTTATCATCTCGAGCTCCTCCGTGCTTCGGAAGGCACGTAAAGCCGTTGGTCCCGGCTGCATTAGCAGTCGTTAACAACCACCAATCCGCACTGGGCCCGCGTGGTGGTTTATGGCTCGTTCTCCCTATCCATCCATAGAGAAGGCTCGTGCCCCAGCAGTGGGGATATAAAATGAGCTGATGATGATGATGATGATGAAGATAAAATTTTGCTAGTGAAAATCAACCAGCCTAAAGGAGCTAAGCACAGTGCCTTGATCTCACTTGATATTAAGTGATGATAAGGCCAATGAAGCGCACTTCCCCGGGATCCTCGACTACTGAGGCACTGGCTAGCTTATCTTTAGCTGTCGGAACACAACAATGCTACAAACATTGATGTTATGACGACATATATAGATAAGATGGTGGTAGGTAGCCAGGCGGACGAACAAGCCCTACCACCAACCAAACCGAGTACACATGCATGTACCCCCTGGGAATCGAAACCGGGTCCGCTGGGTCTGAACCGGTGGTCTTAACCACTAGACCACAGAGACTAACTGAGTTTATTTAGAATTACGAAATTGTATTGATTACTCAGGCAAGCACTCACCGTCAGGCTCGTTGTCGCTAGAGGCCAGAACGCAGGTGACAGTAGCCTCAGCAGAGTCCGGTTGCTCTCCATTGGCCAGTAGACGATATGACTCAGAGCCATCTTCACACCTTCAATATAATTCAATACAATGAAGTTGACAACAATAATAATTAATTAAATATAATCTGAATAAAATAGAATAAAATTAATATCAGTGGTGTATAGCAGAACAGCCCCCTTAGACAAGTGGCCGAACGCTAATAGAATAGAAATCAAATAAAATGATTATTGTAAGGGATTTACAGGACAAACGACAACGGGACTTTACATATAAATGACGTGTATGTCAATCCCAATACAATAATCATTCTAATTTGATAAAAAAAGACAAAGTGTTGAAAAATTCCACGAGCAGGACTCGATCCCGCACCTCATGACATGAATGATGAAGATGATGTTGATGCTTTTAGACTAATTCTAAAACAAGTGACTACAATTAAAAAAGAAGCTGCTCTACAAGAAAAAGGTTTTACCTGACAAGAGTCAAATTGAGTAGATCCAGTTGCATCATAGACTTGTCTCCAGCGTTGACCAGCTGCACATATTTCGTCTGCCCTTCCGTTTCCAACTGTGGCATGGAGCTGGCCACTTCACCATCTAAGGTCTGAAAAGAAAAGTGAAATAATTACTTATTTAGCAGAAATTAAAAAATCTGCTTTTTAAAGTGTTTGAATTAAGTGTTTAATTTAAAAAAAGTCTAAATATATAACATGTCATTTCTGCACCACCCTATAGTTGTCTGGCAGAGAATACCTCGGCCATTAAGTATGACATGTAATTTAAGTTACAAAAGTTTTTAATAAATAAAACATGTATAACTTACCACATCATCTTTGTCAAACGGTCTCATTTCAACAATTTGCAGTTGACCTGAAAATAACAAAATTTTATATGAAATGACAACTAATAACAGAAAAATAGAAATTAAAAAAGTTAAATTTTGTTACATGTTGTATGTTTAATTGAATGTTTTGTTACGTGAATCCATTGTTCCTTTTTCTTTAATATTCCAATATTTCATTTTCAATTTTTTCTTCTTTCTTTCTAATTGTCTGAATGATATAACACAGGCTAACTGTAACACCCTTTTATTATATGTATTATAATAATTAATGCCTCTGTAGACGAGTGGCAAAACGTTCGGCCTGATACCTGAAGGCGGGTTCAATTCCCAGGTTGGCCAATTTTTAGATTTTTTGATGCAATATTCAGGTTTGTGACTTGATTTCAATGATGGAGGCCTTTGCCCAGCAGTGGGACAGTTATAGGCTATTTAGTTTATTTTACTATTATTAAGTGACCTACCATCTTTGTATTCAGCAGAGAGTAACTGTGTTTCTGCAGCTTCTGTTATCTCTTGGTCAGACATAGTGGCCCCTTCTTCGTCTCTAAAAACAATGAAAATAGTTTTTATAGAACTAGCATAACTTGTCCTTGCAATGTTACTAAAATTTATATAAATTTACTTTACCAGTAACTTAGACTCAAGAAAAAAAAAATTGTATAGTAATTATACACAACACAACTGTTGCAGTTTACTAGAACTTTAATGCTGATTACAGAAATTATAAAAGTAGTATTTTCAACACAGATAGGTAATCTAACAGATCTATCTTTTTTTCACAATGATCTCAATGAGTCAAAGTGCTATTGGAAGATGGAAACCTCAGCAGGCTCCACAACAATAAATGTTTCGTTTCTATTTTGAGTTACCTAGTTAATTTAATAATTAAATGTCCTACTTATTACTAAACATTATACTTCATGACAATAGGTACATTATAGGTTAGGTATTTACATTAACTTTTTAACTGGACATGAAACCTAGTTCCAAATACGTATATAATGAACTTTTACATAAGTTTCGATTAATAATATTAAGTTAAACACATAAATATACTTAATATTTTATTAGAGGCAATCTATAGGACTGTTCTATAAAATCTATGAACCTACTTGAGTTATGACATGATGACGAATATAGTTCGAATGACCAATCATTTTAAAGTCACTAGTAGCATACATTTTGTTTGTAAATCACAAAATGCACATTAAACTAACTAATCATAATATCAAAGTAGATACAATAACAAACAAACGTCAAAAACTTAATAAAAGATTTTTCTTGCAACACTAACCAATTTGGTGTTTCTATTAAAAACCTATGTAATTTTATTTTATGTTTATTGCAACAATATGTACTTTCAATTTGTTGGCAACAATAACAAAGTAGTTTTCGAATTATCACCACTGAACCGTAGAACACCCATACATAAGTTATAAACTATACATTATCAGGCTCTTTTTGCCATTTCATATTAATCAACACAACAACAGATAGATTTTCTCCATACGCAGAACTCAGAACAATTAATTTCCTCTTTGACAGAACACATAATATAGGTACGGACGGACTCGCATGCGAATTTACCACTGCAATAATGTTGCCACTAAAAAAATTTATTAATTTTATGGATTAATAAATTGTAGTCTAAAATTATTATTTAACAAAAATGAAATTCCTGCTTAGATAATAAATTCTTTAATAGTTAAAACGTAAATAATCAACTTTTACATTAACACGTTTTTACAATTTTACACGTATAACAAAATCCACTCATTTTTGGACTAAGGTAAAAGTAGTAATAGACTGAACGCTTCTGTACCTAGTGACGTAATTTCCGTAATTTCGTACCGTCATTTTACATCCTCTTTTGTCGTGCCACACACATGCAACCATGAAACTGTAGATATGTGATGCAATGCAACCGTGTCACACTCTCCGCTATTCTATGGTCACACTGCTCTGAAAATCAATCTTGCATGCGAAGTGAAGAGTAGAGAAACAAGTCCTATTGGGGGCTTGAGGCAAATTATTGTTTGGTAACTTGGTTTCAGCATACGTACGTGACGAAAATAATGCCATCCCTTTCGCTCTCGTTGATCTACCATCTAAGACTCTATAAAATCGTTATTTTCATTTTTGAGAGCAACAAAACAATAAAACGTAATTTCAAAAATATAATATGACAGATTTTGCAATTCTGCTTCGAATGAGTATCGTTTTATGTCGTAACGTTCTATGGTATAGCCGTAAAAAAATGTTGAAAATCCAATCCTGAATCGCGCTAACAGAGTTTCCTCGGCTGATTCGTATAAATATACACGACGTTGTAAAGTCGCCGGGGAGTCCGTAGCTACTACGTGGGCCGGTTTTGGCGGGGATCCGGTCTAATTCCTCGTCATCAGATATGTTAAAGCGTCATGCAATCATATATGGTCAAATATGTCAATATGTCAAGAAACAGATAAAAGAGATTCCGGTCTCATCCCACACGGTTTAGTAGCTGATTTGACTTCCTTTTGTCAAATTTGATGGATTTTTGTTTTTAAATCTACCTTTTTTTAAAGATTCTTTAAACTCAAACATATGGTACAACTAAACTCTTTTTTCGAGTTAAATAAAATTATCCCATGTAACTTGGAACTACTACCTAACTCAACCTGTATTTAAGTTTGTTTAGAATCATATTCAATTTGTAAATAGATTATGTTTTATTAAATAAATAAATGGTTAGGCTGTAGCAAAGGGGGTCCGAGACAGTCGATTTTTCGATCAAGTTTTGTATGGAGCTAGGTCTTGTAAAATTTTATTTTTAGATGATTTTGTACGGAACTATGGAGAGAAAATTTTGTAACTATGTAGTGGCGACGGGGACAACTGGATTAGGTTAGGTTAGTCTTGTGACCTACATGTAGCGGAGGCTCGCGAAACGAGCCGGAGCAACACTTGTGCTCGAATTTTTTTTTTTAATTATTAAAAAATTTACTATTTTTTCTTGAAAGCTGTGATTTTCTTCATTACGTGAAAAAAAATTGGGTTATTTTTTGAGGCCCCTTTTTCTACACCCGGACCAAATTTTAATAATGATTTATTTTCATTTGAAAGTTTGTTTGTTTTTCTAACAAAATAGTTATAACTATAAGATTTTTTTTCTGTTTGTAGAGGATGGCGTTACAACTTTTTATTTATTTTTTCAGATGTTTTTCCTTAAAATTAATTGAAACTAAACAAAAATATCAAAGTTTTTGGATGTTTATAAATAGAGAGAGTCTTTTGACTCTATAATCATTATCAGATGATCTTTAGCAAAAACAGTAGGTAGCTATCGTTTTAAAAAATTAAAAAATATAAAGTAGAAAAGTAGAGATGATTTGAAATCATGCTTTATGTTTTGACATGAAAAAGCAATCAGTTACATTCGTATAAGCAACTACTTGCTAACAGAAGTACAGTTAAACGTTTCCAAATGAGAGGCGAACTCTTCATTTCATCAATTAACGCAAGATGGCGGTTCTACATAGCTGCCCTGGTTTCATTTAAGCCGTGTAAACATTAACTTATCAGTTATTCGTGATAATTGATCAATTATCGGTTAACAAAACTCTAAACTCTTTCGCTGCCACCACTGAGATGTCCTGATGGGACTTTAGGTCACAAGCCGCAGGAGAAGGTCGATCTTCTGGCCAAACTCTTTGCAGCTAACTCCCGAATCAATGACGGCAATGCACAGCCACCTCCAATTCCTCACTGTGGCCACACAATGCCCGAGTTTAAAATCTGGCAGTGTGATGTCCGTGCGAAGCTACAGTCAATCGATGTCCGGAAAGCTAATGGCTAATGTGTGCAGCGGCGTTGTCCCCCGTGTTAACGCGCCTTTACCGTCTCTGTTCTCTTCTGGCTGTGTGCCGGAATCTTGGAGAGACTAATGTGCAACCCGTCCCCAAAAAAGGAGATCGGTCAGACCCATCTAATTATCGCCCCATAGCCTTTACTTCAGTTTTGTGCAAAATCATGGAACGTATTTTAAATAAACAACAACTACCTGGAAGAACACTCCACATTTCAAGCGTTTGACAAGATTGACAAGCGTGGTGAGGCGGTGGCTGTAAGCTTTGACATAGCCAAGGCTTTTGATCGGGTCTGACACAAAGCTCTTCTCTCCAGCTCCCGGCATACGGTCTGCCTGCTCAATTCTGCAACTGGGTCGCTGGCTTCCTGTATGAGCTTAGAATCCGTGTCCTGTCTAATGGATGCGCTTTGCGGTTCATGTCAGTGAACGCTGGTGTCCCTCAAGGTTCCTTTCTGTCCCGCACGCTGTACCTTCTGCATATCAATGATATGATATATATAGTCAATCGAGTGACTCTGGTTATTGAGCTTAATCGGGTATTGGACCTCATATCTAAATGGGGCTCCAATAATCTTGTTGAGTTCAATGCCAAGAAAACAATCCCCTTCCTACTCTTCAGGGTACATCTCTAAGCCTGCAGAGCAGTATCAACATGCTCGGTATGAAGATTGGCTGCGATCTGAACCAAAAGGACTACATCGAAGCCGTGATCAAAACAGCCTCACGAAAACTCGTTATTCTGAACAGGGTGCGGCGATTATTTACGCCTGGCCAGTTGTGCCTTTTGTACAAGACACAGCACAGGCACGGTCTTGCGTGGAGTATTGCTCGCACATCTAGGACGGTTCCGCAAAGTACCTTCTCGATGTCCTGGACAGATTGCAGCGTCGCGCTGTACGCATTATCGGCTACGCAGAAATCGCAAATACTCTTGAATATCTGCAATTGCGTATAGATATTGCGTCACTCAGCTTGTTTTACCGCTTATATACCATGGCGAGTGCTCTGAAGAGCTCTTTGACCTCATCCCACCTTCTCCCTTCCTCCATAGGAATACACGTGCTTCTCTCCGGAGTCACTTCTTCACTGTCTCAAATATTCCATCGCGCACTAAGAAATTTGGTGACTCGTTTTTTTGTCGCACCTCCAAAACATGGAATAGTTTGCCAGCACACATTTTCCCTCCTTCCTATGAATGGGGTCCTTCAAACGAGGCGTGAAGAGGCACCTTGTGGGCCAGCAGAGTGAGGGTAACTGATGCTGCGTTGTTTTCACGCACCAGTTGTCGTCGCATCTGGATTCCATATTCACTTAACATCAGGTGAAATGGAGTCATTTGCCGTGCTACGTATAAAAAAAATTATAAGAATTAAAGACACTCAAATATTACAGCTATTAAAAGCTTAAATCGCAAGTCTACGTTGAGAGGACCATTTTGTGCAAACGTTTAGCCTTTCACTTAGGCTACAGGTTTCACTGGCTTTTCAAAGATGGCGTCGTGAAAATGTTGTGCTGAAAATAAATAAAACTGTGCTACTTGAAGTTGAGCATTTAATGAAAACAGTTACTTTTGCAAAGATGGTTGTAAAACCTAGTGTTGAAAAATTTTATACAAATGAAAACGTACGGAACAGTGGTTTAAAAAAATACAAATCAGACGCGCCTGACACCATTAATTTTTGTTATTAAATAATGTAGAGACTGTTAATTATTCAATTTAAAGATTTTAGTGGCACTCTTTTGTTTTGCTATTAGCAGAATAATTCTCAACAGCCTAGGTACTACCACGCAAGCAACGCCTCAGTGGCAGTGGCAGAGTGGAACGCACTCAGCCCGATACCTGGCGGTCTTGTGTTCAATTCCGAGGTCACACAAAATCTACTTGTATGTTTTTATGCATAGCCCAAGTTTTTTTTATCATTAAATCGCATTTGGCCAGCGTGGCAATAAAGCCAACTAATTACTTGATTTTAATGGTAAAGGCCTTTGCCCAGCCGTGGGACAGTATTTAAATAGGCTAATTTCTTTCTTAAAAAATAACTTAATAAAATATAATATATTGCACTTTTTTCAGAGATTGGGCTGTCTTATTGTTAAAAAAAGTTTATGAAACCCTAATACATAACATACTAGTGGTCGCCCAGTGGTCGAAATTCGAAAGTAATTTTATTAAGGCTGCACGGATTGTATCATAATAAGCAATAAAAATTAAAAAAGATAGAATGTGAGTTTGGATTCTCATTGACAGATTTCAGCCGCTCCTCTTCCATTTTGAAATTTTTGAAAAGAGTTTAAGCGTGTGTGTCAAAGACATGGTAGTGTGTGTAATGTTTGTTTTATTGATTGTGCAAAGTTTTTGCTTCCCGTATTAATATATAGATAATAATAGCTGTCAGCAATTCCTAACAAATCAAAGTAATTAATTACACATTCGAAAAAGATAAAAGAAATGCAAAAAGGAAGTCAATGCAGCTACAGCGGTGGGTGAGAGACGAGCGCTCTTGTAATCATTTTAGATTGACATCATTGACATTTTTATTACCATTTAATATTAAACCCATACATGACGACATAAAGACGACATATTTAGATGACGAGAGCTTAGACCGGCCCCTCGCCAGTACCGGTTACCCTTGTAGCAACGGACTCCCCGATTATATTGGAACAACAATTTGTATATATGCAGAGAGTCGGTGAAACTTTGATAGCGCGATTCAGGAGAGCCATTCTGATTGGTCGGTCGTGTGACGTAGGTGTTACGTAACGCTACGGGCTGAGGGTGGGTTTGAATGCGATGCAGGTTTTATGCGAGAGGAGACGCAAGAAGGATTTACATATTCAATTCACTTTATTGGCTGTTCTTGTTAGTTATGAAGGAGTTTATACAACAACAATGTCAGATAGAGATGGTACTTTTACGTTTGATCAAAGAGGCTGATGGAATAATAGTTGTTTTTCCCGCCCCAAGTTTACGCTTTTCTTGTAGAGATACACTTTTAGGGAACGCTCGCTTTCATTCTTTGCTGATCCAATAAAGTGGATATGAAAATATCACTTTCAGTAAAACAGAAAAACTCTACTAATTACCCAACTTCAACAAGTTTTTTAGCGTTCATTCTATTTTTGATCACATTATGATGTGTCGATCAATATACCGTTGTTCACACTATGCTTGTAATATAAATAAACAAATGTAGCGTCATCGTAGTTAATACAATTGATTTCTTGCTCTATCTTGATTAACATCGTCCTTCAGAAGCAACAGGTGACTCATTCACCGGCAGCGTCATAATATTGTGACGTCATGACTTGCGCTCTATATAGAGTCAATGAACAAGGTTTCAGGTTATTGATCGGAGCGTACTGTGCGTTGTAAGTGTGGTAAACTCTCTTGTTTACAGTTAACACCAGTGCGTGTCGGTTCAGTGGAGAGTTCCCGCATCAACTTGAATTCTGTGAAAAGGATATATTAGATTTCTTTACTGGTACAGTTTAATATGAGATGACTAGGTTCTAACAAGGCTGATTCAACAGGTGTACGCCAATAAAAGTTTTTTACCACTTTTTCGTAACAGTTTAAGAATTGTGGGTATATATTTAGATGTAAGTGCCTTTCAAAGTACGGAGGAGCTCGGGATGGTAAAATTTTGGTAACTCGGTCTTTGTGAAAGTTGCTTAATTTCAGCAATCGCAGATTGAGCACGTTAACCGCTGCGCCATCGAGCTCCTCTATTTTATGCATTACTGAGCATAAATAAAGGCGATGTCTCTATTGACATTATTTAAAAACTACTGTTATCTATATATTAATACGTGAAGCAAAAACTTTGTACTCCTTTTTACGAAAATTGCGCGGACTGAGGAGTATGAAATTTCGCACACTTATAGTTTATAGGTATAGAGAAGGATTGCAGAATGTTAAAAATTTTTTTAATCATGCATAAAAAATACATAAAATCAATAAAACAAACATTACACACACTACCATGTATTTGACACACACGCATCGCTCTTTTCAAAAATTTTAAAAATGGAAGAGAGCGGCCGAAATCTGTCAATGCCAATCCGAACTCACATTCTATCTTTTTAATTTTTCATTGCTTAGGATACAATCCGTGCAGCCTTAATAAAATTACGTTCTAATTTCGACCACTGGGCGACCACTAGTAAGATTAAAAGCGCCTGCAGAATTCAAAACAGTAACGCAATACATTATTGTAGTTTATTGGTTAGACCATCGGTCAGATCCAAAGTCTTCTCGGTTTGATTCCCGTTAAATTTTACTTGAAGCTTTCAATAGTTGAGTCGTCACTAACAGCATCCTAGGTTTGCTAGTACCTGCACATTGCAGTTGGTTTGACTAATGATCTCTTTTTTAATTTTAAACAACTAATAGTACCTATGATGTTTAACTTGTTATCAGTGCAAGCTTCTCCTTAGACGGTCCCTCATAGTTGAGGACCGTGATACAAAAAAGCTTCTACAGCGTGGTTGAGCTCTACGTTTATTTCAATTTTTATATTCAAGTCCTCAAGTCTGTTATTCAATAACGTCTCAATAGCACGTTACGACGACGGTCCGATTTTGACATTAACCCCCTTATGCATAAAAACTATTTAAGCATTATTTAGTTAAATATTGTTTTGTAAACGTCACACAAACGTCATTTTGAATTTGAGAAAAAGAGACAAAACAATGTTTAACAAAATTTTGCTTAAATAGTTTTTATGAATATGGGGGTAAGACTTCAAGAAATGTCAGAATCAGGTCACAGAATCTGATGCTCTTTTCAGACGTTTGTTTATTGGCAAGATAAAGGTCAAGCTTCACGCTTGACCTTTATCTTTTTACCTATCCTTTATCTTCCCTATTGTGGAATATAAAAAATACTTATTGTTCTCAAATTGTATAGTGCTTAGCCTTAACTGTTCATTGAGCTAACCTGATTCCACCCCTCTCCTTAGCGCAGCGTAAAGAGCAATGTAGAGCAGAGATTGTATAGCAATTTAATCATTGACATAATACGTAAGTTGTAACAGATTAGTTAGTAATACAATGCAATTTATATCTTTTATAACACTCCAGCACTTGAGTAAATATCTATTTACTCATGTGCCATAATTACATTACAAATGATTTGTTAGATTATTGGTAAGAACATTATGGGCCCGGATTAGGCATGACAGTATTTTGAGAGTAGCCATGTTGCCTAGAAACTGCGCTACTGCTAAGCAAAACTGCCCATAATTGTAATAAAGTCTTCGCTAATATTGATGGGTTTTGGCTTAATCACCACGCTTGCCAAACGTTGGTTGTTGATCACAAACCCATGGTATGCATCAAAAAATCCGAAGCACACTTTGCCCTGAGTATTGAATCGAGTATCTCTGGATTTCGGGACGAACGCTCTTGCCACATGACCACTGAGGTGTTCCAGATATCAGAGAATTCAGTTGTTTTTATTTCACTACTTGTGTTGAAAATATGTTGAAAGAAACTCCATGAGTGGCTCTAACTAGAAATAGCACAATACGGAGATAAATGGCAGCACTGGAGCCTGGCAATTCGGGAGATTCGGGACAGATACTTCACGCTTTTATCTAACTTGAGCCAACAATATTCATTATATATACTTGTATCTTTAACCCTTTTGCTAAGCAACCTGGGAAACGTTAATTTAAAAGTAAAAGTCTTTATCTCAAGTCTCAGTCTCTGTACCTCGCAGTACACTGTATTCCTGAATCGCGCTAACAAAGTTTCCAGCGCCGCTGAGTATATATACATGCAATCGCAAGGTAGAGTCGGGGAGTCCGACCACCACGCGGTGAAGCGGTACTGTGCACCCGCTCTATCCAATTGCACCGCACATCCAAACTCAGACCTCTCAGATATGTCGTACAAAAGAACTTCAACATTTGCCATTCTGTCGACTAGAAGAAATTGCTAGACTGTATTTGTTTGGATACCCGCGACGCTGTAGAATGACGAATGCTTGGACTTGACAATGACTGCGTACAGGACCGACGTGGGTGTATTGACTCCTTTTTGGTGTATTTTATTTATAATATAGAAAAAAGAAAAAAAAACTTTATTTTTATCAGAAGAAAATTGGTTGGGATTTCCCCAGTTAAGTTTTTTAAACCTTTAAAAAAAGAGTTCCCATGTTGCCTAGTAGTTTATAGTTTTCACTGTGGAACATTTTTATACAATATCTTAAGTGCACGGGCCGACAAAATTAAAAATTTATTTATTTATTTTTATATGTTAGTGTATTTTAAAAGCATAATCTTCTGTAACAAGCCAGAAGCAAGAAAACGTTCAATAAATGAATAAAATGGTTTAGTAACAAAATTAATAAAAATTAATAAACCAATGGCACTTGTTTGCAAATATAGAGTCGTTTTACAAAGTAGAGCCACTTGGAGAGAATTAACTGCTTCGGTGCTGGTATCATCTGCAAAAGCATTGAAATAAGCACGGATCATTTAAAGCTACTGTGGCAGAGAGGGTTGGTTGGTCATTTTCTGAGCAATTGTAGATGGCGCACCTTCAAACAGTACCGCAAAATAAATTAATGCTTTTCTATTTTATATTTCCTTTATTAGAGTATTGTTATTCCTTTATTCCTTAAATCATATGTAATGTAATTATGGCACATGAGTAAATAGATATTTACTCATGTGTAAAAAAACAAATAAATTGCATTGTATTACTAACTAATCTGTCACAACTTACGTATTATGTCAATGATTAAATTGCGATGCAATCTCTGCTCTATTCCTTTATTCCTTTATTAGTCTATTGCAGTTTAACAATATCAAGAAACAATGATAACTATAGAACCAGAGTAATCTGATGTAGCCTAATTGGTTGCGCCAGTTGGCTTTTAAATTTGCCGCGCAAAAATAGTTTATTTATAGTTTCCGCTATCGTAATATTTCCATATTTGATAAAAGTAGTTTGATTGGCGCTGTACTAGCTTTCTTTAACCATCTCCCTCCAATATACACCTTTCTTGCGCTCAAAAGCGAGACCGCAATATAAAACGCAGCACGCCAACGAGCTCGCTGCAACCGCAACCCCGAGTTAGTGCAATGACAGAGTTTTGAAAAGATGGCCGCACGCACTTAGAGGAGATCTCCATTTTGGTTGTCTGATAGCTATTACCGCGTTACTAGTGTTAAAAATTATGAGAGACCACGCGCTGCTGGTCCAGGTCCGTGTTCCAGCCAAGTTCATCCAGCGGCCAAAGACCGGTGCCGGTTCAGATTGCTCGCTCGCCTGCCGGACACGTGGTGCCTACTGCCACTGCCCGTAAATTTTGGGAGATTGAAGAGGTCAACGTACCTCCTATTCTCAGCTTTGATGATAAACTCATGAAGGCTGGCCAATTTGATCTCATTAAATGGACGAGTAATTCGCAAACGGTATTGGATTCGATTCCACCGTCACATCGCTTATCGACCGTCAAAGAATTTGATGGCATCGATACACACAAGGATCTCGGTTTGTGTTGGTCACCTTCGTCCAACATGTTTAGTTTGAAAATGTGTGCCACTCCGCCAACCTCCTCCAAACGCATTATATTATCGTGTGTCGTACGAAATGGAATATAATGGGATTTGTTTGTGGCACCTGTAGTTTGTAATTTATTTGTATATTGGTATTAGCCAAGCGCATTAGCTCGATCGTTAGGTAATTTCGAAACCGCATAAATGTAGATAGAATAGTCGCTTTCTCGGATTTAACCATTGCTTTGTGTTGGATACACTCCTCTCCTCATCGTTGGGATACTTTCGTGATGGTGAAACTTCAATTGGAATTTTCGCCGCAACACTTTTATCATGTGTCAGGCACAGAAAATCCTGCTGACTGCTTGTCTCGTGGGCTGACACCCGCACAGATTTTAGATCACCTGTGGCTCGAATGTATTCGGACAATGGTACGAATTATGTCGGAACCCGCCGTAACATTTCCGAGTTACATATAATTTTCTGCGTTCGAAATATTTTAACACAGAGTTTGCACAAGTTTTTAGCTGAAAATCGCGTTCAGTGGGTGTTCAACGCCCACAGCAAGCCATTTTTGCGGTAATTGGGAAGCCAATGTTAAAAGCTTAAAATCGCATCTGTTTTGCGTTATAGGCCAGCAGATTCTTTCGTTTGAGGAGATGAGCACCGTGCTCACTCAAGTCGAGGCCGTTATGGATACGCGTTCTCTATGAAGAACGTTATCTAGTGACCCAACCTATTGCATTGACTCCAGCGCATTTTTTAAATGTAACTGCGTTGAAGTACTTACCTGCTTTATTTTACTTACCGACTTTTAAATTTGTCGGGCAAAAATAGTTACATGCATTTTCCGCTATCGTAATTTTTACACATTTGATAAAAAGTATTTTGATTGGCGCTGTACTAGCTTTCTTTACCTATCTCCCTCCAATATATACCGCAATACAGAACGCAGCACGCCAACGAGCTTCCTGTTGCTGCAACCGTAACTAACTCGATTAGTGCAATGACAAAGTTTTGAAAAGATGGCAGCACGCACTTAGAGGAGATCATCTGATATCTATTACAGCTTTACGAAACTGTGAGAGACCACGCGCTGGTGGTCCAGGTCCGTGTTCCAGCCAAGTTCATCCACCGGCCACCAACCAGCCTCCCAACCGCCTAACACTCTCGCTTTCGATCGTTTTGAAAGCGAGACCCTCGCCTCGCTTTCTAATATAATATCGAAATATAATATCGAATAATATATATATATCTATAGCTTACGATATTGCTTTCATATTGCTTTCGAAATGACAAGATGACGCCTCCTCCTCGCCTCGCCTTCAAAGCGATCGAAAGCGAGAGAGTTAGGCGGTCGACCCCCTGGTGCCGTTTCAGACTGCTCGCTCGCCTGCCGGACACGTGATGTCTACTGTCGCTTGCTGATCAAGGTATTCCCTCCTTTTTTTCATCGCACTGTTTACCCATTGCCCATGTCGCAATCCCTCGCAGTTTGAAACCACGCCTACGCAATAAAAAACCTGCCAAGTGCGTGTCGGCCCACGCGCAGTGTAGGGTTCCGTAGACCATCTGAATAATGCGGACTCTGAGAAGAGGGCTTTTATGAACATTTATTTAACGATGGCTATATACTTAAATATATACTTAAATTATATACTTAAATGTAGGTACTACCGGTTTCACACACCTGACAACGTTAGTTAAGTAGTTCCCAATGAGGAATTTGTACTGCGCCAAGTACATTTTATAAGTTGGTCGACTGTTACTCGTAAACTTGTAAAGCCTACTTAGCTGTCATTATTTTCCTTTTAACTTCGTCATATTTACAACTACCGTGAATTTTTTCACGTATCCTAAAACAACCATTTGGCTGGCAGGGGAGGGGGGGTGGGGGGACACTTGACTCGAACAAAATTTTGCACTTTAAAGCTTAATAGTTCACAAACGGATGCCTCAAACAAAAAACTGTTGCTACAAACCCGCAATATTTTTGAAATTGCTATCCAACGACATCCCACACTATGGGTTAGACAAGAAAAAAATTACATCCCCACTTCACGTGTAGGGTGACCTAAAAAAATATTTTTCAAAATTTTACTTCACCACTTTGTCGGCGTGATTAATATCTATATCCATGCCAAATTACAGCTTTCGATATTTTTGACAGACAGACAGACAGACAGACATGGCGAAACTATAAGGGTTTCTTGTTGCCTACGGAACCCTAAAAATACAGTCCACTATAAATTACAGCATCGCCCGCGCCACCACTAATAACTTCGCACTACTGAGCTTACGACTTAACACGATCAATGTATAGCACCACATAATGGCCCAATTTTAGTTGAGCAGCTAAATAAAATAGCAAAGGACCGCAATGGGTGAAAGAAATGGAGGGAGGCCTTTGCCCAGCAGTGGGACAGTGAGGGCTAATAATATTTTTTTTAATATAATAATTTTAAATTAAATTAATTTAATAATTATTATTATTATTGTTTTTTTACATCATCATTAGTTTCCACTACCTGCAAGATTCTTATTTATTATTTATAATTTTTTGTGTTAATGTAGATAACGAGGGGTTAACATTTCAACATTTACCCAGTTAAGGGTAGTTTTTAGCACCCTGACAACACATCCCCTGCAGCACTGCGCAAGTCAATACAATGTCAAGTTTCATTGCTAGCGAAGCAAGGAATAAACGTGTTACCTAGTTATTTTATTTGCTATAAATACTAGGTAATTTCATACTAATACTTACGGCATCACGATATCTGAAAATTACTACAATATAATAAAAAGGTAAGAACAATATCAAAAATTATTTATAAATGTTAGTGTTTTTATTCTTAATATAAGATGTTAATTAAGTATTTATTAAATCTATTAAACATGTGTTTTTGTACTAAAACGCATTTTAGTCAAAAATGCAAGTAGTAAAAACAAGGTAGATTTTATTGGGTTTTGTAATTGTATTTATCGAAATGCTAATAAATAACTAAAATTGTGTTCTTCGTCATTGCAATTAGGACCATTATTGTACCTAAACTAGAACTGTCAAATAATTATTATTTGGAAAATATAGAGCCGGACATTCACATTCCGATTTTGTAGATTTCAATTTCTCCCACCTATGTTTACTTATTAGTCATAAGATGTTTTATTGTCAAAATATTTTTGTTTTTTTATTAAAACGCGTTTTTAATAAGATATAAGAAATTTGGAAAAATAAAAAATGGCAGCGATTTGGAGTCCCTTTTTTATTTGTAAAAATTATGTGTATATTTTTATTTCTATTTCCTTTTTTTTTAATTTATGTTGTAAATAAATATAATAATTACTATACAATAAAAAAAAAGAAATACCTTTGTTGGGTACATCTAAATATTAATAGAAGTAGGCTAGGTTACCGTGATGTAGGCTCGTGCGTCGTGCCACAGCAATGGTGATATTAAAATGAGCTGGTGATGATGATGATGATGTTGATTGATGATCTTTGATTTCAATAGTGTACGTAGGTACCTATTTAAGACTATGCTTTTAGACAGATAGATAATACATTTTACTTACAAAAACAAACTTACAATTTGGTAGTCTAATCGCTTTAAAGCGAACCGAAAGGTAATGATATTATTACCGTGCCAAAAGCTGCGTAACCTCCGATTTTTATTATAGTGCTATTGCAATATCGTTCGGTCCTATATATCCTACATATGTAAGATGTTTTATACTTAAAAATAAGTAATATTTTACATTAAATCTTGTATTTCAGGTTGCAAAGAGCGTTATGGCAGCAGCTAGTTCTAGCGCAGTGTTTTTCCTTGGATCTAGAGCTCACTACCAAGTAAGTACCACTTCCTCAAACAATATCATCAGCAACGTCGCACTGCTGGGTTCAAGCCTTCCTATAATTATGTATAATTTTCGCATGTGCAATTTCCAAAGACGGCAACGTTTAGACAGCGCCCCAAATGCCCTAAACAGGCGTCATATTATTACAGCCGAGTAGCATATCGCTAGGTTTCGTTGATATCAGTAGGTCCTTAATTCCTGGTCAAAGTGTTTTTTGAATTTTTCGATGCGTACCCCGACTACCAACACACATTTGGCAATCAATGATGGAGGCCTTTGCCTAGCAGTGGGGCAGTAGGTATATATGTTAATTACTGTAACTAATAATTATAATTGTTATTTATTGGCTACATTAAGATTATTTTTTAAAAGCCATTTAAAAGAACCATTTAAAACTCCATTTAATTATTTATCTATACTAATATTATAAAGCTGAAGAGTTTGTTTGTTTGTTTGTTTGTTTGTTTGTTTGTTTGTTTGTTTGTTTGAACGCGCTAATCTCAGGAACTACTGGTTCGAATTGAAAAATTTTTTTTGTGTTGAATAGTACATTTATTGAGGAAGTCTATAGGCTATATTACATCACGCTATGACTAATAGGAGTGGAACAGTCGCTAATTAACGCGGGTGAAACCGCAGGGCACAGCTAGTAAATAAATAATTTTTTTTAAATGGTTATTATAAATTCAGATTCAAATTAACAACCTTATTTTTCAAATGTGTTTTACCCATTGACTGTCACCATTTCTGTATTTACCTTAAGCATAGAAAGTTTCACTAAATTTGTTCTTCTTCTTCAATTAGAGCTTTAAAGTTGCTATCGGCAGGCTTATCACAGACGCATCGCAATCGCGATAATTTACAATTTATCGCTATTAAAACACTTATTCGTATTACGGAACGTAGAACCACGTAGAACGCTACGATAGCGCCACACGTGAGCGATTGACGAACTAAAAGTGCATGACGACCATAGACGGCGCGGCAGCGCTCTAAAATAAACCGACCGATTGTAGCAACTGCAACTTGTAGCAGTCGCGTTGCCATTGTGCAATTAGCAACTTGTTGCTTTTTTCAGTAATAAGCCTGCAGATACCGTAATGTGAAATGGCTTAACGCATACGTCTTTCCAGGTGCTCCAACAACCGGACACCAGGTCTTACGACTTGGAGAACGGCAACGCGTCCACGGAGACTATATACCAGAACCCGTCGGTCCAGGAGTTGTGGCCGGGAGAGCAGAACAGGAACGCGGCGTACCACAACGACCACCACTGGGGTTGTTACGAGAACGGTGACGTAACGCGTGAGTAACCCTCAAAAGGGTACAGCATCGGTTTTTTTGGAATCAGTTTACTGTTGACCCCAAGCTGCATTTACAGCGTCACCGAACTTTTTTTGGGGGTGCGAAACACTTAAAGGGTTCCTCAAGCCGTGTGAACGTGTGATCTTAGGTACGTTGGCCGGCGTAAAACAGCTGCGTTATTCAACCCAAAATATGTCATAACTTCATGATGCTGTAAAGGTGTATTTTGTTTAGTACAGCTATGTTAATATTATTCTTTCACAGTCCAATATTATTCTTTGTAAAGCATTGTTTTATTAACCCATTACCGCCCTCTGTACACATATGTGTACACCTATTCAAACTCAATTTCTGAACGGAATCACAAATGTCAACTCAAAATGTTTAGTTATAATAAATTAAGAGGTCACTAGCATTTATAAAAAATAAAAAAGTTTGCGGGTGGCGCGAAAATAAAAGTCAAATTGTCAACTTTTCTTTGATTGTTTTTAAAGTGGCCGGCGTCGTTTGTGTAATTATTCTAATTTAATTAATAAAAGCTGTAATTAGATTGAATTTTACGTTCTCAGGTAAGTTTACATTGTAAACTATTACAATAAGCTAAAACAATAACAAATATTATCATATTACATTGCAAAAAGTGTTCGACAATGTTGGTGTACATGCTCGTGTACAGTGGGAGGAAGTATACTAAAAAAAACTTATTTGCAGGACCTGGCTGATCACTAAAAGATGTCGCATAGTTATCGTTTATCTTCTCAAAACGACTTCCTCAGACTTGAGGAAGCTGTGGAGTCTATTATGGCTGCTGAAGATGACGACATAGAGATCGACTTGGTAGTCATACCACCTGATCCTGCTGTTGTGAGTGATGAAGAAGAAGGTGTAGAGAACGATTTGGCTACATCATTACTTCCACGTGACATACCAGGTACGGTCGAGCTATCACGTCGTCAACATGACGATTCGGAGTGGAGTAGTAGCGACGATGAACCGCTTTCTAATGATGGACCAGCTCGAAAGCGTGCTCGCCGAAACCAATTTGCTGAACAAAACCCTACTTGGAGAAAAACATTGCCGATCTATTCAACTGCCCATGAAATCACACAAGTTATTCAAGAACGACAACAAAATATAACAGATTCCTTTGCAACTTTTAACCCTACAATGCTGTTTGAAAATTTCTTTGATCATGAAGTTTTACAATTGATCGTAAGCAATAGTATATTATATGCTGGGCAGAATAATAGGCACAATTTTGAAGTGACAATACAAGAAATGAAACACTTTCTTGGCGTGTTGCTACTTTCAGGCTACCATAAACTACCAACAGAAAGGGCTTATTGGAGTCTTGACGAAGACCTCGGCGCTTCTGTAGTGAATCGTTGCATGTCAAGAAATCGTTTTCTAGAAATAAAAAGAAACTTGCACTTTGCCGATAACACTTTGTCAGAGGGCAATCAAGACAAAATGTTCAAATTGAGACCTTTGTGTGATTTATTGGCGAAAAATGCATGTCAGTGGGGAGTATTTCATGAAGATTTATCAATAGATGAATCTATGATAAAATATTTCGGACATCATCCAGCCAAGCAATTCATAAGGGGAAAACCTGTACGTTTTGGTTATAAAAACTGGGCCATTACTAGCTCAGATGGATATTGCTATGGATTTGACGTATATTGCGGAAAATCAGCGGACAGTTCCATTGATACATTAGGAGCCAGAGTTGTTAAATCCTTGCTGCAAAAGTTGCCTATTTCTAATCCTCAGGACCACAAAGTTTATTTTGACAATTTCTTTACGAATTACACCTTGCTTCACGATTTGCGTGTCCTGGGTTATAGAGCGACAGGTACCGTGCGGAAAAACAGGACTAAAAAATGCCCACTTATTTCATCGAAAGAAATGAAGAAGAAGCCTAGAGCTGAATTTGATTACAGATTCGACAAAACAAATGAAATACTATTTGTGCGCTGGAAGGACAACAGTGTTTGCACTATTGGAACCAATTTTGATAATGTGGAACCACTAGGGAAAGTGAAGCGTTGGTGTTCTACCTCAAAACAGAAAATAGATGTAAATATTCCACATCTCTTTCAAAATTACAACAGAGGAATGGGTGGCGTGGATCAAATGGATCAATCCATAAGCCTATATCGAGTCAGTATCAGAGGAAAAAAATGGTGGTGGGTTATTTTCACCTATCTGGTAGATATGGCAGTATCAAACGCATGGCGTTTACATATTCTTACTGCAAAAAAAAAAAATACAACGTGCCTCGACCAATTAGCTTTTAGGCGATATATAGCCAGATCATATTTGCCCAACATCAACACAAGGATGAGGCCTTCTTCATCAGCAGCACCAAACATATCCTCAAGCAATAACGGCCATAACCCTGAGCGAATTGTTAATCCCCTTCGATGTGTTATTTGCCATAGCAGAGGTCGTTGGCGATGTTCTAAATGTCTTAAAACTCTTTGCTTGGAGCGACCCTGTTTTGGGAAATTTCATTCTGATTCCTGATTAGCCCGCTGTACACGGCCGTGTACACGGTATTTTTTTCGAAGATATATTTTTTTTTTTTAATTTTCCTTTTTTGTTCAAAATCTGTAAGCCATTTAATTATAATTATAATAAAAACATCTGAAAATGTATTGTAGTTTGACTATGGGCGTTAATGGGTTAACTTCGTATATTGACAGATTCAAGTCATTTTCAGTGTCCGACGAGAAAGACAGATTATCGGAAACGAGCAACAGTATTATAAGACGTAGCAAACGCCGCCAGAGCGAGACGACACTGTGCGAGCGAGACAACGAAATGCGACCGGCTCTGTTGAACAATATTAGTGGCAGGTGAGGGTGATTTGAATGTAGTTTTGTTTCTAGCCCGCGGTTTCACCCGCGTGGTTCCCGTTCCCGTGGGAATATCGGGATAAAAAGTACCCTATGTGTTAATCTAGGTTATAAACGATCTGTATGCCAAATTTCATCCAAATCCATCCATCCGTTGCAGCGTGAAGAAGCAACAAATATACACACATACACACAAACTTTCGCATTTATAATATTAGAGTGATAAATATACTACTAACAATTTTCCCTTCAGCTTCACATCGAAGCCGAAATCGTCGCGTCGCAGGCTACCCCTGCTAGCGTTCCTCTCCTCGCTGGCCCGCCGCAAGCGCCGTCTGGACTCCGAGCAGATCCAGTACTTACAGCACTTGGAGAGTGCGTTCAACACCTGCACTTATAGGGAGTCCTGCCGGTGCCTGGATTGTCAGGTAAATTGTTTATTTGCAGGGTTAGCTCTTAAATAAGAGAATGAGAGAGAGAAAGAGAACAGTGATAAGATAGCCAGTTCGTAATTAGTTGAGGATTTCGGTTGATGTGCGCTTCCACCTTCGGCCTTATCATCACTTTAATATAAGGCGGCGATTATTGAACCGGTTACAAATTCTCACGTGTTGATATCAATTAAATAGTGCTCTTCCTCATTCTTCTCTAATTTAAAGTCACTGGTAGTGAGTAACTTTTTTATTTAGTTATTTATTAATTTTCTTCATCTTAGCCTCGGCGTACCCGGGCCACCGGCCATAACCACAAAACGCCGCCACCGGCATATTTCCTGTAGTTTTCATATTATTATAATATGAAGATTTGTAGCGTGTGGCGGCCACCGGCGTCAACCGTGTGCGGCGAGTCCATATAAAATATATGAAAACTACAGGAAATAGTGGCCCGTGTGTGCCGAACCTTAATTTTGACACCGAAAATTCTCGAACAGCATGCATTATCCATCAATAATACAAAACCATGTTATTTCGTCCCTTTTTTAATTTTTACATATTTACGTCGTCCATACGACTGTGTGGCATATTCCACAGAAGAGATGTCTATGCCTACTCGAATATTTATATTTGGATTATATGGAACTCCCTTTGGTTAGAGGTCGGGGGGAGTTCCATATAACTGCTGCGTTTTATTTATCTATTTCTCTAATCTTATCTTATCTTTCCTATCTCTCTAATTTTGTCTATATTGTTTCATCTGCGTCTTCTCGGGCGCATTGGTGCATGTATGTGAATGTAATTATTAAACATTATATGTTACATAAACGTTTTAATTGAAAGAAAATAAATAAGTATACTTACTAGTGAAAAATTAGAGATCCCGGGTTCGATTCACAGCTTGATTTTTTATTGGAAGGATTGGTTTAAGTCCTCCTAGCTAACTATCACCGTAACAACAAAGGTAGGTATCAGCATTGTTGTGGCCCGACAATTAGATAAGTTAGCCATTTTACCTCCTTTAGTTAGCCAGTATTAGCTTTTAGATTAGACTTTAAGCTCATACTCGTACCATTGTAAATTAATAAATTAAAATATATTCATGGGGCTGGCGTCACTTCGTGAGTGTCTCCATACCGAACTAGACTCTCTACGGCATTGGTGCCTGATAACGAGAGCGTTCCTAATAGCGAAGATCTGACGCGATTTAGGTGATTTCTTTTAAACGAGATGTGAAGAAGCAACTTGCGGATCAACAAGGTGAGGACGGCTAGTGAGGCACAATCCTACTCCACTAGCTGTGTGGTATATCTAGCGCCATCTGGTGCCGACAAGGGAAATTTAATATGTTGCAATCAATCTACACAAATGTATCACTTATGAGTAGTTCCTATATTTCCAGCAGACAGCGCCAGTCTGCTATATAAGGGTCTGCGCGCCCTCCACTCGTCCTCTTTTCTGACGGCTGTAACACGGTTGAGCACAATAAATGTACCTAATTAGCTTCAGGTGGCTTCACTCGCCCAACGCTCCTCACAAGCTGTCTTCGTATATGGAATCCACTTTCGCTTTACTAAGCTCGAAGACCTAAGAGATGGAGGACTAAGGCAGAACTAAGTTATTGGCCTAGATAAAAATATTTAAAAAACTATGAAGAAAAAATGTTGTATAGGTACCTGTCTATTGATATAGTAGATATGGATGCAGCACTACGTAATCATCAGGCATCATGCCATCAGGCAGACAGGCTAGAGAGAATAAATTAGCTTCTGTAAGAATATAACTGGCTTGCTGCTGCTGCCAATGTGCCAGCTGTGGGACGTTTATGGGCTGATGACTATGAAGAAGTTATAGGCATTCAGCTAAAACTAAAATAAAAGTTAATTTTTAATTGGCTCAGTTATATATTTCACATTTACAAAAATATTATTCCAACATCTACATATTAAACAAATCAATCTTACAACTAAGTTAATGCACAACAAATATCGTAACATAATCATCCACATAGAAAATAATGTTTGGTCAACTTCACTATAATAATGTTTATCTATAGTTCTTGGTAACACTTTCTTTATTCCAAAACGTGGACTAAAGTTAGTTTAAAAGTTATGCTGTCTCTCTGTTCGCTTTTATTTTTTTTATAAACAAAAGTGAGGCAGCATCATGCGCGCGTTTTGTAATAAGACAGTTTACATTTAGAAGAAGTATGTAAACGAAATCATCAACAATATCACTTTTTATAAAATATTGTTTTCCATAATAATAACATACAAATATAATCATTACAATTATTCACAATTATACAAGGCTGACGACTCTTAACAACTATGAACATTTTTTTCATTTAATTTAAATACCAGATAGTATGATCGTGAATAGCAGACCTTATTGTCCCAGATGACATTAATTTATAATTTCCGAATCATTAATTTGCATTATGCATCTAACATTCCTTGTATTATAAAAGTTTTTTCTAAATATACTTTCTAAATGTACTTAATTATTTATATTTATCAGCAATGTATATAATTTTGGCTAACAAGTACAACTCACAATCATGCAATATAATGTAGGTATAAAAACCAGCACAGCAAAGGTAACCTTATTCTTTAGCTATAAGAGCTATTTTTATTTTTAATCTGCAATTAACTGTACAACTATAATAAAATTGTTGAAATGAAACAATGAAAGAAACAAATTGATGTTCTATTGGTTTTTAATACAGGTAACTTTAAATCTATTCAAATACAGACTAAAATGTCCAAATTCAATTTATTTTATACACATTATTGTTGTTAATGTCATACAATATTTTTATTAAAGCCATTTTTACATTAATCTTTTATTGCTAACAATAAGCACCAACTATTAAGATATCTCACAATATATAATATTTTAATTAACTCAATAAAAAAGCATAATTTAAAATGTTAGTCAATAACATGCAGTCATACTTACAAACAGGAAGTTTAAAGACAATTTAAATGTTAAGTCAAGAAATTGTTTAAAGAGCTTTAATATGTCAAAAGTTATAGTTATCATTAAATAAATTGGTCAATAGAAAATTTCACATTATAATTCATGTCAATTGAATGCATTTGAGCGATGACATAACACATTTTAAAGCTCCAAATACAGTATTAAAATTACAAATGAATATGGTATAATATAGGTCAGGTACAAAATCAAGAATATTAGTCAACAAATTTGTCTATGTCATACTCTAGGTGAGAATCATTGTCTTTGTCTGGCACTACGCTCTTTTTTCTCTCTTCCATCCGAACACACTTCAAGCAAGCTTGCCCTTTTCTTAGCCAACACCCTCTGTGGTACATAGAGTTGCACTTGTCACATAATATTGCCCCGCTGTCAAATGGGTAAAGAATTTCGTTGTTACCACAAACCTCACATAAATAACCCTTGCCGGAACATAAAGCGCAGCTTGTGATATGCTTACGACAGATCTCTGTGAGCTCTGTAAGTTGAGATTCTAAAGAACCATTGTTGATAGCCTCCAGATGGCCCATGCTGTATTTATTGTTGACGTCACCCAACTGAACGAACAACGGTGATAGCAAACTAGTGCCTTCCGGGCAAGCGCATAAATACCGCCTCATCCATTCCAGATCTCTCCTCATTTTGTGCACCCATTCCAGCTCAGCGATGAAACTGAAAAGTCTTGGGTTGATACGCTCAATGTCTATGTATGGTCGACTCCATGACACTGTCAGCATTTGGTACGCTACACGTGAGATGTATCTTTTTTCCCAATCCCAATTGTGGACTACTCGTGCTGGTATTGCAAATTGGTCATTCCAATGGCAAGTACTGCAAAAATAGAGACCTGTGTAATCACACAGCCGAGGCTCGTTCCATGAGTCTTTAAACGTCAAAGCTGTATGGCATTCCATGCACTTATAGTCTTGGGCAGCAAGACCTCTTTCCGGGCATATACTCATCTCAAACTGTCCTTTATCCGCCATAACGACGTGCGCACACATTCGACATATCTCATCCACGCATTTATAGTGACAGACATAATTACAATCATCACACTTGTATGAGCTTTGCACTATACTCCAAATGACACCACTACAATGGTCGCAGTACTGTTTCCTGTTGTTAGCCGTCAATTGTTGTTCGAAATGATGTCCTTTGATAGAAACGCGCGGTCGTATCTGCCCATCGCTATCTTTAAGATCTTCTAATCGTAATCGCAGTTCAACCAAGTACCTAACTAGCCATTTTCTCTCTTCAGAACACTGTGGTGTGTTCAAAACAAGCTCTTTACATTGTTTTACGGCTTTCTCTAGCTCCTCCCGCGTCGCTGAGCTGTGTATCTTCAACTTCTTGTTCGATATAGACTTGGGTACGTAGTTTGATTCGTAACTATCGTCAGCTGAAACGCATCCTGATGTGGATGATGATGCAGAAGACGTTGAAGCCACTTCCGCGCTTCGTGGGCTGCAGCAGATCAAGCTATTCGTGTATTTTGGCGAGTCGTTAGCGAGCGCTGCAGCCATGGTCAGCAACAAAGGATTGCTACGTACTTTTGCGTATAATATCACAGCACACAAGTTTTGTTTACGTAATTTATAAGAGCATTGGCTCAAACACGACAATTAGGCGTCTCACGCGTAACGTCACTGATTACTCATTATTTCCGCGTGCTAATTCTCATTGTTTTGGTGGATAAAAGAATTTTTAATGATAAATAAATACGATACGACTACGATGTCATCATGTTTGACAGCAGTATTGACTTGGGTAATGTCAATGTCAGTCAAGTTATTGTTATGTTGGTATTGATTAGATCCGTTCCGTTCCACGCAAATGTACTTTTATACTATGCCGTATCAGAATTTATTGAAACTCAAATAAATAAATTATGTTATTTGCTTTACTTAAACGTTCGAAATGAATAAAACTGTTTATATTATTGTATTGTAAGAACTATATTATTCACATATTAGCAATTAATACATTTTATGATGTACTTATCGGTTGAAACGGGTACTTTCTAGACTTAGGATACCTATGCTAATTATTTTGCATTTAACCACAAATTAAGTTATAGTTACATGTTTTTAACCTCGTAATAATACTTGTATTAACAAGTATTATTTGTAATTAAACTCATAAGTTTGCATAAGAAATATTACTTTATTGTTTTTTCGCCGGCAGAGCCGTTACTTCGACTGCGATGAGAGTGAAGAGTACAGCTCGGGAGAGAGCGAGTACGCGCCACAGTACGTCGCACCCGAACCATTCGCGCCGCAGTACCCCGAGGAGGACAATGACGAGGTACTGGCAATACTGCTGCACAATGTGTCAAATTACCCCAAAATCCGATCGCCAGCTCATTGCTGGGGCACGTGTGCCTTATAGATGGATAGGGAGAAAAGGCCATAAACCACCACAGTACCCCAGTGCGAATTGGTATCGTAGTGGCACCAGTGTTTGACACTTAAGCCCAGTGTTCGACATAGGCTAAGTCGCCAAAATATTTTGATTTAAATTTTACGGAATGACAGCTAGAAAGCAGGTGGTCGGTATTCAATTGTTACTAAAGACTCAAATTAGTTGCTGGCTATCCCCTATTTTTAAAATAGGATTTTTTTACTATTTACGAGTAAGCACAGTGCCTTGATCTTATCTGGTAGGCTACTCTTAACGCAAACTCAATCTCAATACAATTCCAATACGATGAATATGAATCGATATTGGGATAAGTTTCGCAATTTCGGAACGCCCCATCTCGATAATAATTTGTTCATTAAATTTCCTAGCAATTTAATTCCAATGTAGCGCTATTATCGCTTTTAAGGGTGCCATTTGAATTTTTTAGATTTGGGATTGGAAATTGATTATTGCAATTGTGTTTTAAGAGTAACCCACCAGATGTTAAGTGATGATAAGCCAATGATGGAAGCGTACTTCACCCGGGATCCTCAACTTTTGAGGCATTGGCTATCTTATCTGTAGCTGCCGGAACACAACAATGCTACAAACATTGGTATTATGGCGACATATATAGATAATATGGTGGTAGCCAGGCGGACAAACAAGCTCTACCACCAACCAAACCGAGTACACAAACATGTGCCTCCCGTGGGGAATCGAACCCGGGACCTCTGGGTCTAAACCGGTGGTCTTAGCCACTAGACCACAGAGGCGGTTAAAATAGATGATATATTTTTGATCACCCGTCCGATGACCGACCTTAGCGAAAGTTGCTTAATCGGCAATCGTAGCTACTACGCCATCGAACTCCTCATCTAATTCGAATATATTGTTTGCCTTTTTTATATTTATTTTTAGTGCTAATTGCTGCACCTAAGCTGCAAGAAATAATTATAAAATATTGTGAAAAAATGAAATGCCTACCCGACCCAGCCAGGAATCGAACCTGGGTCTTCCGCAATCCCTGCCTGCCTGCAATCGGTGCCTCTATTTATTACAGCATAACATTGATGATCTTGAACCGAATTTTGATTTCATTTCACTTTCAGGTGTTTGTAGACACAGTGCCTGATGACAGCACATCAGCTGACATGCTGCTCGAAGCCCCGCCGCCGCTCGCCAAGATGTCGGTCTCGTCCGACGAGATCGACCCTGAAGATGATATGCAACTGGAGGTGGCAGCTGGGACGCCTGTACTGCTCAACTACTTGCTGACTCATCCCATCACTTGTGCTATTCAATAGATAATGTGATGACTGTAGCTGTATGGCTCGCAAGTTGGCTGGCTGGTTAGTTAACTGTATATCTACTATCTGGCTGGCTATCGGTCTAGTTGTTAGAATGGTTGGTTGACTGGATGGCCGTCTGTCTGGTTAGTTCTGGCTGTTTGGCTGGTTTGATGGCTATTTGATTGGCTGGCTGGCTGTGTAGTGGACTGGCTATCTGGCTAACTGGTTGGCTGTCTGGTAACTTGCCGGTTGGCTGACTGTCTGGTTAGCTCGCTGGCTGGCTGGCTATCTTTTTGATCCGACGAGGTGGACCCTGTCCATGAGCAGCTGGAGATGGCAGCTGGAACTCCTGTACTGCTCAACTACTTGCTGACACACCCCATCACTGTCTTGTGCTATACAATACACACTTATGGAATCTCTTTTCTGTGCTCAGGGGTCTTAGTTTTGCTCTGTATACAACTGGTGGCTGGCTAGCTAGATGGCTGTTAAGTTTGTTAATGGGCTGAGTAGTTAACTAGTTGGCTAATGGCTGAATGGATAATTGGATGGCTGGCTGACTGGGTAGCTACTTGGCTGGATTGCTGAGTGCCTAGGTGGATGGTTGGCTGATAGGTTGACTGGCAGCAAAGATAAATGGCTGAATGCTTGGTTGGCCGGCTAGGTATAGTGAGCGTTGGCTTTTATTTTAACAACGCACTTTTGTTTCCATACTTTTCTTGTTAAGCTATGGCCCCAAGATGCCTAGTGCGATATTTATTCGCCATTCGTATTTAAACTCGCACTTGGCATCTTTGGACTATTTCCGTCTCGTTTTGTTCGGTTCGCTAGCCTTGCCACCATCTTCTCTAAATCTCATAATATTGCATACTTACTATTGCTAATTACCGCATATTTTCATTTCAAAATACTTTTTCCACCTAATTTCTTAGAAAGTATGTTACAATGTAAAACCATAGCTGATAATTAAACGTTAATGATAAAATTGACGGCACAGTGTGACAGTGAGTCTCATAATGTAATATTCATTCAAGAGCGAGACTGAATGCGTTTATACTCGGTCACTATTACCGTAGAAACATAACTTTATTCGGCCTAAAACTATGTATAATTAATTATTAAGTATAAAGTCAGTATTACTAAGATTTGAAGGTTTTTATAATTGCGATATTAAATGTAGGTAGATAGATAATAACAGGACTACCCATTAAACCTAAAAAGCTAATAAATACGCTTGTATTGGTATTAATCTCGTTAAAGTTGCCATAATAGTTTTAAGTTTACCTTATAATCTAAATATTTATTAATGTTATAAAAGGCGTCATATGTTTAATATAAGCTTGCAAATGACAGTGTTTTGAATCTCTATTGTTAGACGTAATTTTGATAGGATAATTATATTATAAGGTGCCGGAAATAATGTTTAATTATTATTATTATGCTTTTTATTTCTCTTTTTTCTTAGCCTAAGTTTGTTATAATGTTAATATAAAAGTAAAATACAAAAGCACATACAAAACATAAAAATATTATAAAAAACCTAGCCTAGGGTGCCGCCGGCAACGGGGCATGGCTCAAGCTGCCGATGGTTGGAGCTGCAGAGACATGAACCTTCGGACTTCCGCGCCGCGTCCAAGAGTTCCGCCTTCTGTATCTGGCCCTTGATCCAACCATTGAGCGAGTCTCTTAAGGTGTTGGTCGACTCTTCGCTACCAGACCATTCGCAGACACGACTATCGGCACAATTATTGTCGAGTCAATATCCCACATGGCGGTTACCTCATGAGCCAAGTCAAGGTATTTGCTGACCTTGACCTTATTATTATTATTTTTTTTTTTTACTTATTAATATATTTCCATTGTCCAAAAGCTAATCATTGCCATAACATGGGTTTCCTGCGTTAAACCGAAAGACTGCGAAACTTACTTCTAACTTACATCAATGGCTAAATAATGCCGGTGAACTACTTCGAAATTCTATTTTATTGTTTTACCTCACACTTGCACATTAGACTACAACAAACTGTCTGAGTGGTAGAGCCACGCTGCGTTGCAGCACGAAATGGGCCAGCTCGCCCGGCGTAATATCACACTCTCACAGAATATCGGCGTGAAACAATGCCACTCGTTGCTGTTCTTTTTCGTCCGGTGAGTGAAAGTACCGGAGGCTTATCTCTCACCCCTCCCCCCTCCCAATTCCTACTCCCTCCTCAAGATTCAACTCCTTCCTCAAGGCCGGCAACGCATCTGCGGTTACTTTAGTTTTGCGGGTGTCCATGGGCGGCGGTGATTACTTTCCATCAGGTGACCCGCCTGCTCGTTTGCCTTCTTTTTAATATTAAAAAAAATACTGTCAGATTTCCTCAATAGATTTTGAACCTTATGCTAAAGGCACATGGTTGAAAATTAATTGAAGAAATTTGACAGTTCCGGATAGGTTCATGTGCAGGCGTCTGTACATTAGTACAAAAGCTATTTACCTACATCGAAAGTAATTGATTGATGCTCTAGTAAATTATTTTCGATTTCACATAGGAAACCCCTTTATATGTAAAGCTTAAAATTATATTCTAATTACCTACATACTTAAAATGTTAATAATAAAATAGTTAAAGCAAATATGTATTTCAATATACCTATTAAACTAATGATTTGTTGAGATCCCCCCCCCCCCCAATAGAGACGCCTCGTTAAGCAAAAGATCTACGCTTTCGAGGATAAACGTGTGAAGAGCTGGACTTTAAACGAAATGAGCTCAAAACCCGACCGCCTGCGGCTATTTCCTACAATTATCGCGGTGGAATCTTGACCTGCCCTAAGTGTGACCGCACTTGCGAGCGCACGAAAGGGCAGATCAACAGAACCTCCGTGACGGCAGTCCATAAAAGCGGTCGCTGTAGCCGGAATCGGGTAGGAGAGTATGTTGTTGGGAATCGGGTAGGAGAGTATGTTGTTGAGATCTTTATTTAATTAAGCATGATTGTGAATGTTATTGTACTGACTGTTATTGTAGCTGACTAGAAAGCGAGTGAAGGTCGATGGCGCAGTGGTTAACGCGCTCGGTCTGCGATTGCTAAGGTTTAGCAACTTTGGCAAAGGCCGCTCATCGGATGGGTGATCAGAAATTTATCATCTCCATCTTCTCCGTGCTTCTGAAGGCACGTAAAGACGTTGTTCCCGGATGCACTAGCAGTCATTAACAACCACCAATCCGCACTGGGTCCACGTAGTAGTTTATGGCCCGTTTTCCCTATCCATCTATAGTGAAGGCTCGTGCCTAGTGTTGCCAGATCCGTTTTTCTAAATATCGGGACCTCAACGTAAAAAAGCGGAACTGGGACGAAAAAATCGGGACAGAAAAAATAAGTAGGTAAATGAAGTATATATGAAGTTTATATGAAGTATAAGTAGTTATACTTCATATAAAAGCCTTAAAATAAAAACAAAAACATGATTATCTTTAAAAGTAACTTCTTTTCTCTGAGATCAATCAAACAAATAAACAAAAATATATTATTTCTTTTTTTTACAATAGAAAATTGTTTAATTGGCGAAATAACTAATGACGACCTTAATGTAACATAACAATACTTAAAACAAAAAAAGAAACAACTTAACTGAACTTAAAAAAACCAAAGAAATAAAAATAGCAATCAAATGCCTATAAATAAAAGATGTCTTCCAACTGTGGGCTCATGGGAACGGTCCCAAGAATGCTGGCAACATTAATTGCCCCTCTGGATTGCCAAGCTAATACGCTGGCAGAGGTAACTGCCAGCCTTCTTGTCACCGGAGGTCTCAATAAGGCGAGCACTTAGCTCCTTAACAAGTTGCCTTGCCTCCGGCCCCCATGGACCCATTGTTTCCACCGCAAACGGAACAAATAAATAATTACGACCTAGGTTCGCGTATTCGCGCGCTTACCGCAGCAGCCCCCACATGAAGAGAAGTGGCGCGAACATGCGAGGGAGCCACGGTGTGTGTTTGTTTGTGTGTATTAACTTAACTACCTATCTTGTCCAATATTTTCTTCAAGGAATTCTACGATACACTGATGAGTGAGCGATACGAAAATGACCCTCCCCGCCCCTCCCTGGCCCCGCTTTCACTCCCTGCAACGCGTCACATGCATAGTCGACAGTCGTTCACTCACATCATATAGTACTTACCTACCGATAATATTTTTGAAGTTTGAACTACAAGTTGCTGTTTTTTCGGTATTAGAACGATACATATCAAGATAGGAAAGTTGGAGTTGATGATGTTCTTCGATATTAATGATGTGCATCATGTTGCAGTTGATGATGAAAAAAGAAATCAGGAAGATAATAGAAAAGATGTTGAAGTTTGGTGTTGGAGAGAATATTGGTGTTGGAGATATTTTATGAATATGTTGAAGTTTGGTTTTGGCGATATTTTAGTAATGAAGCTATTGGATGAAGTTTTAACAGGTTTAGTGTGCGTGGACAAAGGTAATTAAAAGGCTGGTTTAGGTAACTAGAGGGCGAGTGACCGTAAGCTCGGTCCGTAGAATACTGTCGTATTTATTTAATAAACGGTTTTATATAACACGATCAGGGTGCTAGGTGCGAGTTGTATAGTAAACGATCGGAAAGCTTGCTATCTCGTTTGGTGACTAAACAGCGACTACAGCGTTCTTAGCGGTTCTTGCGTGAGTGTGCATGAGTGTTGGCAAATGAAACAAAACAGCGAAGACTTTGTAAAGCCCTACATCTTTACTGAGATACTCGAGGGGTTTGGGGGGTACATCAATTCTCATTTCTTATTTCTATTATCATTCATCATTATCATACAGAAAAGAAAAATATTGTTTATTTATGTATTACTTGTTAGAAAAATTACTTTGACACTGGCTAAATGTGCTAATCGCACGAAGCCATCAACAAAATGAAAAAATAAAAGTGTTTGACAACAACGCTGTGTGTGTAGGACTTCTTGGCGGGAAAGTGAAGAGTCATGTCTGCGGTTTTGTTTTATTTTCTAAAATTTGTGTTAAGTCGAATATTAATGTGAAATAATGGTGGATTATTAACCGTTAAGTGTTCGTGAGTGTGCATGAGTGTTGGCAAATGAAACAAAACAGTGCAACGTCACTAATCAAATTCTCTCAAGAAGTCCGCTTGAGGACTTAGTAAAGCCCCACATCTTTACTGAGATACTCGAGGGGTTGGGGGTATATCATTTCTCACTTCTCATTTCCATTATCATTCATCATCATCATTTCCATTATCATTCATCATCATCTTTAGGATTATAATACTAATGAAATTAAGAAACTAATGACATGGCAGCATGGTCTATGACCTTAGCCGGTTCCTCAGAGAACAAACTATTAAAAAAAAAAAAAAAAAACAACGCTGTGTGTTTTAAAAACACACACATAATATTTGGGAAAGGGTAGAGTAGAGTTATTATAGGGCATTATAAATACCTAGTTAGTTATTTGGGGCATAATATTCTGACTGAGAGAGAGCTTAATAGTCACTGACCTTGTTTGTTGGTACTAGTTTCAGAGAAAATGGGGAAAACCTACACAGAGACGGACTACCACAATATGCTGAAGTGCTACAGTGAGTCCAACAACAACCTGAGTGCTGCTTCAAGGTTGTACTACGAACTATACGGTGTTCGCGTCGGTGTAAGTACCATTCTAGGAGCTCAGCGGCGTTTGCGAGAGAACGGCAGCGTCATGCCTTATTGCTATGATAGTGGGAGAGGCCGCCGCACTGAAGTATACAAATCATGAAATCATTTCGGTGATACATACACGGAAGCGTCAGCGTTGTGCTGTGGAGAACAAAACAAGTATGTGATGTGACAACTGGTGCTTGAACTTACAAGTGCCTGTTTTAATTGTTCCTACCATGTACCTACGAACATTCTAGTCTACATTGAGCAGAGCTTCCTGAAGTGGGTTCCATATACTTAACCCAAGAGTTTTGTGAAGAAGTCAGCAGGGTTCAGCAAATCATAATTTTTATTTATTTAAAATTGCAGTGTTTTTCTTTTGTTATTACAGGATGTAGTTCCATAAAAAGGGTTTTTTTAATGTTCTGTAGGTAGATTACAAAACTCGGGAACCAATGCAGTCATGTTCTTTACACAGCACAACATCGGCTTACTACAAGAACTCATTAAGTGACATTAACAACTAATATGCTAATTAGATGTTTTAGATGCTTTAAGCCATCCTAAGTGGGAGATTTTTTTAATTAAATCACCCATACACCTATTAAATTATATCAAAGGAATATAAATAATAAGTCGATTCTGTATGTTAATTAATGAGATCTTGCAGCAAGCCAACTGCTGTATGCAGAATTCTGTCTGTTATCATATCAATATATCTTGATTGTGTTACATTAATCCAAACTATAAAAAATAAACTGATTTCCATAATACATTTGTTCTCATTTTCTATTTAAGCAGACCTTTTACTAACTACTTTTGTCCATGTGAACCATGAGTGTGCTGATGTCATCGCAGAAATGCCATAAACTCCAACATTTATTGCTGTAACTTCATAATCATAATCAGCCCACATCAGTCCACTGCTGGAAATGGCCTCTCTCAATGCATGTCACTGAGCCCACGTCTGCTGGGTCGTGGTCTCCACTCTAGAACATGTCTACCCAATTGGTCCTGGGGCTATTATGTTATGGATTGCGGTGTGAAAATGATCTCAGCCTACCCACACCGCATCTCACACACACTTTACAAAAGCGGCACTTATTATATTGCTGTTACAATTTGTAACCACTTGCCCAACTCCTTGGAGGCCCTTCGGGGTAGAAAGTATGAGAGTGAACTAAAGATCTTCGGTTGGAGGACTTCAGGCTCTTCGCTCTTAAAGATGTAGCCAAACTTATGGCATCTATCTTTACAGAGGAAGATGAGTGAAAGGATGTGGTTGCACAAAAGATCCCAGTGGGTCGAAGTGTTACTGTGAAAAGGAAACCTCAGCAGGCCCCACTAAGATAAAATAAGATAAGAACTAAAGGTTTTTTAGACAAAAAAGACATTTTATAGTTTGAAGGAATATTTTAGTGATACTTTTTAATTTGTTTCCCATCATGTAGAGATTTTATTTGTGTTTTATGTTTGCAATACCCTAACAGAGTCATGTGCTTCACCTAGCCTAAGACTAGCCAATGGCATTGCCACTTCAGCTTACTTATTCTTTGAGCTGTCAGTTATTCTGGTTCTACTTGGGTACCTGAAACTACTTACATACATTGGCATGCCTTGGCAAATTTCTTAGTTTTGTCACGAATTGACAAATTGATGGCTTAATGAGTCAATAATCAATTTAAAAATCTAAGAGTCGCTGCTGCCGCTGCTGTGATGACGCACGTGTTTTAGCATCATGTGGAGAGCGGTAGTGTCATCATCAAACTTCCCATGTTACTTAAATCGGTGCAAAATTTCAGTTTCTTCCACTCTTCTATCAGTCACTCCTTCACATATTCATATCATAGATCACACAATCCATCCATATTTTCTTTGGTCTCCCCTCTCCCCCTCCATTCAACACTTAGATATATTCATCACTCTCTTAGTTAAATGAGTTTCATCCCTTCTTATCACACTCCCATACCAAGACAAACGATTTACCCTAAATTTTACTGTTACTGGTGCCACAAGTCATCATCATCATCAGCTCATTGTCTCCACTGGTAGCAGTGAGGCAAGACCCTTTCCTAAAACACCATAATAAGTAAAACAAATTATATTCACCACGCGGACCCAGTGCTGGGACCAACTATACGTGCCTTTCGAAGCACGAAGAAGCTGGACATGATTTTTCAGGCATCCATCTAATAACCGGCTTTTGAGAGTAGCTTAAATTCAGCAATCGCAGACAGCGCCATCGAGCTCCAGTTTAATATTTTTGTATCTTATGGGTAATCTCATCTGGTGTTAAGTGATGTTAAGACCGAAGGAGGCGCACTTCACCCGGAATCCTCAACTACTGAGGCACTGAGTGACCGTGATTAGTCCCTCAGAATTTTTATAAAATAAATAACTATTCGATCGTGCTGTGGCGTGCATTTGGAGATGCCTATGCCCAGCAGTGGACTAGTATAAGCTGATGAAGATGATGAAATAATTAAAAAAAAAAACTTCTTTATGAATATTTTTTAATTTATTAACAGCCGGTTGAACAATTGTACTATGTAAAGGCAAATATAGAGTGTATAGTCAAACAGTAAAATAATGTATTTACACTTCTGACACGTACACTAAAAGGCTAACAGCGAAATAAGATCATATTATGAATAGTTATAAATAAATAGGATAATATACCTATCGTCGGGGATATTTCAAAAACGCGTAAGTAGCATTATTGGATTCCGCACAAACATTCTCAACTATGGATAAAGCAAAACAGCGTAAGTGCTTTTATCTTATGTTTTAAGTAGTTTTACATCTATACTATCAATAAAGAGGTAAAGTTTGTGACTTTGTTTGTTTGTTTGTTTGCGGAGGGTAATCTCTGGAACGAGTTATTCCCTGAGGATCCCGAACGCGATAAATGTGGTTACATTTACTTTTGTTATTTTTCTATTGTGTTTAAGTTGTACCGTTAACAAAAAATACTTATATTAATTTATAAATATAAAGGTATATTTGTAATTAGTACCTATTAAAAATAAATGTTAGATCATAGTTTTAAAAACACAATTTACTTATCAAAAATAAAAATAAAAATTAACTACAATATGACTAAATAATTCTTAAATTCTGGAAACATAACTGGGCGAGACAGGGTTGTAAAAAAACGGATACGAACAGTTAGATATCAAAATTTAATAAGTACGTATTTTTTAATAATTTTTAATTTTTTATGTTTTGAAAATACTAAGTAATTGAAAATGTTGATATTGTTTTTTTTTACTAAAGTAGATTATTTATAATTGTTATACCTAATTTATAGCAATTTAAAAAATTATTATATGTTATAATTTACATTTGAAAATGACTGCGTGTCTTAATGCATATTTTAGAATAACCTTAAAGTCTCTATTTTAAACGTCATTTTTGAAATAATGTTGATTATGCATGTTCTGAAAAGACTGATTGAAATGTTACAATTGTATTTTTTGTATCGCAAAAAGAAATATTGTGACAATAAATGAACCTGTGATTACTATAGCAGACTTTTGTTTTTTCAATATTACAATAATAATATATTAAAATTGGATTGACCACTTTTTCCGCTGACGGTTTTTTTTAAGCTAAACAGTAGGTATTGATTAAGTTCATGAAGATAAAAACAAAACGGGATCCTCAGGGAATAACCCTCTGGAACTACTGGTCCAATTCCAAAAATTCTTTCACATATAGAATGTTACATGCCTTGCGGGGTAACATAGGCTACATTTTATTTTGATAAATAACAGTTATCAATTCGAAATCGCAAAATTTGTAAATCAAATCGGAAGAAAAAGTGCCGCTTGGCTGCTTTATCGGGGTACGCTGACCAAACGGTGAAGTGTACATGAATGTAATATACTACAAAAATATTAGTCATCCAATGATGAAAAAATATGTAGAAAATATAAGTAGGTACTAATATAGGATAAGACGCGGCGCGCCCAGTCCTTAACTCCTGGTGGGTTACTCTTGAAACACAATTGCAATAATCAATTTCCAATCCCAAATCTAAAAAAATCAAATGGCACTCTTAAAAGCGATAATAGCACTACATTGGAATTAAATTGCGTGGAAATTGAGTGAACAAATTATTATCGAGATGGGGCGTTCCGAAATTGCGAAACTTATCCCAATATCGATACATATTAATCGCATTGGAATTGTATTGAGATTGAGTTTGCATTAAGAGTAGCCCAACTTGACCGAGCGCTCTCATTTCGTCTGGTGAAGGCACTGTCAGGACACGGATGTTTTATGAAGTACCTGCAGTAGATCGCTTATAGAAGGGCAAGCCTATTGTGCCACCATTATACCGAAAGATACTGCTCAGCATTGTCTGCAAGAGTGCACGACTTGGGAACAGCAACGCCGCACCCTAACAAATGTGATTGGCTCTGATCTCTTGCTAGCCAGGGGTGGTAACGAAAAGTCATAACTGGGCATCGCTATGTGATAGGTAATTTTTGAAGCTTATTATTGGATGTGATTTTTTTATACGGAATACATGCAAAAAAACAGTATCTATAATGATTCTATTTTTTGATTTGGAACCCTAGTTAGTATCTATTTTTGTACGAAATAATACGAAATCCACGTGAACGAAGTCGCGGGCAAACTGCTAGTTATTACACAAAGGAGCCAAAACAATTGCTATGTTCTAATTGGTGCTTACGTAAGCCACCACGTAACCACCAAGTAAATAATTATATACTCAAGCTGTTCATCCTCTCCATTCTCTTAAAAAAATCAGGTGTTTGACGCTTACGCGGTATTCACCAAGTACTACTTACGCGCTTTTGAACCATCCCCGGTGAAATGTTACTTACCGGGTTTTTTCTTCAATAACTACAAATAGGGTCAGCAATTGAATTTTGTCTAACACTCAAACGTTGGTTGGCACCAGTCGTTGTGGCCAACGAAACGAGCTTTAGAATTACCCTTTAATAATTTCAAAATTATAGTTTAATAGCGACCTTATTCTCTCAGCCATAAGAGTTACATAAATCAAGTGTACATACTTAACTTTTATTTTGCTAATTGAATTGTGTCATGTTACCGGAGGTAAATTATGAAATTGAGCAATAAAAATGAGAAAAGAAGTACTTACACTACTAAATATATAATATACTATATAAGGGATTAATTTTGGAGCCAAAACAACATGGTAAGTAATATTATCTATTTTAAGTGTATTTTCTATAACGTAATTATTTCTAATTACACAAAATGAGCTTTTTACATGATGAACTAATTCACTTCATATAAAATGCTACACAACTAAAACTTAAATTAACTCTCTTTTACATACATATACATAATTAATTTAGTTTCTTAGCTGACATAATTGTAAAATTGCCTGAGCGTGTAAAAACAAATTAAGAATAACAAAAAAAACAGCTAGTCAGCTAGTCTCTTCACTGAACGCCTAAACAAATTGTTGAGTTAAGACAACGAGTTCACCTTTTCTATTTCACAATCAGCCTAGACCAGCCCCCCAACCGCCTAACTCTTTCGCTTTCGATCGCTTTGAAGGCGAGACCCTCGCCTCGGTTTCTAATATAATATCGAAATATAATATCAAATAATATCGAAAGCTATAGCCTATAGCTTTCGATATTGCTTTCATATTGCTTTCGAAATGACAAGATGAGGCCTCCTCCTCGCCTCGCCTTCAAAGCGATCGAAAGCGAGAGAGTTAGGCGGTCGACCCCCAGGTAGGCAACTCTTGACGCAAACTCAATCTCAATACAATTCCAATGGGATTAATATGTATCGTTATTTGGATAAGTTTCGCAATTTCGGAACGCCCCATCTCGATAATAATTTGTTCACTCAATTTCCACGCAATTTAATTCCAATGTAGCGCTATTATCGCTTTTAAGAGTGCCATTTGAATTTTTTAGATTTGGGATTGGAATTGTATTGAGATTGAGTTTGCGTCAAGAGTAGCCTACCAGGGCTCGATACCGTTACCTAATTCCCGATTTGTTAGATGAATTTCGTTCAGTTGCAGCGAATTTTAGAATCGCATATTTTAGCAAATCAATTTTTCATATTAGATATTGCGAACGCCTTATCCCTTTATAGGGCTCTGTCCATATATTAGACACCATAATTTTAACTTTATTACCTTAACATAAGGTCGAAAACCAATGAAAAATTTCAACATGCTCTGCCCATTAAAGGGTTAATTAGTTCAGCGCTCCCCCCTTCCGTGACTGGCCCTAGCTGCGCTGCGTTACGCTCGGGAAAAAAAATTTAACTTAACGTAACCAAAACGGTAAGGATTTCTTATGCTGACCAATTGAAGTGAAGTAAAATGGCGTTACTCTGAAATTTACTGCAACTAAAAAAGGAGATCGCGAAATTCATCTAATAATAAATTATGAGAACATATATACAAAACAAATTCCCACTATATGTACCGGTAAGTGACGTTAATTCTTTATAGTGCCGGTAATACAAGTACTATTTATAAAAGTATCGCAACTTTTTTTGTTAAATATTGCGCTTTGGCCAATCTGCGTAGAGGGGTTAGCTAATTTACCGGTAAAAATGCCACCCAGGTAACGATACCAAGCATACCGGTAATTTTTTTGACCGGTTTTTCGTTTGACAGAAGTATCGATACCATTTTTTTAACGGTATTCAAAGCCCTGGCCAATTGACGATTCACGAAATCGGTAATATTTAAACATACACATTATTAACGTTAACTTTTATATTTGCAACGTCGTTATATAACTTATGGCCATTTCACATCTTGGTATCTTATACAAACATGGAATGATGATGTTGGGTCATAAAATTAATGAGTCTTAGAATAGCATGATGTTGCAGGGGACTGGAAGGTATGGCAAGTGTGGCGAGACCTTAGCCTATGAATGGGACATTGTAGGCTGATATAATAATATTGATAACTTAAAAACTCTTTTAAACTAATAAGCCAATCTTTTAATGTAACTTTCCATGCTGTTAGAAATTACAGATTTTGCCAGTCGACCAAACAAAAAAACTTTGTTCTACTGATTTTATGCGATTTGTATTTTTTTATATAAGTAATTATTATTTATTAAAGTGACACAAACCTTAATTATTATTGTTTTTCATGTTTTCATATATTATTAGTATTACTATTGCTATTGTTATCTCAATAAATAATTAAGGGACTATTTCATAATATGAAGTTCGGTACCATACCAACATGATATAATAAAAATTATTATGACTACGAATATGACTTAATAAGGCATAAATTAATTAAATTATTTGACTTCAACTTTGATAACTTTTCAGAGTGGATTTTTAATCACATATATTCTGTTACACGTTATATTTAAATCCACAACAATTTTCTTTAAACATAGAAAGTTTAATAAAAATCTTCTTATTAATTTAAAAGATTTAGAACTTAAAGATTTATTTGTCTCTAACAATAAACACAGTAATCAAAAGTGTAACGGCGTAATGACGTTCATAAGAGCTATTTGTAGCCTAAACTGAATAAATGATTTTGAATTTTGATTTTTTTTAAATTTTGAAGCAGAGTATAGACACAAAATAAAGAGACTGCAGAATGTACGCTTCATACAATCGCGCTACTACCGCAAGTGTTGAGAGATACTTTTCAACATTAAAACGAGTGAAAACATATTTACGCAATAAAATGGGGAATGATCGTTTAACCGGGTTGGCCTTGATGTCGGCCCACTCAAATCAAGCCATTTCAGTGGATGATGTTTTGAACGAAATATCCTCCCGACCAAGACGGTTACATTTAATGCTGTAACATTGTCTCATTAAAAAAAAAATCTATTGAATAATTTATTATGTCAAAATTGATTTGCTATTTATTTCCGAGAAGCTTTTACGTGTCATTTAGGCAAACTCACACTAGGCACTCAGAGTTGGTTTGAGATACAGTGTCCATGAGTGTAATTCGAGCACGGTATAAAGCTTACCTTATGCTGCCTCTTTACTTTGTGGTATAGATTCAGTGATTACAGTAGACCCACAAACCCTGTTATTCTGCCAAAGCCTCATTGACAACAACAAATAATAATTCCAGAACATTCATAAAAATGAAATCACGTAAAGTGAATTAGGGCTGATTTTTTAATCATCAGTTTCAATTCAATTTGTTGTAAGATCTCGCTATGATTTAGCCAGTGTCTAATTTTAGGGCAGGTTATTAGTGTTTTAAAACTGTCCGTAACTCTGCTTACAACTATAATAGGCATTGTGCTTGTACAAGATAGAAAATGTCCAAAACTGTGACCAAAATTTATTCATTGAATAATTTTGACATAATGACAGATTCTCCTTAGAAAATATGTCAAAATGACAATATTATTCGTTGGATAAAACTTATCTGAGGATTGAAACATCGGGCCTTACAGAAGTTTAAAACATTGACCTAAGCATGAATTTCTGTACCCTAAGAAGTTATTAATAAACACCGAATTGACGGAACAATATAGTGACGTCATAGTTATACACCATTTCATACAATTTCTTTAAAAAAAAATCGTTTTCACAGTTGCTAAACAGTTTCTCTATTGACGAACCAGAGCCCATAGCCAAAGTAACATTACAAAAACGATAGCGAAACGATAGCGAAGTTAGAAACGAATAAATGTATGGGATTGACATTACGTTGACCACGTGATTTAGCGCGGCTTAAGTCAGTCCCATACATTTTGTTCTTATTGAACTTCGCTATCGTTTTTGTAACGTTACTTTGGCTAAGGGCCCAGTTACCTACCCATTTATGCATGCATAAGATGGCGAAATGTGAAATGGCATTCGGCTCCTATTTGCTATAATATTTATACCATACCATAAGACTTAAGTCGCGACAGTATCAGCCGCTGCATAAATTCTAGATTCGACTTTTATAATATCGATTTTGTCACCTCACAAATCTTGGAAGTTTCCAACTGAATTATAAATAAATTTTTTTTAATTATCTTTTTTTAAACTTTGCACGATTTTCGAGCAGGGTATATGCGCCCTTCTAATCGAGTCCAAATTGGTCTCAAATTCATCACAAGATGGCGCTGCTGCGATCTCATGGCGCAAAAACCGGTTTTGTTGTAAGTACACGTAAACGCAATGTTTCATTACTATTATCTACTTTCACCAACGCGGGAAGACGGTTGTGGGTGGGGATGTCATTTTCTAGTACGCAAGGAAACCGATTTATAACGAAATGATTTTCGGTTTTGTTCGAAACAAAAACGTTTAAAAAAAATGTAAATATGAACCGGTAATTTTCATACCGGTCCATAGCTTTGCTTGTTGGACAGAAATATAAATATTAATAATATTAACAACCGAAGTTGAACGAACTAAAATAAACCGTAATTGTTATATACTGAGTCTGATTTTTTCGAAAAGATCGGACTTTTTTACAGAATTAAGATTTTTACGCCTTGCAACCGGTTTTTTTGGTTTTGATCCTTGGCGAGTGGTGGGTGACCCTAAGTGGGAAGATTTTATTTTATTTACTTATTTATATAACCAAATTTGCTATTTACCAATTACATTAACTAAAGGCATGTATTTTTCTTAATTCCTACAGAAATTTATGCATTCTGACAATATATTTGATAATATATTTGTCCATTCATGGAGCATTGAGTGCCGTGTTGTGGCATGAGGATTTTAAAAATGATGATAATTCACAAAGCATGGACAGAGAGACAATTGGATTTTTTTGTATCTATCCAGAGTCTTGCATAAGTCTAGTTTATGTACAGACAGACGCTTTTACATAAGCCTATCCGAAACTATAAAATTTCTCCAGTAAATGTTCAACCATATGCCATCGACATAAAAGTTCAAAATCTATTGACGAAATTTGACAGTGTGTACGTACACTATGCTACTTGTACTATCAACAAATTTTCTGGATATCCACCATTAAGGCGATTTTTCTGGGCAGGGGTCAGTGGCTATACCCGCCCCTTTTGTTTTTGACAAATTTTCTAAATAATTAGGAAATCTTAAGAAAGAAATGAATTTCTATTAAAGCTTTAACAATGAACTAAAACAAATGGCTTTGACAAAAAAAGGTCGGAAGGTTTACTATTGGTCATTCCATGGTCATCTTCATGGTAGGCGGAGTTAACTATGATCGTCACATTGGCAAAAATGTTTGTAACTGGATATCCTTAAAATTTGTCGATCGTACATGTATACAGGGTGTTTGGTAAATTAGATAATAACCAAGTACAAAGAACACCGTGGTAACATACGAAATCATATTACTTAAATTTACTTTTTCATACAAAAACTGAAATTTATTTTATTTTATTATTTTTGTTCAGGGAAGGAGAATGGCCAAAAAACCCAGGCCCGGTGCAAAAGTTTAAATTTTTTATTGAAATTAGTATACTTATTATCAGTCGTCATCATTGCTGAATTATATATTGCTGAATAGCCAATAGGCTAACATGCTTTTTTTGTCCATTAAACTTGCGTAGGCGCTCAAAGTAAATATTGTTCTTTTTCAAAGCTGTCATCAATGGTCATTATTTCTTATGATTAATTATCATATTAAGTAAGCCTGCAGACAGTTAAAGGTACTAGGTATTATATAGTACTTAAATGTAAAAAGTAATGTAGTACAATATGTATATTCTAATAATTACAACTGTCATTATCATTCAGCACAGTAAGTATCCGATAATAAGGATAAAATTGTTTTTGTTGAAAATATATTGATCACCCTGCCGATAATTTGGACTATGTATTAGTAGATTTAGAAAACTCATAACAGAAAACAACTTTTTTTGTTTTGCAATTTAATATTGGTTCTATCGGTTACTATACTTAATTATAACAATGGCTGTTGTAATACCATTGTGAAAGTTTTTAAATTATGTTGTATTAAATATTATCAACTACCTACATTACTTTTGTTTTATTTATACACATATTTTAGTACTAAAAGCAGTATTTTTTACTTTCTACAGTCTTTCTACATAATAATCTTAGGAAATAATGTCAATTATTGACAGATAACTTGAATGGCAAAAGAAGCATGTTAGCCGCTGGATTTGACAATTATGACAACTGATAATAACTATACTAAGTTTAATCTAAAATCTGAGATATAAAACTTTTGCGCTGGCCCTGGTTTTTTTTTGTATGGGCCATTCTCCTTTATGGTAGAATGAGCAGGCGTGTGTACACTATGCATATAAAAATATTGCCACAAAATTTCTCAAACAACATTAAAATAGAATTAAACAAAAACATTTATTAGTTCAGTTTTAACATAATTTCATATACCTCATCATTTAATAATATATAAAATGTTACAAAAATTCCGACGCATTAGAGCTTACAAGGCGATTTCTACCAGACGCATTATCGTCACTAGCTCTTACAAAATTTCACTATATAATAGTCCTACAGATAAATCGTTTATAAGCAGTGATCCAAATGAAAGGGGCTTATACCTGAAGTTGCCGACAAGCCATGAAAAAGAGTGGTTTAAACCACCAAATTTTCTTTATCGAATCCTGGATTCCAGAATTAATTCTAAATTCTAGTAGTCTGTAATAACATGTAGATGTATGAATGAAATGAGTTGTGTTTGACTATTGACCGACTATTTGATTGACTATTTTATTATTTTCAACAATTTTTTGATTAATTTTGATGTTTATTAATTTTAATATTTTGACAATGTTCACTATTTCAATCTACTTATATAAGTAAAATCTAATAATAACAAATAATGTATGATTTTGAATCTGAATTCTTTTTTATATTAATTATAGTAATTGCCTGCGGCCATGTAATTAATTAATTAAATAAAAAAATTAAATTACTCGTATTGCTATATTTTATAGCAATTCCAATGTCCACATATAAAAAAAGTGATACCATTTCTGGGATCCAGGATTTAATAAAGAACATTTGGTGGTTAAAACCACTCTTAATCATGTCTTGTCAGCAACTTAATGTATTTTAGCCCGCTTCAACACTTGATCACTCTCCATAAATGAACGACTTTTGCAAACCCCCAAAGAGTTACTTAAAAACTATATTATCTCTATAGTAATTATTTAAAATAAATCTATTTCTTTACTCTCTATTTGAAATTACTTTATATATATATATAATATGAACCAACTTAAAAAACAATTTTATTACTATTTCCAATTAATTTCATTCGGGTCAACGGTACATTTATCAACTTACCGGACATAGAAAAACAAATTGGCTTGCACCCATTACGATAACGCTTCCAAAACTGTCTCAAACATTAATTTCATTATAACCAATTTAAACGACCAACCAGTACACATTATAATAAAATTAGCACAATTTATTCTACATACCAATACAGTTTTTCACACACCAAATTTTGCTTTCCGCAGTCAAAATCACAGCTACAGTTGTTTTAACCGTATTAAACCATCACAACACTAACTATTATAGTCTTTGTCACATCTGTCATCGTGGTCCCAATATTTATGATTCCTCGGTACATCGGACACATGTCTTCTAGGCGGGGTCTTCGAGTTAGAGTGTGGGTTCGACTCCCCGTTATCACCACTACTGCGCCGGTTCAACCGATTCCCAGGGCGAGACTCTCTCGAGCTCCGCGAGGTAGACCGGAAGCGCTCTCCCTCTTTGGGCGGTTCGTCGTCATCCTCTATCTCTTTGGAGCGTTGTCTCGTCCAGTTGCGTTGTCTATTCTTATTAGTATCCTCTTTGAGGTCGCTCTTTTCTCTACGCCAGTTCTCCACAGGTTTCCTGTTCTGCGCATTCTTTTGTATCTCATTGTTCACTCTTTCCGGTTGTCTCTCAGCGTTTTGTGGGAACTGGAACGTGTCCCCTTGTTGATTGAAATTGGTATTAGTTGGATACTGGTTCTGTATATAAGCACCGTCACCTTGCTGTAAGTAATTCAGCATATTCTCCTGAAAATTGGGGAACGAACGAGTCTGATTGGGAGGTGGGTAATCGGGCACTGTCACTGGGAAAGCTTGCACTGCAGGTGGCAACACTGAGGGATTGAACACCGGTTCCTCTTCTTTCTCTTCATCACCCTGTCTCCATGAGTTTAAATCATATCGTTTGGAGAGACAAGTCTTCGTTGTTGCTGACCAAGTCTCAAAGCTGTCTTGAGTCTGTTGTTCTTGTCTCAACAAGCCGGCACCAGCTCCCAATATAGGTCTCAACTTCGGTTTGGTATCAACTTCATCGGACAAACTGATCTGCGAGGCATTCTGACCAATTTTGTCTGTTGCACTATCCGTGCTAACGTCAGATCTGAACTCCTCCTTCTCTGGGCTCTTCTTCCACGACCCGTAGCTAACTTCACTGAAGTTTTCATCGGGTGTCAACTCTAGGTGCGATGCGTAGAACTGTTGCAATGTGTTCGGTAATGGTAGGAACTTGTTTAAGCACAAGTCTGATGAGAGTAGAAGCCATATGATGCTGACCGGTGGGGGAGTGAGAAGTCTCAGACGGATAGAGATGGAGAGATCGTCGAGCTCTTGAGACGTGTGTTGGGATAGTAGCTCCCTACCGTTCTGCATTAGCTGTGAATTAAAAAGAAGGCAAAAGTCAAATAATTTATTCAATACTAGTGGCTTGCTTTATAAACACCCTTGCAGCGCCACCTACCGGGTGCAAATGTGAATCTAAACTGTCCGAGAAAAGTTTTATCAAAATCGATACAGCAGCTTAGGATAAAAACAACAAATAATATTTTCTAGATTGATTTTTGGTTTTTTGATGAATGTGGGTTGCTTATTCTGTTAATTAAATCAAGTCAGAATTTATGTATTTGTATAAATATTTTAATATTACATGTCTTTAAATTTTGTTTACAATGATTCAATAGACTGATAGAGAATGCCTCAGGGCACTAAGTCCGCCGTTTACTGTATTTTTGCAATAAACAATATATAAATATGATATTGCTACCTTTAATTAATACAGCACTTAAGATTATTTTTAAATAAATAAATAAAACTATATAATACTACTACCCGGCGTTCTATTTTTTTTCTTTTTATATTTATATTTAGTGCCTTGATCTCACCTGATGTTAAGTGATGATAAGGCCAATGATGGAAGCGCACTTCACCCGGGATCCTCAACTAGTGAGGCACTGGCTATCTTATCTCTAGCTGCCGGAACACAACAATGCTACAAACATTGATGTTATGGCGACATATTTAGACAAGATGGTGGTAGCTAGCCAGGCGGACAAACAAGTCCTACCACCAACCAAACCGAGTACACAAACATGTACCCCCCGCTGGGAATCGAACCCGGGACCTCTGGGTCTAAACCGGTGTTCTTAACCACTAGACCACAGAGGCGGACTTCGTACCTTTTTGACAGTTTCTATTACAACAAGACAAACAAATCGTTAAATACTTACGCGTTAAAGCGTATCAAACAAACAAAAAAATAAACTCACTTTTTTAATAAAAAAGTATCGTATATCCTTCCCAATACCTTTGAGAATATGTGTATAAAGTTTCATGATGATCGGTTGAGTAGTCTCTGCGTGAAAGCGTAACAAACAAACTTACATTCACATCTAATAAACTCAAAAACTATTTGACCGATTTAGAAAATTCTTTCACCATTAGAATGTTACATTAGCGCTGAGTAACATAGGCTATATTAAAAATAATAATAATATATATAAAATACTAAAAACAACAATTTAATTTTTCATTACAAAATTATTTGTTTGTTTCGTTGTCATGGAAACCATTGATATGTATATTTAACTCAATGATGGAAACTGTCAAAGCGGTACGAATTCCGCCGGGTCAGCTTGTGTATAATATTAGTAGGCATTACCTGTGTGGCCAAACTCCTGTGCGCTCGAATATCGTCCGAAGCAAGTAAAGCCCTCATATACTGCAGCAGTGGGCTCGCTAGGATATGGACTTTGTTGCCGTTGCATAGACGCGCCTCTGGTGATAAAAAAAAAAGGTATTGCAATAAAACTATTCAGATTCAGAATACAATAAAAAGATGAACAAATGCTACATATACTACGTGTAACAGGTTAAGCGCACACCCAGAAAGTAATTTGTTATAAATCGGCTTCTCAATCGATTAAAAATATTTAAAATATAGGTAATTTTTTTTTCCAAAATTATTAAAACTTATTGAAATTACAGTCACTCCGTCGTTAAATAGTTAAAACAAACGAAAATAAAACGTAAGTCAATGTAATAATGGGCTTTTTAAAATGCGGTAGGTCAGTAGGCTAAAGCGCTAATATGCCCACACTGTTTGCCCTCGATGAGTATAACTAATAACTTAAATAAACCAATTTAATTAAATAAAAGTAAAATTGTTTTGCATGTTTTTTAATTATAATTAAATATTCTAATTGGGGTGTCTGAGGATGTGCGTTCATTCATTGACATGTTGTATACACAGTGTCAAATTTCGGGACGGAAAGTAAAAATAATCGGGATTTGGGATTTCAAATCGAGACAGCTACAATTGCTTAAAAAATAAAGGGATTTGAAGAATACAATGAAACTAAAAATAGAATAAACTTCCACGTATTATGACAACATGAAAATTTATTATAGCTGTCAAAATTATCGAAACTAAAGAGTTTGAAAAAAGACAAAGTGTTGGAAAAGTTCCACGAGCGGGATTCGAACCCGCACCCCATGACATGCCAGGTCAGGTGCACTACCAACTATGCTATCGTGGCTCAATCCAACTCGCCGAAATTAATCAACACTATCTACTCTTACTCTGTAAGCCAAAGGAGCCCTATTCTAACTAGAAGTTAATGAAAAATCGGGACATTTGGCGTCTCGATCAAGGGTAAATTGAGACTTGTCACCAGACCCCTGAAAATCGGGACACCTGGCAACGCTACATACACAATGGTCCTTTCACATTTTACCCTCATTGGGTGGGTAAATATACTTTTAATTGAATAAAAATAAATATAGAAAAGGTCATAATGTTGATTGTCAAACTAAAAATTAATTAAAATATGTCAATAATATATATCGAAATATCAAATTAACATTTATATGAAGCAACTTTTACTTTTACGAATCTACTCGCGTTTATTTTACTTTACACATTATTTAATGTTTATCCTGACGTTTCGAATCCTTTGCAGGGTCCATGGTCACAGGGAGACTTGTTGTTTCATTTAAATGTGTAGTGTTCGCGTAAACTTTAGAAAACAATATCAAATTAACATAATAATAAAACAAAAAAACAATCAAACCACAATAATAATAAAAAAATAATGCTCGTGAACCGTGTATGCCGGCAGAAAGTATTTCACAACAAATCGCCTGCCAGCATTCGAGAGCCCTTCCATAGCATCTTCCAAACATAAATCTTCAACAACCTCTCAACTTTAAATATATAATTATTCAGAGAGATTTTAATATGTAGGTATATGACCGTGTGATACGTATACGCATTATAATAATTTTAAGTATACAGTGTGTCTGTGGAGGTAGCGATATTTTAAGGTCATATTGTACACTCAATTTTATCAAGAAAAACATCCCCCCTTTGGTTATTGCAGTATGTTACAAAATGTAAAAAATAGTGATTATTTTTGGTCGGAAATCGGTAATCTATTTTTTTTTAGATTTGCCCCAGACTATCTTACCAGTTTTTCTTATTTCTTTATTAGGCCATATTATTACCCGCTAGAAACTGTTTTTTTCATGTCTTTAGCACCTCCAGCCCCCCAACCGCCTAACTCTCTCGCTTTCGATCGCTTTGAAGGCGAGACCCTCGCCTCACCTTCTAATATAATATCGAAATATAATATCGAATAGCTATAGCCTATAGCTTTGCTTTCATATTCCTTTCGAAATGACAAGAAGACGCCTCCTCTTCGCCTCGCCTTCAAAGCGATCGAAAGCGAGAGAGTCCGGCGGTCGGCCCCCAGATCCAGATATATTGCTTTTTTCGGCAGCACCAGTAAAAATAAAGTCTAAAAATTTTAATGGCGGCCATTTCATCAGGGTGCCATGAATCCCCATATGGGGTGTTTTTCTCGATAAAATTAAGTGTACAACATGACCTTGAAATATCGCTACCTCTAACCCAGACACACTGTATATGTATAAAATAAGTAAGTATTATAAGTGTTTTAGAATTGGTCCCGCAAGCTTCCTTTCCAGATAAACTTAGACCGACTTAAAAAAAGAAGGAGGTTCTATGCATATGTGCTCTCGAATTATTCCGTTCTCGTTCTAATTCGAACGCCTCGGAGAATTTAATAGGGAACGGGGATACGCTTGCGTGATGCCAATCCCCTCTAGAAACCCTCCGAGGATGCTTGACCACACGTCCGGAGACTTTAAAGGCTAAAGGCGGCCTAACAATTTTATTCCGAAAAATATTATACAGATTTTATTTATTTACAGTTATAAAGAGCTATATCACTACACTCTCTGTCCCTATGTCCCTTTGTGTGCTTAGATCTTTAAAACTACGCAACGGATTTTGATGCGGTTTTTTTTAATAGATAGAGTGATTCAAGAGGAAGGTTTATATGTATAATACATGCATATAATAGAGCAACACTGATAATATCAGCATTGCAACCGTGCGAAGTCGGGGGCGGGTCGCTAGTATTATATAAAGAGGTTATATTTACCTGCAAAATAGTCCCCCATGAGATTCGCTGCGTTGATAAGGTATTGCGGATTCGCTCTCTCTAGCACATCCAACTCTATAAATAATGTAGAAAAAAGATTATTAGTGATGAGAAGAGAGATTATAAATACACAAACATAATATAAAGGATTTTATAGTCAACAACTTATAATTTAAATAAAGTGTAGTACAGACAAGTCCACAAGTGTATGCACAATGACGGCGGTTGATGACCTGTGCACTGACTCACAAAAGTGTTCTACATAGTGCCTTGACATTATAAGCTGTTTGCGCGTGTAGTACTATCTAAATGCACGATGTCAGTAGGTGTTGACGGACCGTGCACTGACTCACCAGTTCCATACATAGTGCATTAACTTATAAAACTGTTTGCACGTATAATACTGTCTAAATGCACGATGTCAGTGAGTGTTGATGAACCGTGCACTGACTCACAAAAGCGTCATATATAGTGAATTGGCTGTAGAAGCGGTTTGCACGTATAATACTACGCAAATGCACGATGTCGGCGAGCGTTGATGAACCGTGCACTAACTTGAAAAGGTTCCTTGCACGGCGACGTTGAGCAGAGCGCCGCGTAGTAACTGCTGCCGTTTTAAGCGGGTGAAAGAGGCGCCGAAGGGTATATTACCACTTATAATGATGTGTTACCTAAGTATACTAAGTTACGTAACATTGTATATTTTAAAATGTTCAAATAAATTTTTAACGCAAATTTTGTTGCGAACAAATTACAAAAACACAAATGATGAAAAAATTTCCACGAGCAGCATTCCAGAACCTGCACCCTTCTGACATACCGGGTCAGGTGCTCTTCCAATTCAGCTATCGTGGTTCTAACCAGCCCGCCGAAATTATTCACCACTTTTTACTTTGAAAGCCAAAGGCCCCATTCAATGTCAACAACTACCGTCACTAACATCCGATCATAATATTTTTACAGATATTAAAGATCAGTTCAAATCCTGCTCGTGGAAAAAAATGTTTTCAACATTTGTGTTTTTGTAAATTGTATATTTTGCAAATTATTGTCGAATTTCAACCACTGGGCTTCCACTAGTATATTATTATCTTGGTAATGAGGAGTTCGATGGCGCAGTGGTTAACGCACCCGCTCTGCGATTGCTAAAGCAAGCAATTTTCGCAAAGGCCGGTCATCGGATAGGTGACTAAAAATGTATCATCTCGAACTCCTGCGTGCTTCATCGTGCACGTCTTGCCGTTGGTCCCGGCTGCATTAGCAGTCGTTAACCACCGCCAGCACTGGGCCCGCGTGGTGGTTTACGGCGCGTTCTCCCTGCGGTGTTTCCATCCATGGTGATGGTGATAATGGCGATGAACCGTGCACTAACTTGAAAAGGTTCCTTGCATGGCGACGTTGAGCAAAGCGCCGCGTAGTAACTGTTGGCGCTGTTGGCGGGTGAAGGAGGCGCCGACCGCGGCTAGCTTGCGAGCGGTGACAGAGCTTTGGAGGGCGGCCGCGCGGAGCGAGAGGAAGGCTTGCCTGGAGGAACGGCCAAAAATGCAGTCACGGTTAAGTCGATATAAAATTAAAAATACTATCGTATTAAATAAACAAAATATATGTCGGAGACGTGGCGCTAGCATCGCTTAGAAACGACAAGTATAGTCTATACTTAGTGTGGTTTGCGCAGCCTATGCTCTATGGTACGCGAACGTCAACGTCAGTTGGCGCGACAACGTACTGGACAGATTTGAACGGGAGCGGTCGGAGAGTACGCACGCGCAGAACTCACTTCGTTTCTAAAATCCATTTGCATCGGGCAACTGTTTCTAAATAATTTAATTGTGATGTTAAAATAAGATTAAAGTTACTGTAAGGAATACGACTGCGTCTTTATTTTGAAAATCCAAGATGAACTGTATTATCGCCGAATCTGAGTTTGCTCGACCGTCTTACCTACAAACCCAACCTCGCCGCCGACATATAAATTTATTATCAAAGAGAACGTGTTTACAATTAGTCTGATCCATAAATTCATAACACACAATAGCTTTTTCTACAATATCATTTAAAGTTGGGCAACAATCATGAAAACGAGTGGTGGCGTTTAGTTGATATCTTATAGTTTATCTAAATTATTGTAACTCTGGTTTTGTCCAAACTATCACCAATGGTCTAAACTACAAATCGTCCGTCTCACATTTTCGATTTATCAAGCGGTTTTTAAATTAACACGATAAATTCCCCATACATAATTAATATGGCCGCGCGGCATCAAATAAATATGGACGACGACATTTCAAATAAAATATATGACACTTGTCACTTACGGACGGTGGGCGCACCCTTAAGGCGAAGGGTAAGGCACACTAGCGCAGCTAATGGATTTAATTTGATAACTGCTAAACTGGATTTTTTTTTCAAAATCCGCGGACCTTCCGACACTAGGCAAACATCTATTATTTAATAATTGTGCACTACTTTTAGGTTTGTTTTTGTATTCAATCGCTAACACCAAAAGTGGCCATAGTTTGTGAATAAATGCGATAGCCCGTTTTGTGAATAAACCACGCAATAAATACTAGTGCACAATTATTAAATAAATACTATGGATGCTTTCCTGTTGTCGGACGGTACGCAATGTTTAAACAAAGATCCGGTCCGTTAGTAATTGTCAAATAATCAATTGGTGGCGCTAGTGTGCCTTACCCTTCGCCTTAATATTTATTGTCCGTTGCCCCAAATCGCGTACCGTTTTTCAAGCACTTATCGGGAATCTAGTATATTATTGATAAGGGTTGAAATACTCACTGCAGCCTGGCCTCGTCGGGGCACATACTTGACACCGTGGACTCGAACTGCCTAAGCTTCCTATTGAACTGTATACCGTCCTCGCCCAACGAGAACTGTTCTAGCTGTAAACAAAGATGACATTCAAATCATTTATTCAATATATGATGGTATGATTTCATTGCAAGTGCGCCGAAAACAATACGATCTCATTTGTCTTCACAAAATTGTGCATTCGTCCATTGAGTCAGCTGGTTTGCTCTCCTTGATTGACATTAACACCAGGCATAGGACACGTTGTCCGAATGCGTTCTTGATTCAGGCTTATAAAAACAATACGTCTTTTTATAATCATATTGTAAGAATGTGCCGTACCTATAACGAATTAATTCGTGTTCATGACGATATTAGATGTATTTAACAATAGATTCTCACAGTACAAAAGGGTAATTTCAGTTATATTTAATAACAAACGTTTTCAACCCCACTTATTACATAGAAATAGAAATTATTTATTGTATAACTGTGTACAATTTCATATAAATAAAAATAAAAATTGTTAATATATATTGTATAAGTTAAGTCATAAACAAAAGTGTTCTGTAAGTTTAATTGATTGCATGCTGTGTACACTAAATTTAGATTATTGTCTTGTCTTAATAAGTGGAATATGTTTGTATGTTTTTGTAATGACATTAATCTGTCAGTGTACCGTTCATAAATAAATAAAATAAATATAAGCTTTTAGATGCACTTATTGGCGGCAAAACTATAAAAAAACAATACAAATACATCATCATATCACCAGCTGATTTTTATGTCCTCACTGTTGGGGCACGGCACGAGCCTTGGATGGATAAACCATCACGCGGGCCCAGTGCGGGCGGTGGTTGTTAACAACTGCTAATGCAGCCGGGACCAACGGCTTTACGTGCCTTCCGAAGCACAGAGAAGCGAAAGATGATACATTTTTGGTCACCCATCCGATGACCGGACTTTGCGAAACTTACGTTATATTGACGTTATCAATAATCGCAGACCGGGCACGTTAATCACTGCGCTATAGAGCTCCTCGATAAATAATAATAAACTAATAATAAGCTAAAGTTAAGTAACTTCGTAAAGGCCGGTCATCGGATGGGTGCCTAAAAATGTATCATCTCGAGCTCTTCCGTGCTTCGGAAGGCACGTAAAGCCGTTGGTATCGGCTGCATTAGCAGTCGCTAACAACCACCGCACCGCACTGGGCCCGCGTGGTGGTTTACGGTCCGTTCTCCCTATCCATCCATAGGGAAGGCTCGTGCCCCAGCAGTGGGGTCATGAACAGATCTAATGATGTGATTAAACTAAAATATAATACGTAAAGAAAATACTTTCTACCCTTTTAAAGAACATTGCGCGCACAGAGGAGTCTGTGATTTGGCACAGTTAAAAATCATATAGAGGAGTGCAGAAAGACAATATATAAAAATACATTAAATAAAATAAACATTGTTAAGCTTCATACACTGTAAAGAGGTTATACTCTGACAAAAGAACTTCTATAACGGTCACAATGAGGTAGGGTCGCAGGCCACTGGGCTTACAATAACAATAAAAAAAACACCAACATACCAGCACCAACAAGGGTTTAAACTGTTCATCCACAGTCAACAAGTCCTTTAATGTCGACTCGCCATCCGCAGTGATTTGATACATCTCTTTGCTTATATCCTCCTTTTCAATTTCTACCTCTTTCATTTTGTCAGCTTTCGCATCCATCCTCGGCTCTGTAAGCAAAGGATCAACTACACTATCTGTGACTGTGGCAATTATTTCGGTGGCCATGTTTGCGGAGCGCACGACCGCCCGCGACTAATGCCACAGGTGTACTGAGCTGAGCTACTACGGTTGGGTACGCTTTGCACCTGACCCTGACGTTTTGTTTTTGTTATTTTTTTATATAATGGCATTGGAGTGTACGCGTGATTAGCGGACAGGTGCTATGCGAATTGTGGAATAGACAATTCATTGTTGTTGTAATCTGTAAGTCTTCGGGCTGCTTTGAACATTCTGTTATTCAAATTAATGTTTTCTTGGTCTTTGGGTAAAATAATTATATATTTTTTAATTTATTGAACAATTCTCGTACAGTATAAGATACAGAAGTTAACACATTAAAAAAAAAAGACAAAAATTACTAAGACACATATACCTATATGTATATCAAATCATATACCGCAGGCTTATTACCGAAAAAAGCAACCAGTTGTTAATTGTACAATTGCAACGCAACTGCTCTAGTTGCGATTGATAAATTGATATTACGGACACAAATCGCTCAATGTATGTAAACTATTACATACAGTTTCATCGCAAATGCACTAAGCGAGCGATCATCCAAACAAAAACATCTTATACACCACGCACCGCACGTGGTATCAGCTGACAATATGTCATTATCAGTGGTCGGCGTACGTAGGTAGTGCCATATGGGGGTGAATGACCACAAATGTCTATATAACATGGACATGCCCCGGGATTCGGGATTGTTAAATGCACTATTCTACAATTAAAAATAATTAATCCGCCATCTTGGGTGTGCCGCCATCTTGGATTTAGATTCGGGTGCCGCCTGCGGAGGCTGGTCTGCTCTTGCATACTTATCTTATTTTTAGTATTATTCACATCACTATTTTTTACACATGACTTTGTTTTTCTTAAACAACTTTTGACTTTTACTAGAGTACTGTAGTGGTACTGTATGACATTGTGGAAATTGAAACTTTTACCTGATGTAAATTTGATTTTTTGTTTTTTTTACAGGTTGTGGTTGTCTACTATAAAAGTATGTTTTGTGTTTATTTGTAATGGAAAGTGTCCTGCTACGATAGGGCATTTTCCAATATTTTTGACGCTGTAAGGGAGAAAAGAGCTGGACACTTGCTGAGTTTCTTGCCGGTTCTTCTCAGTACAAGATCTCCCGCCCAGAGTAGACTTACGAACCGATGGCATAGTGAGATTCACAAGAGCTACTTGTAGCCTAAACTGAATAAATGATTTTGAATTTGAATTTCAAATGACGTCACACAATTAACCATGCATTGTCATCCGAACTAAACTTGTATACAAAATTTCAGCTTAATCGGTTGAAGATATCTGCTTCAAAATTAAGTTGCAAGATTCCACCCGAACAAACATACATACATACATTGCAAGTTAAAAAAAGAAAAGAGACAGTAGCATGATGTCTCTTTTGCACGAGTGGTTACATCGCAACGTGTCGATGCTTGTATATTAAATCCCAATTAAGTTTGTTTTCAAATACAACACGTAGAGCCATGTCAAAAAACTAGTATTAGTGTACATTTAGACAATTACGACCCGTTGTGCAGAAATAGGTCATCATCATCATCATCATCATCAGCTCATTTTATGTCCCCACTGCTGGGGCACGAGCCTTCCCTATGGATGGATAGGGAGAACGGGCCATAAACCACCACGCGGGCCCAGTGCGGATTGGTGGTTGTTAACGACTGCATGCTAATGCAGCCGAGACCAACGGCTTTACGTGCCTTCCGAAGCACGGAGGAGCTCGAGATAATAAATTTTTGGTCACCCATCCGATGACCGGCCTTTGCGAAAGTTGCTTAACCTCAGCACTCGCAGACCGGGCGCGTTAACCACTGCGCCATCGAGCTCCATCGAGAAATAGGTAGTATAGAAATATAGAAATCACTACAGATTTAAAACATTGTTTGTAGTAGTTAGTTGGTAGTAACACTTAAGTAACAAAATTGTTTTTATAAAACTGCTGTTCTTATATTGCTAACAAGGTAAGTATTTATAGTTCAAAAAATGGTGACATTTTTAGGCGCACATTTAGTAAACATAAATTAAATGTAGGCAATATTATATTAAAAGTAATTTTTACAATCCCGGGATTTGGAGAGGGTGCGTGAAATAGCACTACCTACGCCGGTCATTATGTAAGTGTATAAAGGACAATCACAACATGTAAAAAAAAACAAAATAATATAAAAAAATTATTTCTAAGTTTAAAAAATTACATTATGTAAGTACCTAATTTCAATTTCCACAATGTCATACAATACAGTACTAATATAAGACAAAAATGGTATAAAAAACAAGTTAAATTATAAGTAGTTAATAGTAATAAAAATAAGATGGGTAAGCAAGAGCAGACCAGCCTTGGGTTCGTGGTGTGCCGTCGTTTACTAGACTGCCCACCAATACATTTCACAAATAAATAATTAAGGTAACATATTTATGATGGCGACTGTACCACGAGCAATGTCCGCTGGGACTTACAATTACAACCGCAGATAAGCAGGAGTGCGTCACGCTAAACTATATTTAGGCGTCAGAGTGACGTCACTACTCACAAAGGAACGCGTAAGCTTGCAATGGCGGACGTCATCAATATTTCCGCGAAGGTACTTAAAAAGTTTTCAGTTAAAAGGGCAAGTTTAATGCCCTATTCGACGACGAAAGTAATATTTTTTTGGAGTTTGCTGATTGCCTTAGACAGGCGGCATCACCGGGCTTTTTGGGGGCGGCGAGAAACTTATAGGGTTCCTCAAGCCGTGTGAAACGAATCACCTTCGGAGGTTTTCTAGAGGGAACGGCATCACACACTAGTGCGTGTCCCCGTGCCCTACTAGATTCTCCGAGGAGTTCGGATCGGATCGGGGGCGAAAGTAATAGCTTATTTACTGTCCCACTGCTGGGCAAAGGCCTCTATCATCAAAATCAAATCATCGCTACTTATAAAAATGATAAATTACTTTGTATAGGTATGTAGGTGGAGGGGCCATGTGGAGCTCGATAAGGTTAAGCAACTTTCACAAAGGCCGGTCATCGGATGGGTGACCAAAAATGTATCATCTCGAGCTCCTCCGTGCTTCGGAAGGCACGTAAAGCCGTTGGTCCCGGCTGCATTAGCAGTCGGTCGTTAATAACCACCAATTGGCCCGCGTGACACCGTTCGCACGTGATGCTATTCCCTTTGAAAACATTTTAACGGTGTTTTTGAGGCTAGGTGACGTTTCGGACACTGTCCAAATTGACACTTTTTAATTTTATTATTTTATTCACTGACGATTCGGACACCAATAAAAATAGCTGCTTCGTACAGTCAGATAAAAAACTTCTAATGATTTCTTTACATTAATTTTAAGAAAAGAGGAACCCTTTTGGTTTCTCGAAGGTAACGCTGTATAGGTCATTTGAGGCTAACAAAAAATATTTCCGATAAAAAACAACACGCGGAGTTCAACTTTTGTCATTTAAAGTCTCGTTTTCGTCAATATGACAAATAAACTCTCACATTGCATTTAGATTTACATCATCACGTTATAATTCCTAACGCGCCACGTGGGTTAGCTGTAATGACGTCATCAATGCGTCTGTTGTCGCCCAAAGTATCTATGTCAGTTCCTGTGTATGTTTTTCTGAACAGAGTGCGGCAATTCTTTACGCCAGACCGGGTTACTCTTGAAACACAATTGCAATAATCAATTTCCAATCCCAAATCTAAAAAAATTGCGTGGAAATTGAGTGAACAAATTTTATCGAGATGGGACATTCCGAAATCGCGAAACTTATCCCAATATCGATACATATTAATCGCATTGGAATTGTATTGAGATTGAGTTTGCGTCAAGAGTAGCCTACCAGTTGTGCCTTATGTACAAGACACAGGTACGGTCTTGCGTGGAGTATTGCTCGCACATCTGGGACGGTTCCGCAAAGTACCTTCTCGATGACAGATTACAGCGTCGCGCTGAACGCATTATCGGTAAAGCAGAAGTCGCAAATACTCTCGAATCTCTGCAATTGCGTAGAGATGTTGCGTCATTCAGCGTGTTTTACCGCTTATACCATGGCGAGTGCTCCGAAGAACTCTTTGACCTCATCCCACCTTCTCCCTTCCTTCATAGGAGTACACGTGCTGCTCTTCAGAGTCACCGCTTCACTGTCTCAAATATCCCATCGCGCACAAAGAAATTTAGTGACTCGTTTCTTTGTCGCACCTCCAAAAGATGGAATAGTCTACCAGACATGGGGTCCTTAAAAAGAGGAGTGAAGAAGCACCTTGTGGGCCGGCAGAGTGAGGTTTACTGATGCTACGTTTGTTTTCACGCTGCACCAGTTATCTTCGCGTTTGGACTCCATTTCCACTTAAAATCAGGTGGGATGGAGTTATTTGCCGAACTACCTATAAAAAAAAATGTTATATTGAGATCCTAGGTATCTGGTGTGGTGGGTTTACCAACCTGCAGCACTCAGAGACAGTTCCACCATAGGCCTGAATGCGCCTAGCTCAGTCAGCACTTCACGTGGAGTACAGAGAGGTCCCTATGACATTGTGACACATCTTTGATGCCAAATGGACATTTCAAAGTAGTTATTTTGGTACTGAGGATATTTGATTATGTGACTAAAGGTCTGGTGGGTCTACCAACCTGCAACCCCTAAGAGGCAGCGTCGCCAAACGCCTGGCTGTGCCCAGCTCAGCCAGATCGATGACCTCGGTTTGCAAAGGTGGTAGTAAGCCCGAAGTACCCGCTCGACCATAGAGGCAGTTCCTATGTTACAGCGGCACATCCCGGGTGTTTGATGGGTCTACCAACTAGCTATTTACTCAGAAAACCGCCCGACTATCGAATTTCCTATGTTGTTGTGACAAATCTTGTGCCAAGTGAAGATTTTATTATGGTACTAAGGACCTTTAGATACAGTGCATTATGTGACTAAAGTTCTCGAGGGTCTACCAACCTGCAGCCCTCAGAGGCAGCTCTGCCAAAGGCCTGGCCGCGCCCGGCTCCGCCAGATCGTCGCCAGGCCGCGGCTCGCGCAGGTGGTGCCGCCCGGAGTACCCGCGCCCGCGGCCCACACTCGACATCTTATTTACCTGAACAATAAAATAGAAATAGAAAACATCTTTACTTGGTACAACATACACATTCAAAACACAGGAACATCACTTTTTCAATGAAGAAGAGGAGTGAAAGGATGAGGTTGCAAAAAAATACAGATGAAGGTTCTGCGGTTCTAAGGTTTCTCTGTCCCAGTAGCAGTGAGAGGGAAACCTCATCAGGCCCCACTAAGATAAGATAAGATACCTGTTAAAAAGATAGGAGGAACAGATTGTGGTGAAGTGGATAAAGGTTGGACTAGAGTGGCCAATCAGGTTTAATGGAGAAATTTGGGGGAGGCCTTAGTCAAGAGGCACACAGGGGATGTCAACCTTTAACCTTTCATCTGCAGCAAGCACTGATCAGTGCCCTAAACAATTAAAATTCTATTGTGTCTGTGTACAGCAGACAACAGTTAAGTGGACACATAATATTACAAAAATTTGGTGTTAGACGCTACAATACCTCTACTAACGATTAAGATCCGCTATTAGAGTTTTTCATTAGGAAATGAATTTAAATGAAATAAAATTTAATTTGCATAAAATGTGGTACAAAAGGTCTTATGATAAAAAAAAGTTTTCACACAATTTACCAGAAGCTAGCACGCAAAATTTAATTTGAACTAGGTAGGAGTATAAAGAGATTACTATTTAAACTATTACAATCTTAGATTAATGTAACGGTTAAGATCATCGGTCACAGACGCAGAGATCCCGGGCTCGATTCTTAAAGGGTGAGGGGTACGTACTTGTGTACATGTACTCGGTTTGTTTGGTGGTAGGGCCTGTTTGTCCACCTGGCTAGGTACCACCATCTTATATGTCGTCATAACATCAATGTTTGTAGCATTGTTGTGTTTAATGTAAGTCACTGAACACTTCAGTACAGTACTGTCATAATATCATCATTAGAGGTTGGCAAGTGCCAGTTCGATTCATTACTTGCTTTGACAAAATCTAGTTTGTGCCAAATTGTGGTGGACATAGACTATGTCACAGTATTGATGCTGATTTTATGTGATTACCAGAGAACAAACAACTTTATTAATTAGAAACATTAGTTTTATAGGGAAACAAGCACATTTCAATTTAGTACACCTATTTTTACCACATCAAATGCATTAAATACCTTTGTCTCTGACTTTAGTCCAATCCAGCATTTGAAAATTGGAAAATACATGTTGTTTTTACTTATTTACACTATCAACATTGTTGATGCAATTTAAAATAAAACAGAAGCATTAACCTTAGCTTCCTGAAATGATCAGTAATCTAATACCTTTAAACGAGCAATTCCTGTATATATGTATATATTTTAATCTGAATCTCGGGAAACTGCTCCAACGATTTTCATGAAATTTAGCATGCAGAGGGTTTCAAGGAGGCGATAAATCAATCTAAATAGGTTTCATTTTTAGAAAACATCGTTTTATCAGTGTTTTCAGCCAATGAAAAACTGCTACAACGATAATTAACTTAAACATAAACTGAAAAATATGACTCTTCCTGACATCTATTGGCTATAACTTCTAAAAACACGAGTACCTGGATGATTGAGCTTTACCGAGCAAAGCTTGGTCATCCTACCTGGATAAATAAATTGGCACAGTCTAGATGTTTTCATTACCTGATTCATTACTGTTTACAATCAAAATCTTTACAGATATGAATAATGAGAGATCATGCTATAATTAGATTTACATTAATACTTATACAGAGTTACTTGTACATATCCTGATGTTCAAAGTAACACCAATATCCCCTTGAAAGTCAATCGACCATCAGGTGGCCCATAACAATTAAAATTCTATTGTGTCTGGTATTCACGCGCTTGAGCTCTTAAGGGATCACAACCCTTAACAGGGACAGTGGTTACAGTCAGAATGGCTCTCATAAAAGTATGTCATATTAATGTGTAGTGGTTGGTAAACAATATAAAATTTATTCTCTTAATATTGATTACAGTAATAGTTTAAAACTAGTAAATGATAATAAACATTGTTATTTATAATTTTCAAACTTTAGAACACAATTATGTGATGTTAGTACATTCAAGGTTTTATTTTTTTATTCCACACGTCATTTTATGATTTATCACCATTTTCACAATGGAACTGGTGCATGCAAGAATTGTACGAATGTTTGCCACTGCCACTTACACCTGTTGAAACAACCCGAAATTCAGTGTGATACTTGGCGCGAATCACTACAGCAAGCGACATAGTAACATAGTAAAGAGACGCGCACGTTTCGACCGAATCTGTCCTTGAGACAAACTTGTAAACAATATCACAACAACATCCAGATCACACCACATTACCACACAAATGTTAGCACAAACCTGATAAAACTGTTAACATGTCAAGAACAAGACACAAACGCTAAGGAAACTAACAGGAAAAATACAATGACATATTTAAAACTATATGTAGCTGCTCCAATTGATGCAAACAGGCGAGCAGATTTGCTTCTAAACGGAATTTATTATTAATTTATACAGTCTCCAGTCATAAGTTGGATAAATACGGCGATTTTTAGTCGAAAATAGCTAGTTTCACCGGTAAATGATAGCTTGACAAATATCTTAAAAGCTTCAGAGAACCAGAAACGGCCGAGTAGTAAGCATATAAAGTATGATAAAATAATCTAAATTAAATGTTAGTAACAGTTAAATGATAATAACTCACCAAAAATATAGTTAAAACAAATTCGGAAGTTATTTACTTCCTAGTTGTTTAGGTTGCGTAGCGGTTGTCATACGTTTCAGTGCCATATTGGCGAATAGTGTTGTGCTACTGTTCTGCCATAAATGATGCACGGACCATAGACAATTACCGAACTTTACAGGTTATTTTAATAAACAAATATTATTGTAACTAAAATATTTTGTAATATCTTTCTTGTACATTAATAAATTGTTGCAATTCATTTTATTTTAATAAATATATAGCTTTGAAAGTTTTGTTCCGTCATAAATATCACTTTTTACTCACAATAATACGTATAATTTACGGAAAATTAAGTGGTTAAGTGCTAACTTTGAACTTCAAAGTCCTATTTTCAAGAAGGAATAACTTAATCTAGAGATTGACTCATAATTATTACAATCGCACTTGATTATTTCTCAATAACTTAATATCGGACGTATCTCAAATTCCCAAAAGCTAATTCAATTTGAGGAGGATTGACCTCCACTTGTAGAAATTCAATGAAATGCACTGAGTAGGATAATAACTATTTAATTATCACTGTTTTGCCAGATTAATTACAAACTAACAAATATATATGACGTTTTTAATTGTCACTCCTTCACGAGTGTCAGATGGAAAAAGAAACCGTGTTGCCGACCTTTTTACAGTTCGCGCGAGGGGTGAGTTTACAAACGCCACAAATTTATTTTTAGGTACTGTATATCAATAGTTTACTTTATTAATACTTATGGATTACTTATGTCGTCTAGTAAATAGAAAGTCAGCAGAAAAACCGAAAATACATATTTTTAAGAAAATAGAGCATAGACAAATAACCGGTTTTTCCTAGTCGTCATCACTAAAGAAAATCCGATCGAAAAAATGACATTTCAGATTTTCAGGCATTTTCAGGGGGTGAAGGATGGTGAAGCGGGGTTACGTTTTCAGTTCAGTTTGCGGAAGTGAATATTGAAAATTAGTGCTTTTTAGAACTGTATTCTTATGAACATTTTTACTTATGAAGCAGCCGGCAGTGTTACCGTAGTAAATGTACAAAAGGATAAAGGAAGTTACCAATTAATGTCCTGTTTATATCATCGCTCTTTTTTAATCGCCTCTGCGGTTGTTAGTGCAGCTGTTTTTGTTAAAAACAAAACATTTTCATACCAAAAATCATTTTAAAAAACATATTAAAATATTTAAAAATAATTGTTTGCCTATTTAGACAAAAATTTGATCTTTTAATTGCTTCTCACTAATTTAATTAAATCATAACAACGAGGTTTTACTCTAAAAATAAAAAGGACTATTCTTAAAAAAATAAAACAAATATGTCAGAGGGGCAAGGGGAACCCAATCAAATCAAAAAGGAGGCTGTTATTGCTGCAAATGTACCAAGTGATAGCCCAGTTACTGATCCTGGCCATGTTAGAGGTGGTGCTACTGAGACTTCAGCTGGGAAGTTTGAAGGGCAACGTGCAAAGTCAAGTGCCCTGAAGAAATCTGCACGATACAGGAGTAGATCTTTGTCAGCATCGTCCGCTGATTCATACAGTTCTACATCATATACAGGTGAGTGTTGGTTTAACAATTATAATTCTTAGGTATTGGTAATAATAAAAGAGATGTAGAAATGCTCCTAAAGCTAAAGGCGTCCTGAATGGGTAGGTAAAGTAGTTTGTGATGTTTCTAATGTGTTTATTTAGTAAGGTAACTTTAATAAATATTTATTATATTCCTTAAATTAAAATAAAGTTAAACAACATGGTGTTCATTGTTATTGTTACATGTTTCAAATAATAATAATAACACAGGTTTGGAAAAAATATTTTATTATAATTTTAGAAAAATTAATAAAAAAATATTAATATAATGTTACATACCTTTATGAAAATTTGTAATAAGTTACTGTAAGTTTGCGGAAGTGCTATTTCACCAAAAAGGATGAATAATAATTAATGATAAAGTAACTATTATTTTGGGATGCTATATAGTCTCAATGCAGACCACCGTATGCCAGATCAATCTTATGTAAGTATTTATTTTTAACTTAAAAAAAAAAAACAAAAATAATAGCTAATTAAAAACTAAAAATAATTAGAAATACCTATAAATAAAAGATGTTACAGCTATTCTTACAATAGTGAAGCATTATAATAAATTATTAAATTGGCCACAAACAATCATATTTTTTTTTTTATTACAATATCAAAATTATTTTTATTACATTATGGATATTATTTAATATATTAGTTGTCACAAATATCTACTCATCATCATAATCAGCCAACATCAGTCCCAACTGGACATCATCATCAGCTCATTTTATGTCCCCACTGCTAGGGCACGAGCCTTCCCACCACCACCACCAACAGCTTTACGTGCCGTCCGAAGCACGGAGGAGCTCGAGATGATAAATTATTGGTCACCCATCCGATGGTCGGCCTTTGCGAAAGTTAAAAAAAAAGTATGGGGGGCTTATATGAAAAATTATGAAAATAGTGATAAGTGGCTGACTATATGTATAGTCCATCGTCTACACAAATACAAGCCTCCGCCCGACCTCCTAAATACCACTACACATTTACAGAATACACTAAACATGCACACTAGTTTAGGCCCAAGACACCGTACTCGTAGAACAAGGGTACGACGAGCCGGTTCACACGCGCTCTATACCAGGTACAGACATGCACTGGGCGCTTCTCTCCACCACCACGACCCGGTCAACCCGAGCCGAGGTCCGAGCCTTTAGAGGCGCCCTCGGGTACCGCTCCCTATCCGATCCGAACCCCTCGGAGAATCTAGTAGGGCACGGGGAAACGCACTAGTGCGTGATGCCGTTCCATGTAGAAGAACTATGACAGTGATTCGTTTCACACGGCTTGAGGAACCCTTTAAGTTACTCGCCGCCTCCAAATATTCCCCCCGGTGAAGCTGTAAATGCCGTCTGAAGCTGAAATGTAAACTCTTTAAAAAAAGCACTATCACAAACCCAATATCCCGTTAGTCGCTTTTTCATGCTGGAGAGGTAACGAGGAGATCTATCTAAGGCGCTAAACAGTAGTTAACGCGCCCAGTCTGCGATTGCTAAGGTTAAGCAACTTTCGCAAATACCGGTCATCGGATGGGTGACCAACAACTTATCACCTCGAGCTCCTCCGTGCTTCGGAAGGCACGTAAAGCCGTTGGTCCCGGCTGCATTAGCAGTTGTTAACAACCACCAACCCGCAGTGGGCCTGCGTGGTGGTTTATGGCCCGTTCTCCCTATCCATCCATAGGGAAGGCTCGTGCCTCAGCTGTGGGGACATAATATGAGCTGCTGATGACTAGCGGCCCACTCGCGACTTCGTCCGCTTGAGTGAACACCTGTATCCTATAGAACTCTATAGCAGCGCCACCTATCGGGTCCAATTATTTGCATTATACATATAAACCTTCCTCTTGAATCACTCGGTATCTATTAAAAAAAACCACATCAAAATCCGTTGCGTAATTTTAAAGATCTAAGCATACATACATACATACATAGGGACAGCGGGAAGCGACTTTGTTTTAAACTATGCAGAGAAAGAAACCTCCTGACAATGTGTGTCGTGTCCAGGAGTGTTGCCTTCGGTATCTGACCCTTGATCCAGCCATCCAGCGAAAGCCTCTTAAGATGTTGGTCGAGGCTTTTCGCTATCAGACCGTTCGCTGAAACGACTATCGGGACAATGATCGTCGAATCAACATTCCTCATGGCAGTCACCTCATGAGCTAAGTCAAGGTACTTGCTGAGTTTGTCCTTTTCAGCTTTCACGAGGTTCTCGTCATGCGGGTTGGTGATGTCAACGAGCATCGCCCGACGTTGAGACGGGTCTACCACCACGATATCAGGCTTATTGACAACAATAGTCCTGTCCGTGATGATTGACCGGTCCTAATAGAGCAATGCACGACCATTTTCAAGAACGGGCGCGCCGTCCCGGATAATCTCTCAGACATATTATTACCGTCTGACCGACCGTACCGTCCGTCCCTCAGGAAATATTTACGATAATTATTCGTCATCATGACTTCGTCCGCAATCACACAGACAAACCCCTCAGTTTCTCCAAAGACGACGCGAGCAGATCCATTCCCGGTCACCCAGATCCCTTTTAAGGCCCGGTAGTACCGCCTGTGAAGCTCCTTACTCTTCCTTACGTTCCTGTTATTATTATTATTATTATTCTCTTTATTAAATACTAGCTGACTCGGCGGACTTCGTACCGCTTTGACAGTTTATAAAACAATGGTTTCCATGACAACAAAATAAATAAATCATTTTATGTTGGAAAATTAAATTGTCGTTTTTAGTATTTTATTTAATATATTTTTTTAATATAGCCTGTTACTGAGCGCAAATGTAGCATTCTAATGGTGAAAGAATTTTTTAAATCGGTCCAGTAGTTTTTGAGTTTATTCGTTGCAAACATACATGCATACAAAAATACAAAGTTTTCCTCTTTATAATATTAGTATAGATACATCTTAAGAATTTTTTTTTACAATATTTTATATAAAAACATATTTACAATATAAAATATTATAAATAACTTAACCTAGGTTGCCACCGGCAGCGGGGATACACCCAAGCTATCGGTGGTTAGGGCTGCAGAGTGAAGAACCTCCTAACAATACGTGCCGTGTCAAGGAGTACTGCCTTTTGCATCTGACCCTTGACCCAACCTTTCAGCGAGAGCCTCTCTAGGTGTTGATCGAGGCTCTTGGCTAAAAGACCGTTTACCGAAACGACTATCGGTACAATAATGGTTGAATCTACATCCCACATGGCGGTAACCTCGTGAGCCAAGTCAAGGTACTTACTGAGCTTGTCCTTCTCGGCTTTCACAAGGTTCTCATCATGAGGTATGGTGATATCAACCAGTATGCCCGGAGCTGGGATCGGTCGACCACCACGATATCAGACTTATTGGCGACAATAGTCCTGTCCGTAATGATAGAGCGATCCCAGTAGAGCGTTGCATGACCATTTTCAAGTATTGGCGCAGGTGCGTACTTATAGTACGGCACCTCTGATTAATTTTTTTTATATATATTTTTTTTGGATCACTAAAAATGTATCATTTTTCGCTCCTCCGTGCTTCGGAAAGCACTTAAAGCCGTTAGTCCCGGCTGCACTATCAGTACGGTAACAACCACCAAGCCGCGCTAGGCTCGCGTGGTGGTTTATTACCAGATCTCCCTGTGGGCACCCCCACCATCCATAGTTAAGGCTCGTGCCCCACTAGTGGGGACGTGAAATGAGATGGTGATGATGATGTGATGAGGGATGGAGTTACACAATAGATACCGATGGATCAAAGTGTTATTAGGAGAGGGAAACCTCAGTAGGCCCCACTAAGATAAGATAAGCTAAGATATGAAGAGCTCGTTGAGCTCATCCACTTTCTCCCTTCTTCCATAGGAGTACACGTGCTGCTCTCCGGAGTCACAGATTTATTTTTTAAATTTTTTATACTTAGCTCGGCAAATGACTCCATCCCACTTGATGTTAAGTGGAAATGGAGTCCAGACACGAAGACAACTGGTGCAGCGTAAAAACGAACGTAGCATCAGTTACCCTCACTCTACCGGCCCTCAAGGTGCTTCTTCACGCCTCTTTTAGAGGACCCCATATCATAGGAAGGCTTTTACCGCTTATACCATGACGAGTGCTCTGAAGAGCTATTGCTATGATTAAAAAAAGATAAGATGTAATGAGAAAAATAACAGATATGGCACATTCATCCCAGTCTCAAACCAACATGGCCTGGTAACTTACAGTTATTAAAATAGTCTCCATATAGCCTATAGAAAGTCTCGATGAATGACGCAATACCCGCATAGATAAAACTATGTTTGTTGGTAGGTATGTCGTTCTATTTGCATCGCAGTGTGTAGTCACGCTAAAACGACTTGCAAGCTACGTCCAGCCACAGACTTTGAAATACATAGTATATACCTACATACTGCTCACAACTATACAGCATTGTTGACTTTGGACCAATTTTATCCGAACCCCTCGGAAAATCTAGCAGGGAAAAGGTACACGTTTCATCATCATCATAATTTCAGCCCGAAGATAAGTGGGTATCCACGGCTGAGCATAGACCTCCTTTCATATCTGCGACTCATCTCTGTCCCAAGCCATAAGCATCCACGGCTTCGACACGCTTGCGTGCTGTCATTCCCCCTAAACCCTCTGATGGTGTTTCGATCACGCGGCTTGAGGACCCTTTTAAGGTTTTCGCCGTCCCCTAAAAAGTCCCCCCTGAAAATACCAGTTGGCCGCACTCGACTCGGTGGAATGCATACCACCATCGCCCTTTTACCACCGAACCTCCAGACGTACTGCAGGATATCATCCCCACCTAGTAGAAATTCCACTATGTCGCACTAAGCGCTTCATGTCATCATTTTTACTGCGCACTGGCAGGGAGTGGAATTCTCTGCCATCGTCTGTGTTCCCAAAAACTAATAACCTGAATGCCTTCAAGGCGAGAGTTAATAGGCATCTTCTGGGGCAGCTTGCTCCATCGTAGACTTCATCTACGCTCACCATCAGGCGAGATCGAGGTCAAGAGCTGTCTTATAAGGCATAAAAAAAAGTCCGGTGAAACTGATGAGGGGACTATCTCCAAAAACTATATTTTACATTTTTATTTTTGTTTTCTATTTTTCATTATATTTATCATCCAAGATTGCCTGGAAGAGATTGCTTGTTAGTAATAAGGGATGCTTACAAGTTACCGTGGAAGCGCACTTTGATGTTATGGCGACATATTGAGATAATATGGTGGTAGCTAGCCAGGCGGACAAGCAAGGGCATCCACCAACCAAACAGAGTTCACAAACTTGACCCCCCGCTGGGAATCGAACCCGGGACCTCTGGGTTTAAACCGGTCTTAACCACTAGACACGGAAGCGGTAGTATAGAAGAATGATTGAAAGAAGATTGACCGAAAAGGTTTATGACACGGTTGTGAATAGGGAAATGGAACGAGGACGACGTAGGCGGATGTTTCTTGACCAAATCGAGGACATTTTAACGAAAGGCTAGGTCAAGGGTACCTTATACCGACGAACATGTATGAGGACATTAATGAGACCAGATGATAAGTAGCGATGTTCGTGAAAGAACATTTTTTTTCCGATATCATATTATTGAATGGTTGTATCGATATTTTGCGATATATCGATCAAAAATATCGATATTTTCGATATATCGCATGCAAGTTTTTTTTCATGGACGAATAATTTATTATTTCATTTCAGTATTTGTTCCTATATCAACTTTATTTTGTGAAGTTCTGATTAGCCATCTCCCGCCTGCGACGTGAACCATAGATTACATTTCGATACGATATTCTATGGTATCAAATAAGAATCGATATTTGCTTATTTATCGAATGTTTTTATATCCATATTTGATTGAATATATCGATTTTTTATCAATCGAAATAGAATATCGAGCATCCCTAAGATGTAGCGAAAGAAGTAGGATGTAAGAATTGTAGCAAGTGCCAAGAAGTGATCTCTGCCTATGCCTATGGTAGACCGGCGTGATTGTATGTATATGTATGTATGTTAAAGCTATAACAATCCATCATCATCATCAGCTCATTTTTTTATGTCCCCACTGCTGGGGCACGAGCCTTCCCTATGGATGGGCCATAAACCACTACGCGGGCCCAGTGCGGATTGGTGGTTGTAACAACTGCTAATGCAGCCGGGACCAACGGCTTTACGTGCCTTTTGAAGCACGAAGGAGCTCGAGATGATAATTATTTTTTGGTCACCCATCCGTCATTATTAGCGCCATCGAGCTCCTCAACATTCCATCACTTATGCGCTATTAGTTTTTCTATCCAATTGAGTCTACAAATGTAAGTTACTAAAATAAAAAGTTGCTTAAATCAACATAATTTGCAAACACTCGCGGAATAATGAATACCAACGTTATTGTAATACATAATACATTTTTATGATGGAGTACCTACTTACAGTTATCATCAGCACAAAATAAGGAGAACGCAAAAGGCAAGCTTTATGCAGGTGTTTATAATAATACCGTTATAGTAATACCTGTAGGGTTACTCAAACAATTGCAATAATCAATTTCTAATCACAAATCTAAAAAATTCAAATGGCACTCTTAAAAGCGATAATAGCGCCACATTGGAATTAAATTGAGTGGAAATTGAGTGAACAAATTATTATCGAGATGGGGCGTTCCGAAATTGCGAAACTTATCCCAATATCGATACATATTAATCGCATTGGAATTGTATTGAGATTGAGTTTGCGTCAAAAGTAGCCTACCTGATTACCTGGTGGGTTACCCTTGAAACACAATCGCAATAATCAATTTCCAATCACAAATCGAAAAAATTCAAATGGCACTCTTAAAAGCGATAATAGCGCTACATTGGAATTAAATTGCGTGGAAATTGAGTGAACAAATTATTATCGAGATGGGGCGTTCCGAAATTGCGAAACTTATCCCAATATCGATACGTATCGGTCAAGACCGGTCGATCGTAACCGGTCTCAGACCCAGAGTTCCCGAGTTACAATCCCAGCAGGGAGTACCTACATGTTTGTATATTTGGTTTGGTTGGTGTTAAAGCTTGTTTGTTCGCCTGGCTAGCTACCACCATCTTATCTATAGTCTGTTATTATTATATCTTAAATAGTGGCTTCGCGTTAAGCATTAAGCCAGTTTCAAGTAGTATTATTATTATAAACTAAGAATTGTACAGTAGACTGAGTTAAAATGGAGTCTCACAACACGTGTATCAGTATGGAAAGAGTTTCATCCCAGAATCTCTCTTTGTAAAGTCGCCATAACATCAATGCTTATAGCATTGCATTGTTGTGTTCGCACAGTTAGAGATAAGATAGTCAGTGCTAAGATAGTGCTTTCTGCGTAAAACGGAACGCACATGATTAAATTTAAATGATGGTATACAAGCTACCAACTAAGAATGAGACGACCAACACCTCAGTCGTCATGTGACCACGGACCCTGCAAAGGGTTCGAAACGTCAGGATAAATATTAATTAAAAGTAATGCGTAAAATAAACGCGAGAAGATCCGTAAAAGTTGTTTCATTTCAATGTGTAGTGTTCGCGTAAACTATAGAAAACAATATAGTTGAGCTGATAAGGTGAATGTGGCCTTCCACCTTCGGCTTTATCATCACTTAACATCAGGAATGTAGAAAGATCACGGTCATGGGATACGGTTTAATGGTCAACTTGTTATCGCTTGTAGGGGATATCGCTTGCGTGATGTTGTCATCCTATCTAGATAGAAGAATGTTTTGAAGGGTTATTTTTACGCATACGAAACTGTTTTATGTCTGGTTGGTTGTGGTAATTAAAGACGTGCTTATAGCTCGCCAAACGGGTTTTATGGCACACGTATAGGATTGCCGGGTGTCCGGTTTTTAAGGCAATGGCCTTAAAAACCACACACACAGTCGAAGGCACGCACAAAGTGAGAATGATTTGACTTATCATTAAATTTTATGCCTCCGACTGTACGAGTATGTTATGTATGATGTTTCTCCTTCACTTAAAATGTAGTTTCAGTTTCCTTAGCTCAACTCATGCCCGCCAACTCCGCTCATCAAATATTCATCTTCTCGCCACTCCTTTGCATCATTCAGGATTCGTTGCAGATTCCTTCACGGTTCAGGCCATTCGATTATGGAACGCTCTCCCCGAAAAAGTCAGACAAGCTCCAAGTAAACTGGTATTTAAAACAATGGTGTATAAACTGTTCCTACAGGAGTCAACACCCACGTAAGAGATTCCCATCATCTTTTCTTCTGTTATGTTTAAGTATGTTTATGTAGTCTATTTTTATTTAAGTTTTTTATTTTTTATTTTATAGTATGTATATTATATTATTATCATTTAATTTAATAAACTCAATATGTATATTTCAGTTCTTACAAATTTATGTAGTATATGTTTCATTTACGTTCTTTGTCGCACCGCTTACAAATTTCTCTGTCTAGCCCGTAGGTCGACTGGTAGAGAATGCCTTTTGGCATTAAGTCCGCCTTTTGTACTTTATTTTATTTTATTGTGCAATAAAGAATAAATAAATAAATAAATAAATGTTGCATAAAATTTCGAAGGACCACCGTATTGATATTTTTGTTTGTACACAGTACTTATGTTTGATATTGTTTCGATTTATTTCGCTGGCTTTATGCAGTTATTGAATTTTTATCTTGTTCCGGCCTTTTCAGTAAAGTTGATTTTCTATTTAGTTATTATTTTTTACGCAGGCGGGTTTTTGTTTTATTTTATTTAGAATAGAATAGAATAGAATAGAAAAAAGTTTATTGGGTACCAGTACATACAAGAAAAAAAAATTATTAAAATTATTAATGTCTTTTTAGTTAGACAAATTACGTAATCGGTTCAATTCATTTAATGAGTATACTACATAATGTGGTTGATTAAGTAATTTTTTAGGGTCAAGTTATTATAATCGTAGACTGATGATGTATTTTTTTTTTAGTATAACGGTAATGATAATCATTATATACTTTTTGGAAATCCTTGTGTTGAGCCCTCTAATTTGATACCCATATGTATTTTTGAATTTCCCATACTTTAGCGAACACTTGATTAGCCTGATTTGTATGAAGTCTCAAAATTTTTGACATATTTTAACCCATGTACTATGAGGAAGTTGTTTACTTACCGATTCTGAGTCGCCCCAGAAAATTTGCTCACCGGTAAAAAAATTATCTTGTATAATGTATGTATGAAGCTTGCCTACTGCAGTGTTCCTATTTTGTATATAAAACGCCATGAATCGCTATTCGTTCGCAAGCTAAAACTGTGTCACGAGGTTTAATGAGCAAGCGTGACACGGTCAGTCTGTTGGTACGTACGACTAATATTGTTGTTATATCGTTTACATACATACATACATACATACATACATATATACATACACACACACCCCCTCACACCGGTTAGTTCCGCTATGGCATCATCACAAAATGCCTACCAAAAAGTCCCACTTTGGCACCCTTCACACTCTGGGACTGACGAAAAGAAAAGTCTTACGATGTTTTATGAAAATACACACCACATACTCATTAAAAGCAGAAAATTTAGAAAACCTGCACATAACTATATAATCTGTGACACACACATACCTACTAACATACATATTATGTATTACATACTCTCATGTCCTCCCAAGAAGAGGTAGAAAATGCATCAAAATCACCAATTTTTAGTGAACTCGCCGTTAGTGACCTCGATGCTGCATTTATAAATGTATTGTGCAACTTTGCCTCGATCTCACCTGATGTTAAGTTAATGATGAGGTCAATTGGTGGAAGCGCACTTCACCCAGATCTTCAACTACTAAGGCACTGGCTATCTTATCTCTAGCTGCCGGAACACAACAATGATACTAACATTGATGTTATGGCGACATATTTAGATATGGTGGTAGCTAGCCAGGCGGTCAAACAAGCCCTACCACCAACCAACATAAAAGCATATCATCTCTTTCCAAAACAAAATAGTCTATATCTATACTAATATTATAAAGAGGAAACCTTTGTATTTTTGTATGTATGTATGTTTGCAATGAATAAACTCAAAAACTACTGGACTGATTTAAAAAATTCTTTCACCATTAGAATGCTACATTAGCACTGAGTAACATAAGCTATACTTATTAAAAAAAACGACGGGTTGCACTCTGGGAGTGCCGGCAGAAGTGAAAACTTGAATATTAACGTTGTGCATTTTTGATATTTTGGAATGGTTAGGGAATAATTTTGCACGAATTGCTTTAATTATCAGTATAAAAGTAATCTCATTTATGTGGTAGAATACAATATTTATTTATTGGGCTATCGTACACAAACATGACAATTTATACTACATTAAAAAGTTATATTAAGTTATATTAAAAATTTATATTACGCCGCGCCAGCTGTCTACTCTCCATCCGTCTTACGAATTTTCGATCAGGTCACGTGTCCTGACGCGAGTTTAACATTTTTTACCCATTCCTCTACTCTCCATCCGTCTAACGAATTTTCGATCAGGTCACGTGTCCTGACGGTCACGTGTCCTGACGCTAGTTTAACATTTTTTACCCATTCCAAAAAAGAGCACAACGCCGCTAAAGAAGTTTTCACTTCAAAAAGAAAAAAAAGAAATGCGGGTCAGCTAGTCGTTAATAATGTTATAATATAACACTTATGTTAACCCATGCTGCTCTGGGACGTGAAAATAAAGTATTAGCTGCTTTCCGTGCATGTCGTAAGAGCCGGCTAAGGGACCAGGGTTCCAAGATGCTCGCACATCAGGCGGTCGGCTGCAACCCATCACTGATGTTATCTATCCCACCTCGGAGCACTACTTTAATTATGGTAAACGTGGCGTAGAGGTCTCTAACTCATACAACACAGCACTCAGTACAACAATGCCTTCAGGGGACTGATGGGACTGCCACGCCAGTGCAGCGCGTCAGGCATGTTAGCGGTAGCAGAGGTTGGTAGTTTCTCAGCTATCATCAGAAAGCGCATCGCTTCCCTAATCCACCGTGTGCGTGGTAACTCCAACAGCTTCCTGCAGACGGTCGCGGCGAGGCTGGACGTGAACAGTGCGATTATGCAACAATGGACCAGCGTCCATATCCCTAAAGACACAAGGATAAGTTACAATCATTTTTATTAGCTGACCCAGCGGACTTCGTACCGCATTTTTTTTTTAATATAGCCTATGTTACTCAGCGCCAATGTCGCATTCTAATGGTGAAAATTTTTTTTTAATCGGTCCAGTAGTTTTTGAGTTTATTCGTTGCAAACATCCATATATACATACATACAAAAATACAAAGCTCTCCTCTTTATAATATTAGTATAGATAACATAGAACTAATTAAATTGTTACTAACACTATGGATGCAAGCCCGGTGAAGCTGAAAATGCCGTCTGAGGCAATCAGCAATCTCTCTCCAAAAAAAAAAATCTGAAATAAATGAATTTTATTTTTTTATTTTTATTCTAACGGCGTGTGTACTCAAAATTAAGTAATCTTGATGCCCTATCTAACCCTTCTTGGGAAAAAGACGTCAGATTATGTATGTATGTAGTTTTGATAGATTTGCCGTCGGAAACAAATTGTCTACAAATAGCCATTCGAATCGATATTGCTGTGTGTACAAAGAACCTTGGTTTAGCTGGATCACCTTTGTAAGCGGATTTATAGGCTTGTGTTGTGTTGTGTGTGAGTAGACAATTTTCCTTTCTACGCAATTAATATGTTACGTGACTTATTTTCCGTCTGTTCTCTACGCTGCAGACAAAGTGATAGGAAGGCATTATTGACAAAACCCGGGCAGTATAAATAACTAGGGGATCTCGGAATTTATCCGCTTGAGTCAGTGTCAGCTGTCAGAATATGTGAAACAAAAAATATGACCAACTTAGGTGTTGTAATACCAACCATATTTTTCATCTTCGTCATCATCTCAGCCAAAAAGACGTCCACTGCTGGACAAAGGCCTCCCTCAAGGATAAATCATTTTGAGGGGTATTTGCCATAATCGCCACGCTTGGCAGGCGGGTTGGCGATCGCAATAAGGTGAGAATAAGACACAGAGAGACGCTGCTGCCCATACTCTGGAATGGTCCCACAGTCGCCTTCTACGACACCCACGGGAAGAGATGGGGTGGTGCAATTCTTTACCCCCGGCACCACACGGGGATTTTTACCAAATAAGAAATAAACTATTCTATTATATTTTACGAAGAGCACAACTCGCAGATTCCACAGCTCGGCAGGTTTATTACCTAAATAAGCAACCAGTTTTTAATTCTGTTACTAGTTGCAGTTGCTACTATATCGGTCGGTTTATTTTAGAGCGCCGCGCCGTCATCGTCATGCACTTTTAGTTCGTCAATCGCTCACTTGTGGCGCTATCGTTGCGATTTACGTTCTGTAATACAAATATTATGTGTTTTGGTGGCGATAAATTGTGAGTGGTCGCAATTGCGACTGTCACTTAATAAGGTAATAAGCCTGGCGATGCCGGTCGTCTCTAAAGTCGACTACCAAATGTCCTCTTTAGTTAGGAACTAAGAAATAGCTAAAGCAATGTGTTGTGACGTCACTGCTGACGTAATGGGTGACCTGTCGATCCGTTGTGACGTCACAAGGATAAACAAAGACACTTCGGCTTTTATTAGTCGAGAACGGTATATAATTAGACGGAGTGGTCGGCGGTTGTTTGTTTGTTTGAAATGCGGGGGGTGTGGGTTTTGGTTGTGTTGCGAATATTGGGTTACTTGTACATATATAATTATAGAAATATATACTATAATTTTTTTTAAATATCTTACGGGTAAGCACTTCGGGTCTGATGCGCCTGATGTTAAGTGATGATAAGGCCAATGGTGGAAAGGCATTTCACCCGGAATCCTCAACTAATGAGGCACTGGCTATCTTATCTCTAGCTGCCGGAACACAACAATGCTACAAACATTGATGTTATGGCGACATATTTAGATAAAATGGTGGTAGCCGGTCAGGCGGGCAAACAAGCCCTACCACCAACCAAACATGTAGCACCCGCTGGGAATCGAACCCGGGACTACAGACTACAGAGGCAGTTGAAGCTCGGTTCTGATCTGGCGTTATGACCTGAAGCAATTGGTCTCTGGTGTACGTTGTTTTACTTGCGTATGGTCGTGTGACGTAACAACGTTTGGTAGGGTTTGTCAGTATAAAACTTTAAGTAGTGTATAGCAGCGTTGTACATATGTATGTGCTAGCTATTGTTTGCGGCTTTGCTCACATGGGCTACACGACCTGTAAGTGTTTTTAATAAAAGCAAAACTTATTTAAGGTAAAAGTGTCTATAAGATATATCCTGAAACACTTCATAATTTCTAACCAGGCCAAATACCGAAAGAATTAACTTTTATAATGATAGATTTCCATACAAACTTTATACCCCTATTTCACCCCTCTAGGGGAGATTTTTTGAAAACTGCAAAAACACGTCATTCTTTATTTTTATTGAAAAATCTATAGATCGATTAAATTATTCATTTTTATAGATAATACTTTCAAACCCTAAAAAATAACCTTCTTCCCTTGTTTACTCCTTTAAAGGGAAATAAACAAAATTTCTGAGACACGTCATTCTTTTTAAAAATAAACAAAATACCAATTTTCATGTATGTTACTTCAAAACTGGCAGACTTTCAACCCCTATTGGACCCCTTTAGGGTATGATTTCTGTAAAATCCTTTCTTAGTGGCTGGTTACGTCACTCAATTAACCTACAGTCTAAATTTTGAGTTTTAGTTCTAAGTATGGGGAACCCCCAAAATTATTGTTTTCTTTCTATTTTTGTGTGAAAATTTTAATGCGGTTCACAGAATACATCTACTTACCAAGTTTCAACAGTATAGTTCTTATAGTTTCGGAAAAAAGTGACTGTGACATACGGACGGACAGACAGACAGACAGACATGACGAAGCCATAAGGGTTCCGTTTTTTGCCATTTGGCTACGGAACCCTAAAAAAGCAACCAGTTGTTAATTGGACAACTGCAACGCGACTGCTCTAGTTGCGGTTGATAAATTGGTATTAAGGACACAGATCGCTCAATGTATGTAAACTATTACATAAATTTTAATCGCAAATGCACTAAGCGAGCGAACATTGCGCGATTTGTGTCCGTAATAAGACCAGTTTTCAAGTGGCGACTGCGTACTGAAAAGCGCAGTGTGGGCAGGCCTCCAACAAGGTGGACCGACGATCTGGGGGTCGACCGCCTAACTCTCTCGCTTTCGATCGCTTTGAAGGCGAGGCGAGGAGGAGACGTCATCTTGTCATTTCGAAAGCAATATGAAAGCAATATCAAAAGCTATAGGCTATAGCTTTCGATATTATTCGATATTATATTTCGATATTACATTAAAAAGCGAGGCGAGGGCCTCGCTTTCAAAGCGATCGAAAGCGAGAGTGTAAGGCGGTTGGGGGGCTGGTGAAGGTCGCGGATAGTCGCTAGATGCGAGCAGCTCAAAACCGGTCGTTGTGCAGATCCTTGGGGGAGGCCTTTGCACAGCAGTGGACGTCTTTTAACTGAAATGATGATGATTATGTACGAGTATGTATGTACGAGGAGCTCGATGACGCAAAGGTTAACGCGCCTGGTCTGCGAGTGCTGAGGTTAAGCAACTTTCGCAAATGCCGGTCATAGGATGGGTGACCAAAAATTTATCATCTAGAACTCCGTGCTTCGGATAGCACGTAAAGCGGTTGATCCCTGCATTAACAGTCGTTAACAACCACCAATCCGCACTGGGCCCGCGTGGTGGTTTATGGCCCGTTCTCCCTATCCATATAGGGAAGGCTCGTGCCCTTGCAGTGGGGACGTATATGAGCTGGCGATGATGATGATGATGATGATGTACTATGTACAGTTAGTGTTGTCATAATAATATATATCGAACTAGTTTACACACACATCATCTTTGAAAAGGGATAGATGCTCGAGTTGAACGCCAGAAATCTGCCTTCATTAACTGCCTCTAGACCACCGGTTTAGACGACCTGTTCGATTGCTAGCGGGTACATGTTTGTGTAGGTACTCGGTTTGGTTGGTGGTAGGCCTTGTTTGTTCGTCTGGCTAGCTACCTCCATCTTATTTAAATATGTCGCCATAACATCAATGTTTGTAGCATTGTTGTGTTCTGGCAGCTAGAGATAAGATAGCCAGTGCCTCAGTAGTTGAGGATACCGGGTGAAGTGCGCTTCTACTTTCGGCCTTATCATCACTTAACATCAGGTGAGATGAAGGCCAAATTACTGAGGAACTGGCTGTGGCTATATAATCTCTGTCGGAACACAACAATGCTACTAATATTTTATTAAGGTTAAATACTTCTGAATTCAATTTTGTACTCAATAACATTGCTTTAATTTTATAGATAGGAACTAGTGGCTCACTCGCGACTTCGTCCGCTTGAGAACATCCGTATCCCATGATGGACACCTATAGCAGCGCCACCAACCGGGTCGATTGTGATTTCAAACTATCCAGGCACCTATTGAAATATACACACAAAATTTCATCCTAATCGGTCCAGCCGTTTAAGAGGACTTAGGTGACAAACTCACGTACAGAAGAATTATGTATTAAAGAGAATTAGAAATGTTATTCAATGTTTTTATTCTAGAATTTCGCAGTGCGGAGCAAGCGGCCATGTTAACTGTGGCCGCGAGCGTGGTCCGACACCAATCAATTATGTGCAGGCGAATTATGCAGGGCTGTTGGCTAAGTGTGGAAGCTGATTTTGTGGCTAAAAAATTATTGCCTTTTCACGTTGAGTTAAAAATTTTAATATAATAAAATAATGACACGTTAAAATAAAATAAACAAGTACAAAGGGCGGCCTTATTGCTTAAAGCGATATTTCCAGGCAACCTAGGGATAGAGGTTCGATATAAAATAAGTTGGGAGTCATTAAAAAAAGTTTTGATGTTTGAATTATTTTTAAAGATTTTTATTTATTAACTGACTAAATTAAAAAAAAGAGATTGGCTATGCTACGTAATAGTCTACTACATGTTTACTCCACTCAGGAGGCTGAGATTATGTCGGACCTCTACTGACTATCCACCCTCTGAAGTTTGTTATAGCTCATTTAGCCTATTTCTTTTGGCAAGTTATTCTTGTTTGTGGTGCCATACACTCAACTCCCTTATGATAAGAAATAGTTCTAAATTGATTCTTGGTGTTTGATCTGTGGCGACTTTCAAATAGATTTCTGAATGTCATTATGCTATCGGTTTGTAAGTCTACAACAGGGCTCTATCTCAAACAAGCACACTTCGATATTTACAATATTAGTACAGGTTTTTATCATGTCTTGATGGAGTGTGGCCGAAATGAAGAAATGCGTAGCCGGCTACGCCAGAGTAACAGTGGCACTTAAAAAATTGGGGAGATAAATAGTGCTTTGTCAGCACCTAGGTATGTCAAATGCTGCCAAAGCACTTTACAAACTGTATATGCATGTTTATAAATAATTGTATGTATGTGAGCTATACTTGGAAAATATTACGGAGCGACATTGTCAAGTCTGATAAAGCTCCTTAAATAAAGATTTAAAAAAAGTACAGGTTTTACATGAAATATCGGTTCGAATAGTAAAGCTCAGCTCGTTTCAGGTACATCGCAAGTTTTCTCATTACATACGATTTACTCGCGTGCCAAAACGTATAAAGAGTGCTTCGAACTCTCCGAAAACATGCGAGACACAATATCGAATATTGACTATCAATAACCAAATGCAATTTAGCATGAATTTTTACCGAATTACGTACTTTCATCTGTAATGTAAGTATATATTTGTGATTGTCCTTTACGATTGGGACGGCAATTGCCAATATTCTGTCGACTATAAAGAAAAGGAAAAGGAAATGTCTTTGCTGCGTTTGTTGCCGGCCTTTTCGACTGACCTTTTTTACATCGGAATGTTTGATTGAAAATAGTATTTGAAATGAACAACACATGCTTCATGTGGAATTACAAGTCGGGTATTATTTTCAAGTGTTATTTTCCATTTCTATATAAATATAGCTACATTATGAATGCTTTATGATAATTTAATTTAAATGATTATGATTATTTTTTGAACTGTGTCAAAAGTACTCAAAAGTGTGCTGAAATCGTTTTTTTTTTTTTAATGTAGCTAATTGTAATTGGTATTTAGATAAGCATATGGTTTATGGTTTAAGAAATTTATTTCTTTAAAAAGAATATATTCACTTACCTAAAGAAGTACAATTTTACCTGAGCACTAAATTTAAGTTAGAAAGTGACGAACATAATAACCTTATCGGCAGTTATATTTTCGAGCCGTTTGGGGTTGAAACCCTCGGGCCGTAGGGTCCGAGTGCTCATGTTTTGTTTAATGACATCTCCAAACGGCTGGTTGACACTTCCCATGACCCAAAGGCTGGCTTTTTCCTTGGCCAGAGGCTAAGCATTGCCATACAACGTGGCAATGCCGCCAGTCTTGGGTACTTTTCCAGTCGACTGCGACGCGGAGGAATTTTTTGACGCCATATTTTATTTTTGTATTAATTTTAGTTTCTTTAGTATTCTGTAACCTGTATAATAAAACTTAAATAACAAAATGAAAAGTAACTAAGAAAATTTTCGTTGCTATATGTCCAAAAATTTATCCAAAAAGCGTCATACAATTACACTACCTAACTAAAATTGTAAAGTTCAACGGCACTTTCCATGTTTATAGCGCCAGCAAGTAATCAAATTGTCAAAGCAGTGTAACCAACTTGTAACTACTCTGTACAGAATCTAGTTTCGCTAACTCGGTCGGGTTGAATGGAAGAATACGACGACGTGACCCAATACCTAACGCAAGCGTATTAGCTTTCTGGACTGGTTGACAGAACTATTATTAATTAGCAAAATGGCGTTCGCCGACGTACCTAGGGTTAATCTGTTAATACGACATTAATAATAATCTTAATGAAAAAATCTACTGTATAGTGTGTGTGTGTGTGTCTCACTTTTCTCGTGGTTGCTGCCAATAATTTGCGTGCCAATATCACATTGCGCTATTTGTCTGACGCAATTGCATTGAATTTAAGTAAATTGAAGTTATTTGAATTTAACGATAAGTGTTCATGTTTATGTGGGTTTTACTGATGACACTTCGCTTCTCAGGTGCTTCGTTTAGACTTTGTATATTAGTGCCAGTGTTTTAAAGTATTTTTATTAGTGACACTAATCAGATGAAGATTTGCACTCAATATATACAAATAATACCTATATAAACTAAAAACCCAAAAAAGGAGTAGGTAGCTACTTAACTGTTGGTAAGACAAATTTGGACGACATTTTTTCCAATCTTTCTTCCTTTTTAAAGAGACATTGGTTTCCTTATCGAATTATTGCTATTTTCAGTTTAGGATGACTAGCTTACACGCAGGCTGATTTTGTAACTATGTAGTAACTACCAAGATCGGTAATTTTGAAATCACCGCTGATAAACGCAAATTCGTATTAGCTATCAACCAAACCATCCAAAAATAACGAATTCATTGAAATGAAACAACTTTTACGGATCTACTCGCGTTTATTTTACACATTACTTTTTAATGTTTATCCTGACGTTTCGAACCTTTTGCAGGGTCCGTGCAAAATGTATAAAATAAACGCGAGTAGATCGGTAAAAGTTGTTTCATTTCAATGTGTAGTGTTCACGTAAACTTTAGAAAACAGTAACGTTGAATTGCACGTGTAATCTGGTAGACGTTAATGATTACACTAGATCAACCGATAAATCAATGATTTTCCTTAAAGCCACATTTTCCTAAATACATAAAATTATAAAAAATATCAATTCGCACAAAGCCCCAGGTGTTGATGACATTCAGCAGTTGATTTGGTGAGATTGTCAAACAGAATAGTAGGCGCGATAACACGACTTATAAACACCAGCATAGCCACCGGACGGTCCCCAAAGAGCTGAAAACTGGTATTGTTCGGCCTATTCACAAAAATGGTAGCACACAAGATTTCAGCCAGTACCGTCCAATTGCGATTTTACCTCAAAAATTCAAAATCATTTATTCAGTTTAGGCTACAAGTAGCTCTTATAAATGTCACTATGCCATCGGTTCGTAAGTCTACTCTGGGCGGGAGGTTTTGTACTGAGAAGAACTGGCAAGAATCTCAGCAAGTGTCCAGCTCTTTTCTCCCTTACAGCGTCAAAAATATTGGAAAATGCCCTATCATAGCAGGACACCTGTAATCGATAAAGTTGTTGAAAAGTTCTATCCGGTAAAGTACATATATTTTTCTCAACAAACAACATTTTGTTTTCACAACAATATGAATTCCAACCAAATAAGAGCACGACTATGCTGCTATCTCGCTTTACAGATGAAATAAACAGTTATTTAAAAGTCAAAAACATGTTTTATTGATGTACATAGACTATGGAAAGGCATTTGATACGTTGCATCATCATGACCTGTTGATTGAAAAGCTGAATAATAGTAGAGTTAGAGGAAATCTATTGGACTGATGCAAGGATTACCTCACGGATCGTAGCTACCAGATTAAAATAGGAGGTACGCTTAATGATAGAATTGATATTACGGAAGGGACTGCACAGGGGTCCGTGTTTGGCCCGCTGCACTACTTAATTTATGTTAACCTTAACAATATGATTAAGTTTTGTACTGTCTACCAATTTGCTGATGACACGTGTTTGGTAGCGGCTGACAGGGATCCATTGATTGCACAAAAGCATATACAAGCCGACTTTAATGCAATATGCAAATGCTCGCATGATTCAGGACTCCTGCTTAACGCTGATAAAACAAAACTTATTCACGTCTACTCTTGTCACAATCATTATCCTAATAATAGAAATGTTAAAGTGGTGTGTGGTGGCTACTAGTCATGACTGTGTTCATGCGTCTGTGCAATATCAAACGAACAACTGTTTTGAGATTGAGCAGGTGACTAAGCATACATACCTTGGATTGGTGATTCACAATAGATTTAACTGGTCGAAATATATAAACAAAGTGTGTAGCAAACTTAGAGCTATTATGGCAAATATCTTATGTTATCAAGTGTAAAGTACCGTTTGATATTCTACTAACAATGTATAAGACGTTGGTAGAAAGTATTTTATCATATAGCCTAAGTAGCTACAGTCGCACTTATAAAACATATCTTGATCAAATATATAATATTCAATATAGGATCCTTAAACTATTGGTTCCACCTAAAATAAGAAAAAAGTATACAGATGATTCGACAGGGATTTTTGAGTACTGTTGTGGTGTTATACCTATACATGAGAAAGTTAAACACAATCTCCTTCTTGAAAATTACTTCTGCCAAGACATTTAAATACTGGTGAAACAAAAAAGTCAACGAGAAGCATTACAAATAAAAAACTTTGCATTCCAAAATTTAATAAGGAATATGGTAGGAGAACGTCACTGTATTTAATATCCCTCCTTATTAATAATTTACCCATTGAAATTAAAGATAAAATCAATCAGAACAACATTAAAACATCTTAAGAAATATTTTTATAAACAAACACTATAGTTTACACTTGAACAAGCCGCCTCTAAATTGGAGCAGCCTATCTACGCGGGCGCAGGCGAACATCTGGAATGAATGTTCCTATCAATGACGGTGGTTGCCGCTGATGTCGTTGTCTGTGCGTGCGCGGTTTTTATTTAGAAAATAGTTTACGGTTGCTCTTTTTTTGTATTTTTTTGTATTTATGTACTGAGAATCTAGTATCTAGTCAAACCTAATTTAGGCTTTAAGATACTATTAACCATTTGTGTACCTATAAAATGTATTGTTAATAAATAAAAAAAAATTGACATATTGCTTTAATAAATTTTAAACCATATGCCAATTACGTTTATTGAGGAAATTTAAAAGTTTGTGGTTGTCTGATGTGCTGGGTGCCTAGTGCGAGTTCGCTATTCGATCACGTTAACGAAAATGAGAATTAGTATGGCAAAATTTTAACTCTTCTCGAGGAGGCGCTGTTAAAATGCCATACTAATTTTTGTTTTAGTAAACGTAATCGAATGAATACGAATAGTAAACAAAACTCACACTAGGCACTCAGGCGTGTGTACCGAGAAACGTTATGGCGCACTTTGTTATATTGCCGTAGATTTCACGGTTGTAAAACTGACACTAGTTGAACAACGGCACATTATCTCTGGTTCATAAACGGAAATAGCAATATTACAATCCTTTTTAGTCACAAAGAAGATTTATCTCTCACTAAAATGTCAAACAAAACACAATTCACGACTATATAAACGCGTTCATGTACATTGACATTGAAACGTATTACTCTGTAAGTTGAAAATATTTACTGATTGTACATTAAACTGCGTAAATGTATGTACCTAACAGATTTTATTTTTATAATACAAAACACTTCTCCATACTTGGCGAGCGCGTCAAATCTCAAACTTGAGTGGTTGTTTGTTGGTCACAGTTTTCTAGTTAGTTACGCGAGCCGAACGTGTTCGATATTTAAATATTTAAAAAACATTAGTTTTTAAAATTCCTTTTAATTGATGGACAGCGGATTTAAAACGATGCACTCGCTTGTCGTTGGTGTAGTGATGTGACGGTGTGTAATTAGCTATCGATTTTTACCGTTTCGTGGGAAAGTGTCGTGTTTTCCGAGAAAAATGGTGTTTGTTGACCCATGCTTTGAATAGACACACAGTGGTGTTTACATCAGTAAAAAATTAAGATCTGTGACCAATATTGGGTAAACTTTCAATGTGTGTGAACCTGAATTCTTGGATTATATAGTCTTAAAACTAATAAAATATTTGCCGGCATTTAAAAGGTGAATAGGTATTAGCACAACGTTAGGTTAAACGCAAGCATTTATAAGTTGATTTGCTAATAGGTATTTTATAAACTGCGTTTAGTTTTCAAAATGTATTTTTTATGAATCACTTGATTTTCATCTTCCCTCATGTTAGTGACGCCAAAGCCGAAAGTGGAAGCACATTTCATCCTCAACCACTGAGGCACTGGCTATCTTATCTCTAACTGCCGGAGCACAACAATGACACGCACATTGATGTAACGGCGACATATTTAGATAAGATGGTGGTAGCTAGCCAGGCGGATAAACAAGCCCTACCACCAACTAAACCGAGGTCCAATCGGAATGGTAATCGAACACGAAAATTCTGCGTCTGAGACCGGTGGTCTTACGACTAGATCTCAGAGGCGGTTTATATTGTAATAAAGTTTACGCGAACATTACACTATTATCATTAATTTTCCTTCATATTATTCACGATTACTGATCATCGTAAAGTAAAATAACACAATTTTTTACACAATAAAAATGATTATGAAACAAATTTGAGGGAACTCGTTATATTATTTTCATTAAGGGGGTGCAGCGCGGACGCAAAACTGCGAGTTTCAAGTTTCTTTATGATAGCGAGCGAGCGGCGCGTGGCAGTGGCGTGACAACGGCGCACGACTACGAATACGCACGCACACTAATATCTGTACAGAGTAGGCTGCTGATTTAATTAGAGCAATGTTTACTTTCGTAAAATCATAGGCGTTTGGGTAAAAAATAAGAAAAGTCTTAATATTTTCATATTCATCTTTTTTAATTGAAAAATAAGACAACAGTGCCCTGCGGAATATCAATACAAACATTTTGATGTCGGATCATTGTTTCATTTGTGCTGTATTTACAAAGTTTCTGAAGAATTAAGTTTTTATATATCATTACTTTTACGTGCATGCAGGTTCTGGGTATTTGTTTTAAATTCCTAGACAACCAGCGCCTAGCACCAGTGACTTAAAAACACGTAAATTTTCGAAATTCCGCGCTGCACCCCCTTAATGACGTGCAACCTCTAATCAACTTGAGGGCATACCAAAGATAATCCTTACGCGCCTTTGTTTTGTTTTGATTAACGTCAAATGTTTGACAGCTGGGGACAGAGTGGTTTGTATAGGAAAAGGATCAAAAATGAAGTCGGGCACAGGGGCAGGCGTCTTTAATAACGACTTCAAGCATAGTCAAAGCATGGGAAAATTTGCCACTGTTTACCAAGCAGAAACTTTGGCAATTCTCCTATGTGCAAAGCAGAATATAGAATTAGCTGTGAAAAAGCGTAATATATTCATTCCGAGTGCGCCAAGCTGCGCTCAAGTCACTCATATCGCCCCGGATCGACTCTGGGCTTGTTCTAAAAACCACCAAAGCTAGGTGGACATAACAAGGTGAGACTGATCTGGGTCCCAGGCCATATGGGAATCCATTGCAACGAGATGGCGGATGCACTTGCCAGTGAGGGCTCGGAGACCCAGCTCATTGGTCCTGAGCCGTTCGTGGCACTTGCACCAAGTACCATTAACAAGGCCTTAAAAGATCACATCGTAAACAGGCACAGCATCGAATGGAAAGTTCAGCCGGGTATGAAACACTCCAAATCCTTCCTAGGCGAAAACGCCTTAGGACGGAGTCAGTTTATATGCGGAGGCAGTAGAGGGCAGGCCCGATTAACCATCGGTGCCTTGACAGGGCACTACGCCACAAAACAAATGCTCCACAGAATGCATCTATCAACAAATAGCTTATGTAGGGCATGTGGGGAAGAAACGGAGTCAATGCAGCACCTACTGTGTGACTGCCACTCCCTGGCTAGGAAAAGAAAGGGACTCCTGGGGTCGGCCTATCCGAAACCGGAGGACTTCAGGCTCTTCGCTCTTAAGAACGTTGCCAAGCTTATGGCATCTATCTTTACAGATGAAGAAGAGTGAAAGGATGGGGTTGCACAAAAGATCCCGATGGGTCGAAGTGTTGCTGCGAGAGGGAAACCTTGGCAGGCCCCACTAAGATAAGATGGGAAAAGAAAATTGTTGTTTTTACTATTTTCCTCGTATTTTTTACGTTTTTTCTTTCCATTTTTTTTTACTCTCCATAAGAACCTTCCTCAGACTTCATCAAACACAACAAAAAAGAAATCAGCCAAATCGGTTCAGCCGTTCTCGAGTTTTGCGATTAGCAATACATTTAGCGATTCATTTTTATTTATATAGATTACATACAGTTCACGGAACAGGGTAATGTTATGAAAATACGTTTAATACCAACACAACGTAAAATCTACATAGCGTGACGTGAGCCCCGTTTTTATGTTCTGTCTAGAGGGGCATGTAATATTGGAGGGTTTTCAATTCCGATACTGAATTTCGATATTGGATCTCAATATCGGAATTCCGATATTAATATCGGAATTGCAAATATTCGTTATAAATGACATACATTGGTTGTAATGTTGGATTGGATACAATAAAAAAATGTTTTAAATCAAATTCTTTAATTTGATACCGATCTTAGTTGTAGTATCGGTATTATTAGGATTAAATCACAGATTTCTCATTATTATCCTATACTTATTTATTACAATTTAAACTAACTCAGAATCAACATTAATAATACTTCTTATAATTTCCAAATATGCAAGCAAAATCAACAACAATTATTCAAAGTAAGGCTAAGTATGTTTATTTTTTAAACGCACGTTTTTTTGTAATATTATCTCCAATACTTTTAACTATTTAAACGAACTTAGAATCAACATTAATAATATTTCTTATAATTTCAAAATATGCAAGCAAAATCAACAACAATTATTCAAAATGAGACTTGGTACGTTTTTACTTAAGTTTATGACTTGACCGTAACCTGTGACAAATGTGGCGTGCTCAAAAGCTTTATTTATAACTCAAATATGAATTTTTGTCTGATTCCGATATTACAGTATCGTAATTGTAATATCGGAAATCGCGTTCCGAGATTCCGAGATTGTGATATTCCGAGATTCATGCCCTATAAGTTATAGTTCTGTCATGGTAAATACCAAAATTATGTGTGTGTGAAAAGGGTGCCTCAATACACTTGCACACAATGTTAATTGGCTCGAAATAAAAATAAACATCCGTTTAATCGTTATCGCTAATATCACGTTTACGTTTTATTTTAGTTTACCCATTTCTCGGTAGATTTGATTTATTGACTATGAATACAAATCACTAAACAAGTGAATTACAAGGCTGCTTCAACAACAGGGGGGTAATCACGAGCTCTTATAGCAGTATTATTGCAGTTGTGAAAACGAGACTTTTTTTTTTTTTTTTTTGTGAGTTTGCTGATTGCCTCAGACGGCATTTTCAGCTTCACCGGGCTTTTTTGGGGGCGGCGAGGAACGTAAAGGGCGTCAAGCCGTGTGAAACGAATCACCTTCGGAGGTTTTCTAGAGGGAACGGCATCGCGCACTAGTGCGCGTCCCCGTGCCCTACTAGATTCTCCGAAGGGTTCGGATCGGATCGGGGGGCGGAACCACCCGAGGGCGCCTCTAAAGGCTCGGACCTCGGCTCGGGTAGACCGGGCCGTGGAGGAGGAGAGAAGCGCCCAGGTACATGTCTGTACCTGGTATAGAGCGCATGTGAACCGGTTCTTCGTACCCTTGTTCTACGAGTACGGTGTCTTGGACCTAAGCTAGTGTGCATGTTTAGTGTATTCTGTAAATGTGTAGTGACATTTAGACGATCGGGCGGGGAAACGAGACGTGTGTAGCGGCGAATATACTCGCGTCTCTTTTCCATAGCTGCAATAATACTGTTGTAAGAGCTCATAGTCAGGAGGCAGGCCTCTCCAGTTATATCTACAACTTCATGCTCAGAGATCGTATTTTGACAGTTCATCTGATGACCGATGACATAACAGTACAAAAAATAAAAACTAAGTATCAACCATTTGTCGCACTCCAACCTCCTTTTCTAGCCAAGAGACAACGGAACTAAACATAGTTGCACGTTTTTAGGGTTCCGTAGCCAAATGGCAAAAAACGGAGCCCTTATGGATTCGTCATGTCTGTCTGTCTGTCTGTCTGTCCGTCCGTATGTCATAACCACTTTTTTCCGAAACTATAAGAACTATACTGTTGAAACTTGGTAAGTAGATGTATTCTGTGAACCGCATTAAGATTTTCACACAAAAATAGAAAAAAAACAATAAATTTTGGGGGTTCCTCATACTTAGAACTGAAATTCAAAAATTCATCAAACCCATACGTGTGAGGTATCTATATAGATAGGTCTTCAAAAATGATATTGAGGTTTCTAATATAATTTTTTTCTAAACTGAATAGTTTACGCGAGAGACACTTCCAAAGTGGTAAAATGTGTGTCCCCTCCCTTGTAACTTCTAAAATAAGAGAATGATAAAACTAAAAAAAATATATGATGTACATTACCATGCAAACTTCCACCGAAAATTGAATTGCGTAGAGATATTGCGTCACTCAGCGTGTTTTACCGTTTATACCATGGCGAGTGCTCTGAAGAACTCTTTGACCTCATCCCTCCTTCTCCCTTCCTCCATAGGAGTACGCGTGCTGCTCTCCGGAGTCACCGCTTCACTGTCTCAAATATTCCATCACGCACTAAGAAATTTGGTGACTCATTTTTTTGTCGCACTTCCAAAACATGGAATAGTTTGCCTGCACACGTTTTCCCTCCTTCCTATGATATGGGGTCCTTCAAACGAGGCGTGAAGAGGCACCTTGTGGGCCGGCAGAGTGAGGGTAACTGATGCTGCGTTATTTTCACGCTGCACCAGTTGTCATCGCATCTGGATTCCATATTCACTTAACATCAGGTGAAATGGAGTCATTTGCCGTGCTATGTATAAAAAAAAAAAAAAAAAATTTAAACGAGATCTAGTAAGTAGTATTTTTTAATACGTCATAAAGTACGAAACCCTTCGTCCGCGAGTCCGACTCGCACTTGGCCGGTTTTTTTATTTTAACCTTCCTCCTATAGTTATTATTCTGAGCGTCCACCGCAGTGTCACAAAATAAGGAGACTGCAGAAGGTTAAACTTGATACAATCGCGCTCGAGCAACGCACACAGACATACCTCTCACGAATACGGAAGCTCGGACCATCACGATAACCCTCACGACCTGGCTACCAAGTGCGAGTTTCATTCACCATTCGATCACGTTAACGAAAACGAGAGTTTCTATGACAAAATGTTAACTCTGTGGCGGCGTCACCTACCGCACACGCCGCACATTACTCGACACGTAGCAAAAACACTTCCCAACCGTGACAACAGATGGCGCCACAAACGCATACCAACGACGTTGCCCATACTACGACAATAAAATAGTATGGGAAGCCTGCATCGCGGTAACGAAGTTTCACCGTCTCCTTCACTATATATAGCACCTCCAACTAACATCCGTTGGACCTCGGTCCCCGAGCTATACCACCCAGCTCGGAGAAAGATCTTCCCTTTGGCCTTCCTCAATGTGGCATTCCATCCTACCACCAGGCTTCCCTACAACTCCTTTCGTATGACGCCAGGAGGCGCTGCTTCAATGCTTCAATGCTTCAATACTAATTTTTTTTTCGTAAACGTAATCGAATGAATACGGATAGTAAACAAAACTCACACTAGGCACACCTTGGTCAGCCCGAGGTCGTACCTTTAGAGGCGCCCTCAGGTTGTTCCGCTTCTGATCCGATCTCCTTGAAGAATCTACTAGGGTACGGGGACACGCACTGGTGCGTGATGCCGTTTCCTCTAGAAAACCTCTGAGAGCGCTTGTAGACGTCCGTTTTTTTCACCGGATAACGGACCGTCAATAAACGGCTATCCTTGTATACATATTTTTTTTACCGGATGGATGGACTGCCGTCTATATGCGTTAGTTTTGAACTGGTAGTCAGAGATTACACACGTGTGAAATGTCGAATAATAAGAAAAAAAAACTCGTATTGGCCTACTACACACACCGGCATATTTAGCGGAACATAAAAAAAGGTTTGATATCAGTAATATATAAGGTTGCTGGCTGGTTTATACGTCATTTAATTTAAAAAGAAATAATTTCAAATTAAGAAAACAACTGAACATCACATTTTATGCAATTGTTTTAATTTTATTCAAATACACCTTATCTGGAGCGAACTTCGAGTATTTCTTCCTTCTGAGTTTGATTTAAAATTTCATTGAAATACTGTTTTTTGTTAGTTTTTTTTTAATCGCGTATCTTTTTGGAGTTAAGGACTGAATTATGCCTGACTTAGCCCCAACGGAGATTGCCAGGGCACTCGAAATGCGAAGAAATGGTCAAACTTACAGAGTGATATCCAGAGATCTTCGTCGACCAGTTTCAACGATCCATCGCAGTATCCAACGGTTCAGGGAGACCGGTACTTATGTGAGAAGAGCAGGACAAGGCAGAAAAAGACGCACTTCGAGTAGGGATGATCGTTTCATTCGGCTTCGTGTACGTAGGAACCCCCGTTTGACGGCCGTCCAAGCCCGACATGAGTTAGAAGCAGTGCGGGGTATAACCGTAAGTGAGCGTACGGTACGAAGAAGGTTCGAAGAAGCTGGTTTGGGTTCATTTGTGCCCGCCAAGGCTCCAAGGCTCGAGGTAAATCATCGTAGAAACAGGTTAACTTTTGCTCAGGAACATCGACTTTGGAACGCAGACCAATGGAGTAAGGTATTGTTTAGTGATGAGTGCAGAATCCTCTTAAATCAAATTGACGGCAGGCAAAGAATATACAGACGCAAAGGAGAACGATACATTCAGACAAATTTTGAAACTACAGTTGCATACGGTGGTGGATCAATAATGGTTTGGGCGGGCATTTGTTTGGGAGCTCGCACAGACTTGGTAGTGATTGACAGAGGGAGTCTGACTGCAGACCGCAACATCAGAGAAGTTTTAGAAGAAAATGTCGTACCGTTTGCCCCATATATCGGTGACGATTTTGTTTTTATGCAGGATAATGCTCGGCCGCATACCGCTCGGGTAACTCAAGCATATCTTAATGATATGAATATCACTGTTATGGAGTGGCCGGCGAGATCACCGGATATGAACCCAATAGAGCACGTTTGGGACTTGCTGAAAAGAAAAGTTAAGTCCAGAATTCCAGCTCCTGCCAACGTGGGTGAACTGCGAATCGCCGTAGTTGAGGAATGGCGGAGACTATCCCAGGAGACCATCGATAAAATCATTCTCAGTATGCCTAGACGGGTAGAAACTTTAATAAGAGCACAACAAGAGAAATACGCGATATTAATCACCATTTTTCTAATTGAATTAATTGTTATTTTAATATTAATTTTCACTTTTCCCGGTTACATGAAAAGTTCAAAAATGTACCATTTTTCACAAATAGCCTTTACTCGCAAAATCTGTTCTTAATGTGATCTCATTTTAATTAAAACAAATGAAACTTTAAATAACAAAAGAAGTGTAGTAAGTAGATTTTAAAATAAAACCATATTTTTTTTAATTATGGACTTTTTTTTTGTGTTCCGCTAAATATGCCGGTGTGTGTATTTGTACAAGAAGAAACAAAAAGAAATAGAAAAACGTAAAAGGTCATCGTGGGTGCATCCTATATTATTGGAAAGGGAAAAATATGGTGCATTTCAAACTCTTTTTACGCAGTTGGAAGAAGATGAAACTAAATTTTACAATTATTTTCGGATGAAGAAAGAAACCTTTCAACTATTATTAACAGCCATATATGATAAAATAAGACACGAGGATACTGACATGCGTAAATCTATTTCCCCGGCAGAGGGATTAGCCGTTACGATAAGGTATGTTAAAGAGATGTTCAATTTCAAATTATAGAGGGGATTGATTACCTGTATTAATTAAAACAAAATTTAGTAGGTAGTAATTGTTTTATTATACTCAAAAAATAAATTAAGGAGTTTTAGAAAAATCGAAATCGTAATCAGGCGATGTGATTGAACTTAATTCAGTAATAATTGAAGATTGGGAATCATCTTGCTGCATGAGTTCTTGAGGCATCCTGGATGCCTCGAAGACGATGACGAGAAGGAGGCGTCATCTTGTCATTTCGAAAGGAATATGAAAGCAATATCGAAAGCTATAGGCTATAGCTTTCGATATTATTTGATATTATATTTCGATATTATATTAGAAAGCGATGCGAGGGCCTCGCTTTCAAAGCGATTATCCTGTAGTCGGGTGTAGCCGTAGTGTAGCCTCGATTAATATTGTAATTGTAATTTTGCTGCTGCATGGACGCTTGATTTCTCCGAGTTAAATTTCTCATAACTTTAATGACTTCATATTGGAATTCAACATAATCGTCATCACTATATTTGTCTACAATCGGAGCAATACCTTTGAAAAAACACATACTCTTACTCTTGTCTTCATCTTCAACTGATTTAATTAAAGTAAGCATTTGTCGATCAACTTCGCTATAGTCTGTCTTTCTCTTCTTGCTTGTTTTTGTTAAATCGGTAGTATTGGCTGGTGCGGTAGGGTCATTATTGGTTTGTGAGTCAGTTTCTTTGTTGTGAGATTGTGTGATGTTTTTTTCTGATGTAATACTTGCTTCCGTTGTTCGGCGAGTCACAATTTTACACAAAAAGAGCATTTGATCGTAGAATTTATATTTTCGTAGACTTTTTGCACCAGAGCCGGATTTACATTCCTTAACTTTTTTGTGATATTTCATCCAGTTATCTCTTGCATTGTTCCATTTTTTTATGATATCTTTGCCTAAAAAAGAAAAAATTGTTACAGATATTTAGCTGCAGGGAACACATTTAGTGATCTACATTACAGTTTCAGAATGGGTATAAAAACTATCAGCTGTATTGTACAAGAAGTATTTGAAGCATTGTGGGAAACCCTTTCTCCAATTTATATGAAACTACCATCGGAAGACGAATGGTTAACAATAGCAAAAAATTTCGAGACGAATGCAAATTTTCCTCATTGCTTGGGAGCCATTGACGGCAAACATATTAGAATCATCAAGCCAGAAGAAAGTGGATCAATGTTTTTCAACTACAAGCACTATTTCTCAATAGTATTAATGGCTGTGGTAGACACAAACTATAATTTTGTTTTTATTGATGTTGGAGCCTACGGCAAAGAATGCGATTCAGCAGTATTTAAAGAAACAGAATTTTGGAAAAGAATAGTAGGCGATAAATTAAATATTCCTCGACCTAAGCAGTTGCCAGGTGCAGGCAGTGAGTTACCTTATGTATTTGTTGCTGATGAAGCTTTCGCTTTACATCAACACGTACTTCGTCCTTACGGTGGGCATCAACTTGACTCAATAAAAAAAAATTTCAATTATCGTCTCACAAGAGCGCGACGCTACGTCGAATGCGCATTTGGTATTTTATCCAATAAATGGAGGATTTTGCATAGACCATTAAATGTTTCAACAGATACTGCTGTTAACATTGTAAAAACATGCTGCTTATTACAAAACATAATTCATAAAGTAGAGGGTATTGCTAATAATGCTACTGACACTGCTAGTTCACACATGGTGTCTACTCTATGCCATTTGCCTCGTTCCCATTCAACACGAGGTAATGTAACAGCAAATATGATTCGTAACAAATATGCAGAGTATTTCATGTCACCAGTAGGGCGTGTACCATGGCAAAATCAACATGCATAAAAATAATGAAAATAAAATGTTACTTACCAAAATCATTTTTTTCTTTCTCGGACATCGTTTCAAAACCTTTATTTAACGCAAGACAAATTTCTCTCCAAGCGGCAAAACTCGACTGTCTATTTTTATAGCACTCTTGGGTTTTGTCCCACATTACAGGCCTATTTTCAACCAAACTTATTAACAATTCCATGTCAATATCACCCATTTTTAAAAGAACGCAGGTAGACGGCACTCAATTAACAGAAAACAGGCAATACGTCCGGCAGCGTCAACACGCACCAATACACTGGCGTGGATGACCGCCATTTCTTACACCGGACCGGTGTCCGTCGCGCCGAGGGGAGGGGTGGTGCATCCGGCGTAAAACGTTCGCCGGACCGATGTCCGGTGCATGTACACACATTCATTATAATTCATACACCACCGCGAATCCGGCAAAAAACACGGTCCGTTATCCGGTGAAAAAAACGGACGTCTACAAGCGCTCTGACGGTGCTTCGTTTCACACGGCTTGAGGAACCCTTTAAGTTTCTCGCCGCCCCCAAAAAGTCTGGTGACGCTGAAAATGCCCAGTGGCAATCAGCAAATTCTCAAAAAATCGCAAACCAGTCCGAGCGCAGCTGTAGTAAGATTCCTGTCTGTCAGAGGTTGTCTGTGTGCGTTGCTCGAGCACGCTGTGTCAGGAGCTCGATGGCGCCCGGTCTGCGAGTGCTGTGGTTAAACAACTTTCGCAAAGGCCGGTCATCGGATGGGTGACCAAAAATTTATAATCTTGAGTTTCTCCGTCCCGGCTGCATTCCGGAGCCTTCCCTATGGATGGATAACGGGCCATAAACCACCACGCGGGCCCAGTGCGGTGCGGTGGTTGTTAACGACTGCTATTATCTTAGCTGAGCTTATCTTCTGCAGTCTCGTTATTTTGTGGCGATGTAGAGTGACCTACAAATGTCAAAGTGCGGTGGGGCGATAGTGTTATGCATCCACCTGCGACAATCGAGTATTGATTTAGAAAAATCATGCGAGTGTATCGAATGATATTGAAACGTCATCGCATTTTATTTATTTATTTATTAAAGGCACACAAAACAAGTTACAATCTTGTTATATAACAATATTTTGGTATTTGTTTTGATATTTGGTTTGGTAACAGTAATCTATATATTAATACGTGAAGCAAAAACTTTGTACCCCTTTTTACGAAAATTGCGCGGACGGAGGAGTATGAAATTTCGGACACTTATCTATACTAATATTATAAAGAGGAACCCTTTGTATTTTTGTATGTATGTATGTTTGCAACGAATAAACTCAAAAACTACAGGACCGATTTAAAAAATTATTTTACCATTAGAATGCTACATTAGCGCTGAGTAACATGGGCTTTATTATCCGCCGGATCAGTTAGTCTTAAATAAACTTATTGAGAGGTTAGTCTTATCATGCAATTATTGCTAGTATGAGTATGTTAGTTTTGTAACATTTACAAATGGACAGATCACAACATTATGTGTTGTTAGTACATAAAAGGCTCTGGGGGTCGACCGCCTAACTCTCTCGCTTTCGATCGCTTTGAAGGCGAGGCGAGGAGGAGGCGTCATCTTGTCATTTCGAAAGCAATATAAAAGCAACATTGAAAGCTATAGGCTATAGCTTTCGATATTATTCGATATTATATTAGAAAGCGAGGCGAGGGCCTCGCCTTCAAAGCGATCGAAAGCGAGAGAGTTAGGCGGTTGGGGGACTGAATCTTGCTTCTAAATGTATGCAGTTTACAATTAATTTTTTTTTTATATTGTCACGTCATAGTGACCACATCCTGCCTGATAGTAAGCAGCCGATGCAGTCCATAATAATGAGAGCGCTCCTCACCGTGGAACAAGCACGGTAACAAGCGCACTCATTCATGACGGCCTGCATAAATGCCGTTTCACGCCCCGCTTAAAAGATCCGGGACTATAGGAGCTGGGAAACACATGCGCCGGCAAAGAATTCCAAATCCGAATGGTCTTACAGAGGAACGACGTGCAAAATTTTTTGGTACGAGTACTGATTGTCTGTAATGTATGATGGTGGTTCCTAAGACCAGCACGTGTAGTCCGGGAGAGGAAAGGAGAAGGCGGGATTAGATCAAAAAGTTCTTCAAAAAATGTCTACCAAGGAGGAATGTTCACTCATTATACGCGTTGCCATCTTAATGTCACCATTACATCAATGTTAGTACTGACATCATCATTGTTTAGTTCCGGCAGCTAGAGATAAGAAAGCCAGTGCCTCAGCAGTTGAGGTTTCCGAATTCCTCAATATCTCGGCCATTATGCTTTTCAGGCTTCTTCATAATTTTTCGGGGTTCTATGCACGGTAGGTAGCCTTTCTGTTATTCTCTACCCAATTTCAATTATCATCATCTAGCTCAATTTTTTTATGTCCCCACTGCTGGGGCACGAGCCTTCCCTATGGATGGATACGGAGCCATAAACCACCACGCGGGCCCAGTGCGGATTGGTGGTTGTTAACGACTGCTAACGCAGCCGGGACCAACGGCTTAACGTGCCTTCCGAAGCACGAAGGACTCGAGATGATATATTTTGGTTACCCATCCGATGACCGGCCTTTGCGAAAGTTGCTTACCGCAGCACTCGCAGACGCGCCCGCGCCCGCGTTAACCACCGCGCCATCGAGCTCCTCATTTAAATTATACATGTACCAAATATCCTTCGTGGCCGATTGGCAATGCGCTCGGCCTGATACCTGATAGTCCCCCCGGGTTCAATTCCCAGGTCGGGCAGTGTTTCATATTTTTCGATACATAGCCCGGGCGTGTAATCAGATCACCAACTCGCATTTGGCAAGTGTGGTGATTGGGTCCGGCCGTTATGCCCTCATTCCACGAGGCGCTCGGCCGGGACGCCCACGATTTTCAAAATATGTTTGTCCGCGACGACCTCGGCCGCGACGCTCATGATTTTTATTTTTTTTGCAAATTTCTTGAGAAAGTACTGTTGCGATTAAAATTGTTAAAAGAAAATAATAAATTATGTTAGTCTGAGTTGAACTATGTATTTTTTTTGTTTAAATATGTATAAGTTGAATTGTATAGAAATATTAGGTGAAATAAAAGTTAGTTGATTTTGTTTGTATAATCATTTATTTTTTCTCTTTGTTTATCTTTTGTTAATAATAATCTGAATCGTTTTGAATATAAAAATCTACAAACTAATAAAATTGAAAAATCAACAAGTAATTACATAATTTGGGCATGCAAAATCGTTCAGACATAAGTCTACAATACTACAGCTACCGGGTAAAGTTAGCTATATATAAACTTAGAGTTTTAACTTAGAACTTCATGTCAAAGTCATGTTGAAAGATACTTAATTAAAAACACTTCTATTCACAACAGTACATCCTCAAATTTTGAGTAAATAAAAGTTTTTTTTACAACTGTGGGCGTCACGGCCGAGAGCGTCGCTGACAAACAAATTTTGAAAATCGTGGGCGTCCCGGCCGAGCGCCTCGCGGAATGAGGGCGTAACGGCCGGACCTTGGTGATTTTAGCCGCCTCTTTGGTCTAGTGGTTAAGACACCGGTCTTAGATGCAGAGGTCCCGGCTTCGATTCTGTGTACTCGAAATGGTTGGTGGTAGGGCTTGTTTGTCCGCCTGGCTAGCTACCACCATCTTATCTAAATATGTCGCCATAACATCAATGTTTGTAGCATTGTTGTGTTCCGGCAGCTAGAGATAAGATAGCCAGTGCCTCACTAGTTGAGGATCCCGGGTGAAGTGCGCTTCCACCTTCGGCCTTATCATCACTTAACATCAGGTGAGGTGAAGGTCAAGTGTTTACCTGTAAGATATTTAAAAAAACCCTTTCAATTGTAGTGAAGACTTGATTTCAATGATGGAGGCCTTTGCCCAGCAGTGGGATAATCATAGACCATTTACTTTCCTGTAGTTGAAGCTGCGATGTTTAATATTAATCTGCACATACGACTGCAGATCGAGTCGGTCGCTGCCCACGGCCACAGACACATACAGTAAAACCATAGAGATAGAACTGACGAGAATTGGCGCTAATAACCACTTTTTAAACGAGCTTGGGTACGATGATAAAAAAAGTTGAGTTTTACCCTAATACAATTAAATAACTCGTTATTATAAAACCAACAGTTTTTATTTCACTTCGATACGTTACGAATTTACAAAGTTATAATGCTTATTAATTTGGTTAATTTAGTATGCGTTGCTTAGTTTCCCCTCACACTCTGCGTTCTCCCAATTTGTGTTGAATACAATAAAAGTCAAAAAAATATTCAATTTAACTTAATTAATAGGTAACGCATAGACATAACACTGACAAGAGTTTGCGCGAAAATAAATATAAGTTAAACTTGACACAGCTCAGTAGAGTTACTCTTGAAACACAATTGCATTAATCAATTTCCAATCACAAATCTAAAAAATGTCAAATGGCACTCCTAAAAGCGATAATAACGCCACATTGGAATTAAATTGCGTGGAAATTGAGTGAACAAATTATTATCGAGATGGGGCGTTCCGAAATTGGGAAATTTATCCCAATATCGATACATATTAATCGCACTGGAATTGTATTGAGATTGAGTTTGAGTTCAAGAGTAGCCTACCTGCTTTGCTCAATGTCAATGGAATGTCACCCTTAGTCTCTCGGTGTCAACTTCAGTTTCCTTGTGTCTCAGGATAAAATTAAATGTAAAAAATCAGCAAGACACATTTTATTACTATCTGTAAAATTCGCGCAAAGTTCACATAAAGTAAGTACATAGCCTACAACTGTCATCAATACAATTGATGGGTAATGGCTTAATCACCACGCTTGCCAGATGCGGATTGATGATTACAAATCGCACACATCAAAAAAACCCTTTGGGTATCAGGCCGAGCATTCTGCCACTCGGCCACCTTGGCGTCTCACATCAAAATGAATATTTTTTTGTCCATTGCCCAGTCTCGCCTATTTATAAGTCTATAGCATCAACTATAGATACCAAACGGCCAGTATGGGTTAGGTTTCCACATTAGTGCTATTAACCGCGGTCTTGTGTAACGTGTTGGTACCTATTCCAGTGTTAGTGTTCAATCGCTAATTAACAGTTTGATTAGATAAATAGTTCGCAGTGTTTATGAGTTTGACCTTCGATAATAGAGGTATAAGTTCGACCAATCATGTAGTAGATTCCCGATGAGCGCTTGAAAAACGGTACGCGACTTTGGCGCCACAGAGCCACAATGACGTTTGTGGCGATGACACTAAATATTGAGTACAAATATTTTGCAACCTTAATTTAATCTTTATGTTTAAGATTTAAGGTTCATAGTAAGCTGAAGTTGTTGATGCTTTCCAATGTTTTTTCAGATTTTGTTATTCGAAATTTAAATGTATAGTTATGTCACTTTCGAGATGTATATTGAGTACAAATATTTTGCAACCTTAATTAATCTTTATGTTTAAGATTTAAGGTTCATAGTAAGCTGAAGTTGTTGATGCTTTCCAATGTTTTTTCAGATTTTGTTATTCGAAATTTAAATGTATAGTTATGTCGCCACTTTCGAGATGTGTTTTTGTTTCGGATCCTTTATCTAGTACGTTATAGATCGAAGGAGTGTAACGGAGTGTGACGTAAACGGCTTATTCAGGATATTTTTTTTTACCAGTGCGCAAATTTTCTGGAGCGACTCAGAATCGGTAAGCAAACAACTTTCTCATAGTAACATGGGTTGAAATATGTCAACAATTTTGAGACGTTTCATACAAATCAAGCTAATAATCAAGTGTTCGCTAAAGTATGGGAAGTCCAAAATTTTTTGACATATTTCAACCCATGTTAGGTACTATGAGGAAGTTGTTTACTTACCGACTCTGAGTCGCTCCAGAAAATTTGCGCACTGGTAAAAAAATTGTCCCGTATAGCAGAAAATAGTTTCTAGAAACTCTTTCACTGCACTAGTGTCAGCTTTATTCTCATATAGGAAAGTTGACAACAACAATAATTGATTCCAGAACATTAAACGTATAAATGACGTCATGTAGGTAACAGTTCTTTATTTGACTATGTGTGGCAGTGACCTATTTTTTATTTGAATTTAGCACGAATTTCTGTAAGCTCAAAAAGTTTTTAATAAACACACAATAGTGACGACATAGTTTGCCATTTCCATGTGCCTAGTGTGCATTTTGTTTGCTATTCGTACTCATTCGATTACGTTTACGAAAACGAAAATCAGTATGGCATTGAAGCAGCGCCTCTTGCTCTTGCGGAGAACGGGCCGTAAACCACCACGCGGGCCCAGTCCGTATCACCTTAAAGCTCATGATAGCCTGGTACTTTAACCACCTCACGGCCTCACCCCAAGTATAGCTCGCGCCAGGTATACCTCCTTGTGGGTTATGATAGCCTGGTACTTTGGATCTCAGTCTCTCTCTCTCTCTCTCCAACTCATTTGTATGTCCCCACTGCTGGGGCACGAGCCTTCCCTATGGATGGAAACACCAGGGAGAACGCGCCGTAAACCACCACGCGGGCCCAGTGCGTAACTCCTTAAAGCTCATGATAGCCTGGTACTTTAACCACCTCACGGCCTCACCCCAAGTATAGCTCGCGCCAGGTATACCGCCTTGTGGGTTATAATAGCCTGGTACTTTGGACTTCCCGTCTCTCTCTCTCTCTCCCGCTTGCTAGTCTCCGTTTGATGTTTCTTGGATGTGATACCACCACGCGGGCCCAGTGCTATGGTGGTTGTTAATGACTGCTAATGCAGCCGGGACCAACGGCTTTACGTGCCTTCCGAAGCACGAGGGAACTTCAGATGATACATTTTTGATCACCCATCTGATGACCGACTTTTGTGAAAGTTTGCTTAACTACAGCAATCGCAGGCCGGGCACGTTAACTACTGCGCCATTGAGCCTCTCATTCCTAAATTTCGTTTTCGTTAACGTGATCGATTGGCTAATAAAACTGGAAGTAGGCACTTAGCTAGAGACTTGCTTGCGTCTTTACGGTGATTTGCAACTCTTGTAAATCTACATCATTAATCTCTCCTTCCTCAGCTTAATTACCTATTAACCCACTGAGCAAAAAACAAGGAGGTTATTCGTTAATTTTCATTTCAATCAAAACTATTTTTTTAAACTTGTGTCCAACAACCCTTAGTTTGTGACTGTGCATTTGACATTGGCCTATATTTAAAACTAGAAGATTTTTAGTACTCTATAACAGTGTTCCGCAAACTTTTTGTGTTCAAGGTAGAAAAATGGAAAATTTTGGAGGCACATCATAAATTAAAATTCAATTGGGGTGGGTTCCTTTATGGTTAACACAAAGAAATATTTTTTTGTCGGGTTTGATAATTTGTCGGATTGAGTTTTAATTTAATTTTACCTTACGTAGTTGTATTCAACTGAATTTGTTGGGATATCTCCAATGACAATAACGAGTATTATAAAGTTAATCCCATTTTTTATTTCAAGTTTTGATACTAGTGTTTATAAATAATATTATGTACAGTGCGACGCCGCCGCCGCGCACATTCACTGCAACAAATTCTAAGTGGAGTCCTTTTAGAACACACTTTTAAATTATGATTTTTGTTGTTTATTATTACAAAAGTTTGTACTGTGTTCTAATAAATATATATTTTATTTAATTTAATTTCATAAATAATATCTCGCGTGATTTACAACTATATAACTATTATACCTAGAAACAGTAGAGCGCCCTTCGTGTACAATATAATAATGCGTTTAGGGTGTTGATGGGGCTGCCTCGGCACTGTAGCGCATCGGGGATGTTCGCCGAGTCGCGGGTGGACTGTTTCTACACAAGCATGCGAAAACGGTGCACATCCCTGGTGCGCAGGGCTCGGGGTAGCCTCAACAGCATCCTAAACATGTTTGCGAACAGATTTGATTGTCAGTACGTGAACCATTGTTGTATGGTTCATGTATTGACAAGTAAATAAATAAAATGACATGTACTTTATTAATGATTGAATTATTGTTATTAGATGTATTGAATTTTTGAATTAAAATCATAGTAGAATGAAACAAGTAGGCCGACTCGGCCCCCGAGCAAGCGATAATCACCTAAACTTGTAGGGCTGTCGCTTTTAATTAGAATGAGGTAGGTATCTACATATAAAATAAGAACATACTTAGAAATATGAATTCATGGATTCCAGAGAACCCCCGACCTACCTAAACGTAGTTTGTTAACTGTACAACACAACAACTTACAATAGGTAAGTAGGTACGGTCAACAGCACATCACGGTAAACACTTGCAGTTCGATATTAGTACTTATGCCCACAACATAAGAGCGGTACAAAGTTCAAAGTGTTTAGTCTGACTGTACCTAATTAGTCCCTTGTTTTCACGGTAGGGTGAACCGTGTAATCTAATAAATTAAACTTACAAATCCTTAGGTACATGTATTTACCTCTCTAATCCACAAAATCTGAAGCAGAACTTAACTCTTTCGGTACCTAGTAAATAACTAACACAAAATAATGTAATTAGGTTAGGCAGGAGGTACTCACCGTTCTTGTTCGGTAGGTAAGGTAAAGAAGGACAATTCTGGATTTGACAAGCTGCTATTTAGACATTCGTAAACACTGCAATATCTCCTGAATTTTTTTGTAGCCATCGTTGACTTACGTTTCACAAATTATATATAACCTACGAGCGGCAAAAGGCGCGCGCGGCATTACGTGGCTCAGTCGCGACTGGCGCAGCATTATTAGCAATAAACTTTGTCAGTGTGTGCGTGCGACGATGCGTACGGACGGGTTGGTTCGGCTGCGCTCACATACAAGCCGCGCTCGGTGCGTATGTATGAAGATGGCCTACTTGTTTCATTCTACTATGTTAAAATGTACTAACATAGTTATTAAGTGCACATTGTTACTAGCCATAATTGGATCTCTGATATCTGAGTAAATAAATTGAATTGAATTGAAATTGAATTACAACTGTGTTAGTGTTAGTATTTCGTATTTTTCTTCAATTCGTCTATGTAACTTTATGAGATAACATTATTTTTCCGAGGCACACCAACTAATGACCACGGTACACCAATGTGTGCTGCTCTAAGGACTATAGATAAATATAGACTCTTTACCATAAAGAGATCTCTTGTGAACCTGTGGTGAAGTATATAAATCTGCGAGACTTTACAAAGTTTTAGGAATTGATAAACTTTAGATTTAGATTAACTTTCTAATAAACTTTAGTACCTACTTAACAAATATTTATCTTTGTTTTAACCTAGCTTAAATACAGAGACTAAAGTGTAGTGTAGTGTTGTGTAGTGTGTTCAACTCAGTGTGCAGAGTTGTTTTTCTAATACAAACTGTCAAGTCAATGTCGGGCATTCTGAAAACTACAATGACGAACGACAAACTAATCAAGAAACGACATTCGGTGGTCTCCGGGAGGAGCGACTTTTGTAAGTGTTTTTTTTTATTATAGGAACGTATAAGATATTATATAATAAAGATTGGTTTCTTTAACTTATTGCAATAGTTTTACAGTATTTGTCCATTGTGTTCCATCATTAAGTTAAATATATATCAATGGTTTCCATGACAACAAAACAAACAAATAATTTTTTATATTGGAAAATTAAATTGTCGTTTTTATTATTTTATTTAATATTCTTTTTTTAATAAAGCCTATGTTACTCAGCGCTAATGTAGCATTCTAATGTTGATAAAATTTTTTAAATCGGTCCAGTAGTTTTTGACTTTATTCGTCGCAAACATACATACATACATACAAAAATACAAAGGTTTCCTCTTTATAATATTAGTGTAGATTAATATTATTGTGTGTAGTCTTATTATTTTATTATATATATTTTTTTCTTTATCTTTAAGATATGTACTTGACTTTCATAAGTGCACTATTATGCCTAATCTGAATAAACATTTTTCTTTTTATTTCATAAGAATTGTTTGTGTTTAAAGAATTCGCTTCCTTTGATAGACAATACAATGCTAAATTTTTGATACAACCATTGGTTATTAATATATAATAAAAAAATATATTCATGTCACTACATGTTCCACAAAGTGGTCAAAATGCCAGGTTTTTTTAAAATAAGTTGCTAGAGTACGTAATTTGTGGAAATAATAAGAATTGACAATTTTCTTGTTGTCTTGTCTGTCACGGGTGTAGGTCTATGTGTTATGCGTAAGAATCGAACTCTCGGTCTAGTTGGTTTGGAAATTTGTGGTATCTATCTATATTATCACATGACATCCCTTTGATACATAAATCGCTGCTTTGTGCAATACACGTAGGTACAAGACGCCGACACGTCATCCTATCTAAAACTGTAAAATTTCGTCAATTAATATTCAACCATATACCATACATATAAAGTTCAAATTCTTTTGATGAAATTTGACAGTTTATGGTGGTCTTACATATGTACATGCGTTGTGTACATGAACTGGAGCGGCAGGCAACTAAAATATACTTATATTTAGATTTATTGTTTGGCCTCGCTTTTAAAATTAACCGCGGTTTGTTTTAAACATAGTGTTGCGGTCTGTATTGGCTGAACTGTTAGACTTCATCATCCATAATCAATAAACATGCTATAGTCACAAAATAAGGAGACGCAGACGGTAAGCTTAAAAGTACAACATACTGGGTGCCTAGTCGAGTATCATTCGCCATTCGATTACGTTAACGAAAACGAGAATTTGTATGGCAAAATGTTAACTCCTCTCGTTTGTCGCCAGGAGGCGCTGCTAAAATGCCATACTAATTTATGTTTTCGTAAACGTAATCGAATGATTTTTTTTTTCACTTTATTTGGAACAGCTAACAACTTACACATTAACAACATTATAAAATAAAATTACCCTAAAGTAGCAAGAAAAAACATGTAGTCCAATACGCTATCCACATTTTACTGAACTAAAGATATGTTTATGCAGTGAGATGCTAAGCAACAGCATCTAATGTTACACTTACATAATAAAAAAAATAATAGAAATCTAAAGGTATCTACAGACAGATTTAATAATGCGTTTTTAAACATACCAGACTTAATAAACAAAGTTTACAAGACAAAAATAATCAAAAATAAGCAAAATAAAATAAACTGAGAGAAAAAATGGTCTAATCTAAATCTTTAAGGGGGTGCAGCGCGGACGCAAAACTGCGAGTTTCAAGTTTCTTTATGATAGCGAGCGAGCGGCGCGTGGTAGTGGTGTGACAACGGCGCACGACTACGAATACGCACACACACTAATATCTGTACAGAGTAGGCTGGTGACTTAATTAGAGCAATGTTTACTTTCGTAAAATCATAGGCGTTTGGGTAAAAAATAAGAAAAGTCTTAATATTTTCATATTCATGTTTTTTTATTGAAAAATAAGACAACAGTGACCTGCGTAATATCAATACAAACATTTTGATGTCGAATCATTGTTTCATTTGTGCTATATTTACAAAGTTTCTGAAGAAATAAGTTTTTAGATATCATTATTTTACGTAATGTTTATGCAGTTTCTGGGTATTTGTTTTAAATTCCAAGACAACCATGACCTTGTGAAAGGATCAAGCTAACCTATACTAGTACTTTTAATGTGTAAGACCTATTCAGCGCCTAGCACCAGTGACTTAAAAACACGTAAATTTTCAAATTCCGCGCTGCACCCCCTTAAGTTGGATTCGGGCAGTGATTACGGATAGTAAACAAAACTCACACTAGGCACTCTCCGCTTTGTCGCGGTCAATTCCCAGTGGATCAGGTCCCGTGACTGCCACTTATCCTGCTTATCGGAGTTTGGTCCCCCAGGCGTTAGTGGGTATCCCCCTCCGTCGCGCCCTTCCAACTGGGACTTTTTCCTGGCAGCTGACTTGGGACTTCTCTCCTTGTCAGTGGGTGTGGAAAGGCGGACGGGTGAGTCCCACATAACCGGCAGGCCTCCTCAAGGTCGGGTAGCTGGCTGGTGGCTTCCCCTGGGTAAAAAAAAGGCACTACTTTCGAGCAACGCTCACAAAGACAACTTGTCACGGACGCGGAATCTCGCAACACCCGCGCTCGGGCTGTTCCGAGCTGTTTCTTCGTTCCTATGAAACTTACTTTAGTAGGAATTTAAAAAAATATTTTGGAAGTTATTTGTTAATAATTGTTATTTAGTTTGGACACATACATATTGAGGAGCTCGATGGCGCAGTGGTTAACGCGCTATAAAGTTCAGAGTATATTGAGGAAATTTGACAGATTGTGTGAGTTTGATGTGTAGGCGTCTGTACGTTACGGTTACGTTACGATGATTTACTCCGGTCAGTCTCCACATGTGGAGGTTATACTTTTAAAATCTTTTTACTTTCTACCCATTCAGGACGTATTTTAACCGTGGAGTAGAATGGATGTCAAAATACTGACATCACTGCGCATTTGCCAGCATTAGAAAGAAAGTTCAGTATTCACAACCATCTGTCTTCGTTTCAGGGTCTTCATCAGACGAGGATGAAGGAGTACAACCCCATGAGAAGGCGATCGCCGCTGGCCAAGCGAACCCCTCCTACTGCGTTAGGAACATCGAGCAGCATGCTTTCGGCAGGAGAGAGATAGAGATAGCGGAGCAGGAGATGCCTGGGATTATGGCGTTGAGGGCTAGGGCGAAAGAAGACAAACCGTTGAAAGATGCTAAGGTAAATACACATTTTTTTCGTATGCTTAGCGTATGCTGTCGCACTGCTGGATAAAGGCACCTCCTAACATAGGGCTCTTTCAATTTAGACGTTTGTTGCCGGACGGCTAACACACGTTTGCACTGCGTTCTATATTAAAACAGTCGTGCGGCTGTTGTGCGACAGCGGTCCGACACGAAACGTCTAAATTGAAAGAGCCCTAAGTCTTTCCAGTAGTCTTTTAAGTACTTAAGTGGGATGTAGGTTTCAATTTAACTGGCCTGTATAATAAAAACTGATTAATAATAACATTCTACAACACTAGCCCGACAATGAACAATAGCGGCGCCCCCATGCGCTTAGTGTTAACATTACCATAACTACCACCTCATGCCTGTTGGTTTGGTGTGCGTCCAAGTCATTCGCCTTTTTCTGGGTCGACCTCGGCGTCGTCGTCCAATTACGAATTAATGATGTTACGTTTATGCTCAGATCGTAGGCTGCACTCACATCAACGCTCAAACAGCGGTGCTGATAGAAACGCTGGCAGCGTTGGGCGCGACCGTCCGCTGGGCTGCCTGCAACATTTACAGCACCCAGAATGAAGTCGCCGCCGCTCTAGCACACGCTGGTAAGTGAGCACTTGAACAGTTGTTGAATATCAACATTTCCCCTCCTTAATCCAATATAAGTACATATACTCACTAAGTAATGTCCCTCCCGACTCTTGCACAGCCAGATACATACATATTATTATGTACACTAAACTACAGCTGAAGAGTAAGAAGAAAAACAGGTGCGGTTTACCAGGTGCTTCTCTAAGACATGATCTGTCCAAAGTTTGTATGAGATATCAAAATTTAATATGGCTCTTCCTTTTGAAGCAGCCCGCTTTATCACAAACCTATCGAAGTCCACAGCTGAACATAGGTCTCTGCCAAGGCGCGCCATTGATCGATCTTCGGCTCTTCGCATCCAATTTTTGCCAGCCGCCCTTCACAAATCCTCGATTCGTCTGGTCGGGCGGCGTCCCACACTGCGTTTACCCAGTCGCGTTATATACTCCAGAACTCGTCTACCCCAACGGTAATCGATTATGCGACAGATGTAACCAGCCCACCGCCACGTTAGCTTGCTTATCGTGTGAGTGGTAGAGCCACGCTGCGTTGCAGCACGAAATGGGCCGGCTCGCCCGGCGTAATACCACCCTCTCACAGAATATCGGCGTGAAACAATGGCACTCGTTGCTGTTGTGTTTCGTCTGGTGAGTGAAAGTAACGGAGGCCCATCTCTCACCCTTCCCCCCTCCCAGTTCCTATTTCCTCCTCAAGATCAAACTCCTTCCTCAAGGCCGGCAACGCATCTGCGATTACTTTGGTTTTGCGGGCGTCCATGGGCGGCGGCGATTACTTTCCATCAGGTGACCCGCTTGCTCGTTTGCCTCCTTTTTATATAAAAAAGAGCTATGTCGGTAACTTTGGTTCTCTGACGAATCTCTTCATTTCAGTAGCCCGCTTATGTCGTTATAAATACTTTTTACCAACCATCCTACTCTCGCTTCTGTTCGTCAGGTTTCTCGATATTCGCGTGGCGTGGGGAGAGCGAGGAAGCCTTCTGGTGGTGTATCGACCAGTGCTGCGCGCCCACCGCCACCTGGCAGCCCAACATGATCCTGGATGATGGTGGGGACGCCACACACCTGATGCTGAAGAAGCATTCGGCCGCCTTCAAGCACGTTAAGGGTGAGTAGTCGTAGTAGAAGAACGTCAGTGGTAGATTAGGTGGTAGAAGTAAAGGGAGAGGCATCGATCTGTGTCCGCTGCCACTGTCTACGTTTGTCATGATGTCGGGCGTTGCATCACTTGCGTCCGCTGCCATTGGCTGCGTGCAACGTAGTGTCGCGCGATCGACCATTAAGAAGACGCATCTAGGCTCTCAAAATCCTCGCTCTTTTGTGAAAATAGTGTTAAACAACCCCGATGCACGCAGTATCAGTAGAAGAGTAGGCAGATGGCATTTTCTCCCGCTCAGTCATGACAAATTTGACGGGAAGACGGTATAACCCATGTACTGAAAACCATCTACGGGTCTAAGCCATTCAATACCTGTTCGTGTACTGTAATCTTTATAACCGCCTCTGTGGACTAGACCACGTATATATAGGTTAAGACCATCCACCCAGACTCTCAGACCCAGAATTTGTTTGATCTACATAGTTTGTGTACTCGGTTTGGGTGGTCGTAGGACTTGTTTGTCCACCTGACTAGCTACCACCGTTTTATTTAAATATGTCGCCAAAACATCAATGTTTGTAGCATTGTTGTGCTCCGGAAGCTAGAGATAAGATAGCCAGTACCTCAGTAGTTGAGGGTTCCGGGTGAAGTGCGCTTCCACTATCGTCATCATTTACTCATCACTTAACATCAGATGTGATGAAAGCAAGTGCTTACCCGTAATTGATTAAAAAGACTTAAAATCTCTCGTATCCTAACCCAGGCATAGTAGAGGAGAGCGTGACGGGCGTCCACCGACTGTACCAGCTCAGCAAGGCCAGCAAGCTGTGCGTGCCCGCCATGAACGTCAACGACTCCGTCACCAAGACCAAGTTCGACAACCTCTACTCTTGCCGGTGAGTGAACTTCATTATCATCATAGTCGTCTTAGCCGATAGACCTCCATTCTTGCACAAAAGCTTCCCCCAAGGATCACCACAACGACCGGTTGTCTACTGCTCGCGTTCAGTGGCTAATTACGATCACCAGCGACCTTCAACAGTAACAGAGCTCCGTGACATCTCTCGGATGTACTTATCTAACAGCTATCTCCTTAAGGAGGAGAGTTGGTTGCAGAAGAAAGGAAGAAAGTCGAGCTGACGTCCACAGCTGGATAAAGGCATCCCCCAAGGATCTCTCGAGGAGCTCAATGGCGCAGTGGTTAACGCGCCCGGTCTGCGATTGCTGTGGTTAAGCAACTTTCGCAAAGGCCGGCCATCGGATGGGTGACCAAAAATGTATCATCTCGAGCTCCTCCGTGCTTCGGAAGGCACGTAAAGCCGTTGGTCCCGGCTGCATTAGCAGTCGTTAACAACCAATCCGCGCTGGGTGTGGTGTTCTATGGCCCCTTCTCCCTATCCATCCATAGGGAAGGCTCGTGCCCCAGCAGTGGGGACATAAAATGAGCTGGTGATGATTGATGAATCGTCCTTCATAATTGCTCTATTACTTTTAAATGGAATAAAGATTTTCCATTGCCTATTTCGTTTCATTTCATTTGAATCTTATTTGAAGAAATTCAGAGTAAAAACTTGCAACAGGAATAGGTACTCCAAAATTTATAAATATCTTTATTTTGTATTTTTTTAAACAAAATTGTCAAATAAAATAGTAGGTATAGAATGTAATAAATATTTTTTTGACTAACACTGTACACTCAACATTTATAAACAAAAGATTAATAAAAAGAAAATAATAAAAAAAAAAATTTTCATTTCATCATCAAATTAAAACTACATTGTATGCAGTGTCGCCAAACAGGGTCTGCACTCAACATGAGCTACGGATTATCCGTCGCGCTGATTTTCAGTACAACCCTTGCATGACGTGGAAGTAGGTAACTGACACTGAACACTATAAAATCATATAATAGTAAGATAAGTTATGTTTCTTTTATGTTATAATTGAAATACTGTCTTTATTCTAATCACAGAGAAAGCATAATAGACGCCCTCAAACGAAGCACGGATCTGATGTTCGGCGGGAAGCAGTCGGTGGTGTGTGGGTACGGGGAGGTCGGGAAAGGATGCTGTCAGGCGCTCAAAGCCTTGGGATGTGTAGTGAGTGCTTTATTATTATAAACTTATAACTTCCACTCTTACGCGTCTCCCACGTCGGTACAATAGTAAAATCTTTACCTTCGATATTTTCCTATAAACAAAAAACATTTTAAGCCTTAAACACAAACAGTATACTGCCGCAATATCCTAGGGAAATATATGACGTCATAAATTGTCGCCATTTTTGTACTGTAAGCACTGGCATTTTCGAGGTAAGGTGCTGATTTGATCACGTGATCAACAGCGTCCAGAAATGACATGGATGACAGCACAGATGACAGTATACTGGACTGCGTTCCGTTTTAAACAGTAACCAGTATAGCTAACTATAAAGGAACGGCTTCGCAGTATACTAAATTGAATTGAATTGAAACATATTACAATTTTTGTGTCAGGAAAAGTAAAAAAAAAACTAGCCTCAATTTTTTAAAAATGCTAGGGGCCTTATGTCTCAGGTATAATTAGATGTTTTGTCAAAATATTTGCAGTTGATAAAAAGTGACCTTATATAGTAAATACGAATATTGGTATCGAACGCGGTGCCATATCGATAGCTATCTGGAGAAGTCTCTCATAATGTTTACATACATATACAGGGTGTCTGGTAATACCTGTAAAATGCCGAATGTGGCAGATAGGGTACCGTTCATAGAACCCTGGAAAATTATGATCATAACTGAAAAGCACCACATGGCCGAGATATTAAGGCTCTTTGTTACTAAGTAAAACTGTAAAGTGACAACCCTAGGTCGAGCTGCTACGTTGTTCTTGGTCGTCAACCTCATGGTCAAACATAAACAGAAGTCAAAATATTACAGGAATGAACAAAAAATTGTAATAAAGTAAATTTGAGTTTTTTTATGGAAAAGTAAATATTAGGTAAATACCTATGAAATTGACGTTTTGTATAAAGATTTTTTATAAAATTATATTTTTAATACGTTATTATTTTAGTATATAGTAGTTTTTTTTTAATTTTCTTAGCATCTATTTATGTTAACACTATAAAAATTGTAGAGTAGTGTGGCAGGCATTAAAAAGAAAAAAATCAAGTCCCTTCAAAGCTACAGTCAATTTAAAAAAAATTTTGGGCGATAAAGACAAAATGAATAATCATTGTTATTACTCAAGCCTAAGTAACTTAGTCCTAATTAAAGGTGCATAATAATATTAACAACCGGTATAGACTTTTAGAAGTAATACACCTATTAATAAGTGAGAAAAAAAACGCCAATTTCACCCAATATAACTAAATATGATAATGCACGTTATCTATCACAGTGTTCTCTCTACTTGGTTGCATGGCTATTTTGCAGGAATTACACCTATTATTAAACATCCATGATATTAATATTCAGTAAAACAGATTGATTGATCAGTGGAATGTTTTTTTATGTTGTTCCCAGGTGTACGTTACAGAAATAGATCCAATTTGCGCTCTGCAAGCGGCTATGGACGGATTCAGAGTGGTCAAAATAAATGAGGTTGGTAGAAATGTTTAAAAATCTAATACTAATGGTATACCTATCAGCTCGATGGCGCAGTGGATAACGCGCCCGGTCTGCGAGTGCTGAGGTTAAGCAACTTTCGCAAAGGCCGGTCATCGGATGGGTGACTAAAAACTATATATATATACTAAAAATGTATCATCTCGAGCTCCTCCGTGCTTCGGAAGGCACGTAAAGCCGTTGGTCCCGGCTGCATTAGCAGTCGTTGAAAACCACCGCACCGCACTGGACCCGCGTGGTGGTAATGGCCCGTTCTCCCTATCCATTCATAGGTAAGGCTCGTGCCCCAGCAGTGGGGACATAAAATGAGCTGACGATGAAGATAATGATGATGACCTATCAGCGATGCACTACACCAAGCGACGGAGCGCACCCGATGGAGGTAGCTGACAGAGGCAGGAGTCATGATACTCAGTGAGTCAACGACTATGAAGAGAAGAGATATTATTCCGCAAAGTAAATGCCTTTGCCGGATAACTTGCCGGTTCTTTTCAAAGTGGCTAATTGTGCTTCGTTTAACAATGATACAAGAGAGTGATCTACCTTTATACTACAAAAGAAATGCTTGAGAACTATTTACAGTATGTACTCTGATGAGACTCTGAGAAATATTTTTAGAGAAAAGGGTTATTTGACACTGACGGGTATTTATGTTTTAGAGATGGCTGTTTTTATAAAAAGCAATATTCAGTATTGTAAAAGTACAAAAAATTGTAATTTGCTGAAGAAATATACATATGACTTGTCTTTACCAAATATTAATAATGCCCTGTATCACAAGAGTGCCTATGTAACTGGTATCCAAATATTCAATCATCTGCCCACAGATCAAAAAGCCTCAGTAAATTTAAGTTGTTTTAAAATTAAATTAAAAAGATGACTTATAAATCAGGCATTCTACAACAAACAGCATAGCGGCTGTTTCTATGTAACATGTACCTACCTACTAAAAATTGCATGCCCGACTAGGGTAAATTGTTTGTTCCCATTATTATGCTCGACACCTGCTATGTATTTTACACAATTTTATGGCAATAAAAATTTATCTTATCTTATCTTATAGATAGAGTTGCCTTTGCCCAGCAGTGGGACAGTACATAGGTTACTAACTTTGTATATTTGACTTCTTTGTTTATTACTTGTTATTGTGCCGCACTAGCCTTCCACACCTTGCCGACCCTTAAGGACCCCATTTGTTGGAAGGCGAACACGTGTGCTGATACAGGCATTTCATTTTCCATTCTTGTGTCAATACATAAATTAATATATTTATATGGTGTACTTAAAGGTCATAAGACAAGTGGACATCGTGATCACAGCGACAGGCAACAAAGGCGTCGTGACACGAGAGCATATGGAACGCATGAAGAACGGCTGCGTCGTCTGCAACATGGGCCACAGCAATACTGAGGTAAGAGTGGCTACACTGAGGTGAGAGTGGATATACTGAGGTGAGAGTGGCTATACTGAGGTGAGAGTGGCTACACCGAGTTGAAAATGGCTACGCTGAAGAAAGACTAGTAACAAAGGCGTGGTAAGCGCAACGCTTATGGACGCATGGAGAGCGGTTGCATCGTCTGCAACATGGGCCACAGTAATATTGAGGTGAGAGTTGCTACACTGAGGTGAGAGTGGCTACACTGGTGTGAGAGTGGATACACTGAGGTGAGAGTGGCTACACTGAGGTGAGAGTCGCTACACTGAGGAAAGACTAGTTACAAAGGCGTGGTAAGGGTGACTCGGAAGCGTATGGAACGCATGAAGAACGGTTGCGTCCGATGCAATATAGGCCCTGGCAATACTGAGGTGAAAATGGCTGCACTGAGGTGAGATTGGATATATTGAGGTGAGAGTGGAAATACTGAAACGACAAAGGTAATACTGAGGTAAGAATGGTGACACTGTGTTCAGACTGGTTACACTGAGGTGAGAATGAATAAATTGAGGTGAGAGTGGTTACACTGAGGTAAGAAAAGAAACAAGGGTGTAGTGACACGCTGTCATATGTTTTGTATGAAGAACGGCTGCGTTGTCTGCAACATGGACCACATCAATATTGAGGTGAGAATGGTTACAAGGTGAAAGAGGCTACACTGAATATACTGAGATGAGAGTGGCTATGAAGTGAAACTGAGGTGAGATTGACTAAACTGAGGTGAGTCTGGCAACATTGAGGTGAGGTTACCTGCTTTTGTGTGAATTTGGTTGAAAAAACCGTCAAGTCTTTAAATTATTCTTAAAAAACTTTTTTGTTTTAGGTCGACGTACACGCGTTACGTACACCCGACCTACTATGGGAACGAGTGAGAAGCCAGGTAGGAGATACATTCTCGGACACGTAATATACATATACCCGCAGTCTTACACACATACTCAGAGAAACACAATATTTTAACGCTGCCTGTAAGCATAGTAGAATGAAACAAGTAGGTCATCTTCATACATACGCACCGAGCGCGGCTTGTATGTGAGCGCAGCCGAACCAACCCGTCCGTATGCATCGTCGCACGCACACACTGACAAAGTTTATTGCTGCTAATGCTGCGCCAGTCGCGACTGAGCCGTACATAATGCCGCGGGCGCCTGCGTGTTTTGTCGCTGCGCCGGCGCCGCTGCCGCTCGCACGTAGATTATAATTTGTTAAACGTAAGTCAAGGTCAACGATGGTTACAAAAAAAAACAAGAGATATTGCAGTGTTTATGGATGTCTTAATAGCAGCTTGTCCATCCAGAATTTTCTTTCTTTACTTTACCTACCGAACAAGAACGGTGAGTTGAGTACCTCCTGCCTAACCTAATTACACAATTTTGTGTCAGTTATTTACTACCGAAAGAATTAAGTTCTGCTCCAGATTTCGTGGATTAGAGAGGTAAATACATGTACCTACGGATTTGTAAGTTTAATTTATTAGATTACACGGTATACCCTACCGCGAAAACAAGGGACTAATTAGGAACAGTCAGACGAAACACTTTGGACTTTGTACCGCTCTTATGTTGTGGGCATAAGTACTAATATCGAACTGCAAGTGTTTACCGTGATGTGCTGTTGACCGTATCTACTTACCTATTGTAAGTTGTTGTGTTGTACAGTTGACAAACTACGTTTAGGTAGATCGGGGGGTTCTCTGGAATCCATGAATTCATATTTCTAAGTATGTTCTTATTTTATATGTAGATACCTACCTCATTCTAATTAAAAGTGACAGCCCTACAAGTTTAGGTGATTATCGCTTGCTCGGGGGCCGAGTCGACCTACTTGTTTCATTCTACTATGCTGTAAGGGAGAAAAGCTATGCCCTTGCTAAGTTGTTTGCCGTCTTCTCAGTACAAGATCTCCCGCCCAGAGTAGACTTACGAATCGATGGCATACTGACATTCATAATAAGAGATACGTGAGATACGTGTAGCCTAAACATGAATAAATGATTTTGAATTTTGAATATAATATCTCTGATCATCATCATCATCATAATCATCATCATCATAATCATCATCATCATCATCTTCATCATCATCATCATCACCAGCGTCATAATCATCATCATCATCATCATCATCATCACCATCATCATCACCAGCGTCATAATCATCATCATCATCATCATCATCATCACCAGCGTCATAATCATCATCATCATCATCGCCATAATCATCATCATCATAATCATCATCATCATCATCATCATCATCGTCATCATTATCATCATCTCTAAAATGTACACACACCTGCACATCAGACTGCCACAAACTGTCAAAGAACATTTTTTATTTCCGGCTAGGACTTCGTACACTATTCGTACTAATAATTAAAAATATAGTAAAGTCATATAAAATATTAATTATTTATCTTTCTGTTAAAAATAAACTTTAAAATAAAAATCGACCTACGAGAAGAGTTAAAATTTTGCCATACAAAAATACTCGTTTTCGTAAACGTAATCGAATGAATTAATGTTCAAATAATTTTTAACGCAAATTTTTGTTGCGAACAAATTACAAAAACACAAATGTTGAAAAAATTTCCACGAGCAGGATTTGAACCTTTGGCTTTCAAAGTAAAAAGTGTTGAATAATTTCGGCGGGCTGGTTAGAACCAAGATAGCTCAATTGGAAGAGCACCTGACCCGGAATGTCAGAAGGGTGCAGGTTCAAATCCTGCTCGTGGAAAAAAATTTTTTCAACATTTATGTTTTTGTAATCGAATGAATACGGATAATAATCAAAACTCACAGTAGACAGTAGGCACTCTGATGTGAAGTGTATACATTGTAAAAGTTTATATACAAACTGTGGCTTCATAGGTGGACCATATAATCTGGCCTCACGGCAAACGCATCGTCCTCCTGGCGGAGGGCCGGCTCGCCAACCTGTGCTGCTCGTCGCTGCCTTCCTTCGTGGTATCCGTCACCGCCGCCACGCAAGCGCTCGCGCTCATCGAGCTGTACAACGCGCCGCAGCAGAGATACAAGGTAGTACGTATACAGGGTGTTAGGACTATGTACACAGGGTGTTAAAGAAAACAAACAAAGAGAGAAGAATAAAAAATATGAAGTGTTATACTCAGGTAATGGCTATGTAAGAAGAAATAAAATAATAATTTTGTGTAACGCCCAGGTTATGGCTATATATACAGGGTGTTAAAGAAAACAAAGAAAGAAAGAAGAATGAAAAATATTTTGTTATGTGTTATACTCAGGTAATGCCGATGTAAGAAGAAAGAAAATAATAATTTTGTGTAACACCCAGGTTATGGCTATGTTATACAGGTGTTAGGGCTGGGTGTAAACAGGGTGTTAAAGAAAAGAAAGAACAAAGAAGAATGAACAACATTTTGTTAAGTGTCACACTCAGGTGTTAGGGCTGTATATATAGGATGTTGGAGCTGTGTGAAGAAGTTGTTAGGGCCGGCTAGCCAATCTGTGCTGCTCGTCGCTGCCTTCCTTCGTGGATCCGTCACCGCCGCCACGCAAGCGCTCGCACTCATCGAACGCGTCGCAGCACAGTTACAAGGTAGTACATATACAGGGTGTTAATGAAAAGAAAGAAGAAAGAAAAATATTTTGTTAAATGTTACATCCAGGTAATGGCTATGTATACAGTGTGTTAAAGAAAACAAAGAAAGAAAGAAGAATGAAAAATATTTTGTTAAGTGTTACACTCAGGTACACAGATACAATGTTACGGCTGTGCATATAAGATGTTAGAGACATGTAGACAAAGTGTTAAGACCGGCTAGCCAATTTTTATTAGATTTTTTTTATGAATTCATTTAAATATGGACAGACTTTGCTCGCTTATATCGCTTGCTCGATAAGGCAGCTATAAATACGGGATATTAGGGCTATGTCTACAGGGTGTTAGGAAGCAGGCGGTGTGTATTTAATTGTTGCTTAAGTAAAAAACAAGTTGCTGACCCTTTTAGAGGTAACTTTGATATTTTCTATCTTTATTCATTTGAAAACAATATGTAACATTGTTGTAAATATAGTTGCTATATAACATATATTTTTCTTGGCGTTCTATGTTGTTTACTTTTATAAGCGCATTTCATAGCACTTGCCAATGTCTTACTTACAGGTGTTAGGTGGTACACTTGTGGTCGGTAAAAATTTGACTCATTAAATTTAAAAGTTTGAACGTTAAAACCGTATAATAATTCGGCTAAAAAGCTTGTCAGCCATGGCTATACAAATTTAAAAAAAACACATTGCCAGTTCTTCTTTGACGGATTTATTTTATCTGTGGTGATAACAACTTTGTTTGACGGCCGCCTTTTTACAATAAAAAAATGTTTCCTTCCACAGGCCGATGTGTACCTATTGCCGAAGAAAATGGACGAATACGTGGCGAGCTTACATCTGCCTACATTCGACGCACATCTCACCGAACTAACCGACGAGCAAGCTAAGTACCTCGGCCTTAACAAAGTCGGCCCATTCAAGCCCAACTACTACAGGTACTAGCAGCGGTGATGAGCGGCCATCTTGGATAAACCGTCAATTGTTGGAAATGTCAAACGTCAGTTGAACTTTTTATTTTTGTTAAAAAAGGCAGAGGGATCTAGCCCGTGCAGCCAAGTGAGTGAAGTTAGAGTTGGTAGTCTATTACTCTCGCACTGATGGGTGAAGGTCACCTTCACTTGAAGTTAAGTCATCGCAACGTCAATAGGACTTAGAACGCAACGCGTTGCGTAGAAAGTGCCGTTAGTACACTCCGTTGAAAAACGTAATTTTTGAAGATGTTACATAATTTAAGAAAAATGTCAATCGTCATGCGTCTACGTGATTGCGCTAGTGACGCCTCTAGCGATAAATCACAGCTGGATTATAATCCTATTGTTATAAAATGTCAAAATGTCAGTTGAACTTATACATTTAGAAAATAGAAATTTAATGGGAGACTGCAGTATAATTATTTGCTCTTTATCGTTTAAGTACAGACGCCAGCTCATTAATGTATCCAAAAATGTTAAATTTCTTCAATACATTTTCAACCGTATGTCTTAGTAATAAGCTTCAAAGTCTATTGAGGAAATTTGACAGTTTGTGGTAAGTCGATGTGTAGGCGTGTGTACCGATCACGCACTAGGTTGCTGAACTCTTACGATCGTTGCATAAGAAGCTGAGGGCCTACCACGAACCACGTTCGGCGTGTTGCCTCCCTGTCACACTTACGCACGAATTTACAAGTGCGACAGAGAGGCAACACGCCGAACGTGGTTCGTGGTAGGCCCTCTGGACCGTGGCACCGCAGAAGACAAATTAGCTGAAACTAGCTAAAATAGTTTAGTCGGCTAATATAGGTTTAATCGACGATTGAGGTTTTTAATGATCATTGACGATAATAGTTTTCAACAATTCGTTTAGTTTAAAATTAAAGTTACCAGTAAAGTAGTACCAATGGTATCATAAGCTGGCACCACAAGATAAATTATCAAAAATGTTGAAAAAATTTCCACGAGCAGGATTTGAACCTGCACCCTTCTGACTTCTTTGTAATTTGTTCGCAACAAAATTTGCTTTAAAATCATTTTGAACATTTTATAAATTATCAAATTTTAAAAACCTTAAGTTTCTCGCAGACCGTAAAATCTGGTACCTACGTTGTAAAATTCAAAATTCAAAATCACATATTCAGTTTTGGCTAAAAATAGCTCTTATGAACGTCGTTATGCCATCGGTTCGTAAGTCTACTCTGGGCGGGAGACCTTGTACTGAGAAGAGCCGGCAAGACCTCAGCAAGGGCATTTCTTTTCTCCCTTACAGCTTCAACATATTGGAAAAAGCTCTATCATACAAAGAGACTTTCCATCACAAATAAATACACAAAATTAACAACAGACAGAAAGGCACAAGAAAGACATTAGCAAACTGTTTCCAAAAAAAATACTATCTGGTGATCCGACATTGCATAATCAAAAGCAAAATGCGCCAGCCAACTTGTTATGAAGCAACTTGTAGGACGGCAAGGTGAGGACCTGCTCTGATCCACTAGTTGAGCTTGTGGACTCGACTTCTGCTTTACATCAGGTGAAGCGATACTCATTGATAAAAAAAAGGCGCTTCGCCATCCAGTTTTAAGACACAATTTTGTCTGTGTTGCCATGCTCATAAAAGCTTTTTTAAACTAAACAAATTGTTGGAAACCTTAGTTTTGTAGTTAAAATTAGTCGCTTAATGGTTTGTACGGTCGGATTGTAAGAAGCGTCACTTTGTCAGTTAGCTTTACATAGTACAATAATGTTATTATATTATTTACCAATGAGGTTTTAGTAAAAGTAGGGAGAGTTGATATTGGCAGCAAGCATAGGACTGAATCAGCTTACATGGACCTCTATAATGATATGGGCGGGTCCAGACCTGTGCACGTGCACGAACCGTGCATGCTACGCGCCTCGACTGGCTATGTACTTACGTGTCACATTGTACGCCCGCGTGCATGTATGCCAACGGTTCGCGTGTAGAGACCGCGCTGCTCGCGTACAAGGATTACGTGAAGTGTTTTGCGAACATGTCCAAAAGTGGTTCCTAAGATGCATGCGAACCGCACTGTTCGCGTTCGTCGCAAAAGGACATAATAACTTGCACGAGAACTGCTCGCTAACCGCTCGCGAACATGTCCATATTAATGTTCCTAAGATGCTTGGGAACCGCACGGTTCGTGCGCGTGCACAGGTATGATCCCGCCTTTACGTCGACAATCGTGTCTTAGTGGCTCTAGCAAGGGGTCTAGCAAAAACTTCTAACTTAATAGTGTCGGTGAGTAATAAAAAATTACAGAGAACATTTCATAGGATTTACGATATTAGCATGACAAAGCGTTTACATTAAGCTGGGACTGACCGAAGCGTATCAACGTAACGTAACATGTTCGTAGCGAGCATTCGCATGGTCAGTACAGTGAGCGCTCGCCGCTCGCCCTGTTATCGGTCTTATGTGTAGGCGTGTGTACAATGTTACGATGTTCGCTCTAGCCAGTCGCCGGTTTTACGATTTTGACAGAAATTAGTTCTAATCCCACTGATTTAGACTATTGGACTTTTGGAAAAATGTCCGAATCAGCCGCTGACACACGATTCGATTGTAGACGATTTTATATTGCATAATGGCAGCCCAAATGTTCTATACTTAAATTAATAAACAAAAACGAAAGGGTTAGTTGTTAGCAAACCACTACGCAACATTCGTTTTTGAATCAAGTGTAACATTGATCATAGATGAAAGATTTTAAACACGGATATTGTACCAAGTACTTAGTTGTTAAATTGCTCGAGCCTTCCGAGTCTAAAACTTATTAAAGACTTAGTCTCAAGTAGCCAATGGAAAACTAGCGTCAAGTTTCATAAACCTGATATACGGTGAAATGGCCACCTATTAAGACGCAGCCGACACTTAAATGTTTGCCATTGTTTCTTGTATATGTTAAAATAAATGTTATTTCTTCTTCTCTTCATAAGAAAGTTAGAGCTTTATTAGACTTAAGCCTTATATTCAAGGCTCCCGCTTGGACTTTGAGCCATGTAGAAGGCTCGAGTCGCGACTCGAGTATTAGGCCATATGCAAGACTCGAGCCTTCAATGAGTTTTAGACTCGGGAGACTCGAGCCGCTTAACAACACTAGTCCCAAGCATATAGAAGGCAATTAGAAAGAAAAGGACCTCAAGTCTGTTAACGCAACAACAATGTCACAATAGCTTGTTTGTAGCCAGATTTTCACAATAGGCTTATGAAAAAAAAAGGCCGAAATCGCCTGATTTTGTAGTTTTACCGACGTTTAAAAATAGTAAAATGGTAGACTTGTAATGGTAGGAGCTGTATTGTTAATGCTACACTCGATTCAAAGTAGTAGTAGCTCGCCAGTACTTGTCAATTTGAGAATAACCTCTCGTTCAATGAGTACAATCAATTATTTATTTAATTTTAAAGCTTAGCGTACACGAACGTGTCATATCGCATTTTATATTTAACATAATACTATAATTCAGTTTCAAATTAAAACTGGCACGAATGGATTTAAAGAATAACCAATTAGTGTTGAAAAATTTTAAAACAACAAAATTGGCAAGCTTTCCACAATATTTTAATTTTTCATTAGAGTCCTAACCGAATTTTGTCGTATTATATAATACGAGTACGTCAATAAATGAACCCCTATACTAGACTTCTACAAGTATGGCGATATTATTAAAAAATCGTCGTGTATTTGCGAAAAAAAGGATATTTTTTATGTTTTGTATTTTAATCCGTTCGCGTTGGTTTTTTTGAAACCACCTATAGATACTAGAACATACATACCAACATTCTTTGGCACTTTCTTATCTTTCGTGTTGGAAAGAGAAGGGAACTAATGTGCTATGAATGACAGTAACGAGACTTATTTTTTTTGTATTATCAAAGTTTGTGCAATATTTAAAGTACCCCCAAAAATTTTTATATATTTTTTGATTTATATTTTTTCTGGTCATATTTTATCGGTGTGTAAATGGCCTAATATACTATATGTAGGTATACCTAATTTTACAGTTTTATTTTGTGATACCAAAAAAAAATTATGTTGTGATACTTAAATTGTTTTTATGTGATTTGTGTTTATAATGTTTTGTTGTAATTTAAAATTAATATAAATTCAGTATTATTTGAGTATAATGTTTGTTCTTCGTCAATGTGGTTGAATTATCGATGAAATACTGATTGGCGAACGAGATTGTTTTTTTTACAGTAAATTAATGTATAACTAACTCACTAAGTTGGCGTAGTGAACTAAAGCACAATCAAGGTGACTGCGAAAGTAAGTTTCATGCTTCTGCATTACGCGCTCGTGCAACGCAAAATCTCTCAACAGCAGCGCTCTCGATCGGATCCGAACCCCTCGGAGAATCTAGTAGGGCACGGGGACACGCACTAGTGCGTGATGCAGTTCCCTCTAGAAAACTAAAACTAAAACGAAAACTATGACGGTGCTTCGTTTCACACGGCTTGAGGAACCCTTTTAGTTTGTAGCCGCCCCCAAATAGCCCAGTGAAGTGAAGAAAATGCCGTCTGAGGCAATCAGCAAATTCTCTCAAAAAAAAGAACGAGCGAGCCTTATAGTCGCATATGATGTGTAACATTTGACATCTCACCTTAGTAATAAGCAATTTTAACGTTATATTCTGAAAAAATGGGTCAGGTATTACATCATTTTATAACTATAAAATAAATGCAGTAAATACTCATTAGAAGACATTTGACATATTATCAAAATGATCTTTGATACTCAAATGACACAATATATCACATATAATAATAATATGTCATGTTCATAATATCGATTTAAAATTTACAAAATGGCGCGCGCTTGCGCGTTTCCCCGACTTCCTGTTACACTGTTACACATACTTCCGTCCCATTTCACGAAATCACTCCCACAATTGCCTATATAGAAAGCGAGCGGAAAAATGTTACACATCAAAAAGCAGCGCACGGACTGATTCAAGAGAGAGGTCTATGTGTGCGAGGCTCGGGCGGGGTATGAATGAAAGCTTACTTTCTGCATTCTCCTCATTTTGTGCCTAAAGTGAGTGTTGACCTCTGATAATAAGAGCTTACATCTGGGTCTGTCCTGCCTGCCAATCGTGGACCAACAATTAACCTGTCCGGAGACATTATTCGTAGTGTCCTATTTCACGGTTGGTCCGTAACATACACGGTGTTTGGTAATGCCTGTATAACTTATATAAACCCGGAATATTATGAACATACCTGAAAAGCACCATATGACCAGATACTAAGGTTGTTTTGTTACTAAGTAAAATTGCAAAGTGACAATCTTAAGTCTAACTGATACATTATTCTTGGTCGACAACCACGTCCAACGAGAACAGAAGTCAGAACATGTCAGGACTGGACGAAATTAATGAAATAAAATAAATTTCAGTGTTTGTATGGAAAAGTAAATGTATTTAAATATGATTTTGCATGTTACCACAGTGTTCTTTATACTTGTTTGCATGCTACGTTTTGGGATTATACACCTATTACCAAACACCCTGTATACAGTAGCATAGTGTATTGCCTGCTCGTCAGACTACCACTAAACTGTTTTTCCTCAAAAGATTTTGAACTTTGTATCTATGCCATAATATGGTTGAACATATACAGCGTGTTAGTTGACACGAGGGACATATTTAATCCTATGGTAATTTATGCCTGGGTAAACATAAACAAATAAAAAAATACGGCGCAGACTGCCCGCGGCGGGGTACGCGCCGGGGCACGCGCCGCGAGGCGGGGATGAAGGCGTGGCCTCGCGGGGTGCGTGCGGTGTGCAAATCAAAAAGTGACCATTTTTTTTAATGAATCGGATCGGAAACGAATACTTACCTAATGTCCTCCCTTAATATGTCCCTCGTTTCAACTAACAAGCTGTATATAAGAAATCAGTTTTGCATAGTACGATGTGCAGGCGATTAAGAATGCGGCGAAAGTTACCAATAGAGTATTTTGAAATGAACATGGAAACAAATTTGTGTTTTTGTTTTTTTATTTTATTTTTTTTTATATTACCTTAGATGCTGGTAACCTAAAAGCACTAGCTTGGAAGTATCACGCTGCCCTCTAACCCATTTATGCTGTAAAGGTTATAGTCGACCAAAAACAAAAGGCAAAAGGTGATAGAAATTAAATAAAAAAATATATTAAAAATGTGTTAAAAATTTTAAATAAATAATGGTTTAAAATTTTTTTTATTGTAAATCCCAACTGAAAATGAATCTCTTGTTTTGGACATTCCTTTGATCGATCGAGATTACTATTTTATTTATTATAGTTTTTTTTAAATTTATTATTTATGAATTTATTTATACGATGTATTTAGCTTGAGCAAACATACAAAATGTTAGTTATAGTTATTATAATTTAGTCACAATGAAGAAGTGTCTTAATGGACATGTGTTTGTATGGGAATCTCACACCATATCTTCTAAATTCATAAAAAAATTAAATAAAGCATGATGAGCTGAGGTAATAAAAAAAAGCAGACCGGATTTAGTTATCGCCAGGTAAAACAAGCAATATGGGATCGCAGAAAATTTTGTGTACTGATCTCCAAACTTCAGTATGAAGATCTAAATGATGATGAGGTAATAAAGAGTGACCATTTCATATCTATACAACTTTAAAATTAATAATAATAAGTAACAATAATAATAATAAACTTTATTTTCACACAGAAAATACAGACACAGACAAATTGATAAAAAGATATAGTACAAAATAGCCGGTCTTATTGCTAAAAAGCAAACCTTAGGCGAAAAATAATTAAATTAAGAAAATAAATATGGGTGCAAGTAAAAATAAACTAAATTATAATAATAATAATATTAAATAAAGTACATACATACAAAAGGGAAATAAATATATTAAACAGAGTTTATGCAATATAAATCATAAAATAAATAAACATAGCTAAGGTGAATTTAGAAAATGACTCCAAACGACTCCAACGTGCGAGCACTTCTGATGCGCTCAGGCAAATAATTCCTTAACCGGACAGCATGCACAGAAAAGTAGGAAAGGAAATAGGTTGAATGAAGAGGAGTCAAAAGAGCTAGGTTATACGCAGAACGCAAGGTATGGCTTGAGAAAGTGGAACGGAAGGAGAAACAATTTTGAAGATATGAAGGTGAAGGGTAGTATACAGATAGGAAAGAACGTGTAAGTCTCTACGCCGGCGAATTGGCAGCCATTTAATGCGAAGGGTAAGGCACACTAGCGCCACCAATTGATAATTTGACAATAACTAACGGACCGGATCTTTTTTTAAACATTGCGTACCGTCCGACAACAGGAAAGCATCTATAGTATTTATTTAATAATTGTGCACTACTTTTTGTTGCGTGGTTTATTCACAAAACGGGCTATCGCATTTATTCACAAACAATGGCCACTTTTGGTATTAGCGAATGAATACAAAAAGAAACCTAAAAGTAGTACACAATTATTAAATAATAGATGTTTGCCTAGTGTCGGAAGGTCCGTAATATTTGAAAAAAAATCCAGTTTAGCAGTTATAAAATTAAATCCATTAGCGGCGCTAGTGTGCCTTACCCTTCGCCTTAAGCTGAGCTCGGAACATCAAGACATGGTCATACTTCCTCAAGTTATAAATAAACCGAATACAGAGATTCTGCAAACGCTCCAGTTTATTTAGAAGTTCCTCCGAAAGATCAGCGTAGCAAACATCAGCATAGTCAATGATGGACTGCAGGAGAGTTTGCGCCAGAGTGATCTTTGTGCTAATCAGCAAGAAGTTACGAAGACGATTGAGTGAACTGTACGCAGCAAAGACCCTTTTCCGAACAGCATCAACTTGCGAACGCCAAGTGAGACACTGGTAAAAAAAACACCCAAGCTTCTCACTGACTTGGGTATGGTATATTAATGCCGGCGAAGTTAACAGAAGGTAGAAGTCCAAAATCAATCCTCGAACCAAAATAGGAGCTGACGATGATGATTGTTTGGGTCTTACTGGGATTGACATCGAGACCAAACGATTTGCTCCAGTCAAAGATAACCTCGAGATCCCTGTTAGTAACCTCAAAAATTTCATAAATGCACGTATTAAAGATTTTTTAATTTTAACTTAGTTATCATAAACTATAGCTCTTGGCCGCGAGGACTACACTATTCCATAGGAACTTGTTATTGTGATGAAAAGTCTCCTATGTCCAAGTCCGTTTCATGGTCGGTCTATGTGCAAAATTTCATCCAAATCCGTTCAGCTGTTTGCAAGTGATGCGTGAATAGCTTTTAATTTATATAGGTTTTAATTTACACACTAAAATACTCAAAATTGATTGAACCAATCTTGATAAATCACATCTTGTTTTGTATAAAGTTTATGCGAACACTATACATTGAAATGAAACAGCTTTGACGGATCTACTTGCGTTTATTTTACACATCAATTTGATTTAATATTTAAATGGTTTAAATGTTTGTCAGGATAAACAATAAATCAAATTAATTTATTACGTATAATTAATTATACTTAATTTCATCGACGTAAATGAGGAAGATAATCATGTAAATAGATACTGTATAGAGGTGACTTTGATTTTTTTTTTCTATCGAGGAAATTCATAATTTCAGCATTTTTTAAACAATAACATTGTTGCTAATATAGTCTGTTATAACATATATTTTTTTTGGCGTTGTATGTTGTATACTTTTTTATAGAAAACATGCATAAAGCATAAAGAAGCGCATTTCAGTGTTCAGCGCCTTAACACTATAGGATAGCAAATGAAATGCGCACTAGGCATAGGCACTCGGGAAGTATGGTGTGTGGATTCCTAAGAGCCTAAAACTGGATGTAGTGTACAAATAACGGTATTGTTGCCATGTTGTAAATAAAAACGATTAGAAAAATGTATGGTTGTTTTTTTTTCATCCCACTGAAAATAGCTAAAGGCTGGCATTTCATGTTATCATTATATCACAAGGTTCATTTTTTTTTTACTAGAAAAAAGTAGAAAGTAGTGGACCGGTTATCCAAAGGTCGTGGGGTTGATTCCCACTCGAGTTTCCTGAGACCGATTGATTTTTTTCTAGCAAAAAAATATTTTGTAACTACTTATAAAGCATTGTGAATACAAAATTTTAAATAATAAAAATATCGTATCAGCCATCATGATTAAAGTAAGCTACGAAATGAATGAAGCTTCAAGCGCCTGTTGTTTAAATAAAGCAATTATTAAGAAAATGTGCAAAAATTAAATGCCCACCCGATCCAGCCAGGAATCGAACCTGGGTCTTCCGCAATCCGGGCAGCTGCTACCGGGCAGGCTGACGTAAGCACTGAATATTTTCACTGCTTTTTAGAAGCAGAGTGCAACCGATGGCTATGCAGATTCATCTTTACAGATGAAATACCAGAAATTTGATAACACAACGCTATAGTAAATTTTTATTTTTAAGTGCTAATTGCTGCACTGGAGCTGAATTAAATAAGTATTTATAAAATACAGTGAAAAAAAAGTCGCCCGGATTCCGGAAGACCCAGGTTCGATTCCTGGCTGGGTCGGGTAGGCATTTAATTTTTTCACTGTATTTTATAAATATTTAATTCAGCTTCAGTGCAGCAATTAGCACTTAAAAATAAATAGTAAAAATTTATAGCAATTATGTTTGATAGAATGTTGCTCTTAGATACTTTTAGGAGTTTGTGAAACGGATTTCTATAAGTACTTGCAACCGACCTATTTGTAGTTTCTCTAGCCGATTCTTAACAAACTACCTACTTGGTGTACGTTTAGTTATGTAGGTTAGGTGGCGCCAGTGTTCGACACAGATGTGTACTGGCTCGAGATGATTAATGTTTGATCACCCATCCGATGACCGGCTTTTGCGAAAGTTGCTTAACCTCAGCACTCGCAGACCGGGCGCGTTAACCACTGCGACATCGAGCTCCTCAGTTTCACTTACTACTAAGTTAATGAGAAGGAAGGATGCTGCTTGTGACGTGCGTGACGACGATGTGCGTCATCGCCACTGCGGGTGCGTGGCTTAGCCTAGAAATGCTGAGTTTACTGAGCTACGGGGCCCCTGATATTCATGCTACGGACACCCTACGGTAACCCTGTTTCCTACTAGATACTCGCGAGTGGCATCGAAGGCGTCTTCGTTAATGTGATCGCATGGCAAATTAAACTTGCATTAGGCACCCTCTCACACCGGTGACACTCCGTGTGCGTGAGAGCTCGAGCGCCGGTGACCTCGAGCGAAACGTGTAATGGCTAGTGTCAGTCCGTGCGTGCGGTGCGCAATACAGAGTCACAGACACACGCTCGCTCGCTCGACTCAGCCTCCAGACCGCCACTCCACGCCCCGCGCGCCGCTCAAGGCCCCCGCGCCGATCCAGACACCCACACATAGCCGCGAGCGATGTTACGAGCACACATGCTTAAGTGTCGCTTCTTTTCGCGGTAATGTATATATTCTTTGACCCTGTCCTCTAATAAGTTGTTTGTGTACAACTAAATCAACATAAAGCAATGATTAATCATTTTAAATTCCGTTGTAAGTACGTATACCAGTATTATCTTAGGATTATTCGTTTCCTGGTATTGCGGATTACGTTGTTCCATTATTATCTTATCGCTAACAATGAGCTTCTGTAAGAGCCCTTGACGTTACATTATCCTTTTACTGCAGTTTGATTTTGGAGAGAATTTGCTGATGACTTCATTCGGCCTTAACAGTGTCATCGGATTATTTTGAGGGCGGCGAGAAACTGAAAGCGGTCCTCAAACCGTGTGAAACATAGCACCGTCAGGTTTTCTAGAGGGAATGGCATCATGCACTTGTGCGTGTCCTCGTACCCTTATAGATTCTCCGAGGGGTCCGGATCGGATTGGGTGCGGAATAACCCGAGGGCGCCTCTAAAGGCTAGGACCTCGGCTTGGGTTGACCGGGTCGTAGGGGTGGGGAGAAACGCCCAGCTGGTACAAGTCTGTACCTGGTAAAGAGCGCGTGTGAACCGGCTTGTCGTACTCTTGTTCTACGAGTACGGTGTCTTGGGCCTAAACTAGTGTGCATGTTTAATGTATTCTGTAAATTTGTAGTGGCGTTTAGAGGATTGGGCGGGTGCTCATGACCAAGAAACCGGGCAGGTACAAAGTACCAAGCAGCTCGTTGTCAGCAGCAGTCTGCGATTGCTGATGTTAAGTAACTTCTGCAAAAGCCGGTCATCGGATGGGTGACCAAAAGTTTATCATCTCGAGCACCTCCGGGCTTCGAACGCACGTAAAACCGTTTGTCCCGGCTGTATTAGCAGTCGTAACAACCACTAATCTACACTGGGCACGCCTGGTGGTTTATGGGCCATAAGTCCTCAAGCCTCGTCCCTCAAGTAACATTTCATTCGGGCCTAGGCTGTAAAAAATGCCTTAAACACCCGTTTGCACTAAGCTTATGAATCGCTAAGTCTTGGCTTAACTATTACCCGGTCAAATTAACTCGGCATCTGGCTCGAAAACGTCGCTTACACTCAGATGCCGACTTAACTTGACCGGGTAGATTAAGCAAAGACTTAGGCGATTTATAAGTTTAGTGCAAACGGGTATAGGTGTTATAAGAGTCATAAAAAGGTTAATGCTTTGTTATCTGGTCATATTATGTACCTGAAAATGATTAATAAATCTTAAAAGTAATAGTTTATTATTACAACCTGGGAGCCGCTGACAAGAGTTTAAATTAACGTTATTTTGACTTGTGTTGCAAGAGCATATAGTCCCAGGATCATAAAGTTGTCGTAGACTTTTGAGTAAGTTTTGGAAAAGCTCAATGTACCTAATGCGAAAGTGAGATATAAAGGTTTAGTTTTTAACTGTCACGGATTGTTGAAACCGCTAATAAATTATTTCTAATTTGAAAGAGGCCTTAAACTACCTACTCCTGGCGATAACCTTAAAGCTGCGAAAGCAACCTTGTCGTTTTAAGTAGCTTCGCGAGATTACCTTTAGCTTTGGGCAAATATTAGGGTTACAGTTCTGAAAAGGTTAATCATAATACTTTCTAGTAATATCCCAATGACAGCCATATTTATTCCTTAAAATAAAAAAAAATCGAAACAAAAAGCAATCATTTAATTTAAAAAGGCATAATTAAATTACATGTGCTATATGATTTAAAATAGATATTGTTTACATTAATAGAAGTTTTACTCTAATGCGATTTACCACCAACTATCTAATATAATATTTTTTTATTACAGTAAAATATCTTGAAAATGTTTAACTTACGAAAGGCCCGTCTCGTATATACAGCACTATTATTTTAAACTGTCACGATAAAGTGCCAGTCGCATTATGTTTTTAATTTTTCTTGATTTCTGCAACCTACTTTAAATTTTGTATGAATACAACATTTTTAATTATCTAGCCATTTTGAATCTTGGTGAAATGGCAGGGAATAGCGCCATTATAAATTTTTATTTAAATTGACGATTGCTATTTCTGCGTAAACAATCTTTCATATAAACATTTTAAACTTTTTTTTTCAACACTGTTTTTTTTCAAATTGTAATTTGTTCGCAACAATATTTGCGTAAAATTGTATGTAAATAATCATAAATATAGCTTGCCCCATTCTTAACTGATCTTTCAATACTTATTTTTAAAAATATTAAGATCGGATGTTGATGACGTACTTAGTTGTCGACATTGAATAGGGCAATTTCGGCAAGCTGGATTGAGCCACGATAGCATAGTTGACAGTGCACCTGACCCGGCATATCATGGGGTGCGGGTTCGAATCCCGCTCGTGGAATTTTTTCAACACTTTGTCTTTTTTCATATTTTAAACATCCAAAATCCTGGAAAGGCATTTATTCATGTCCATCAAAAAAGTTTTAAGTTATCATAGATTTACATCCAAATCTAATTTAAAACTTAACAGCTACATCTCATGGTTATATTAACGTTAAATTTAGGTTGTGTAGGTTTTATTTGGGTTTTGTTTAATTAGTTCCAAAGATTCTGGATTTGAGCTATAGGTATTGCTGTAAGCTCTTAGAAAGGTTCTAAAACGTGGGCCCTTTTTGCACTCGGAGGTTAATATAAGGTAAATATAACATTATTGAGCGTGTTAAGACTTACGAGCAAATTTCCATACAAAGGTTTCGGAATCCTTTCAAAACCTTTCTAAAACCTAAAATGTTACTTGGATATCCATGTATTATTTTTTTTTATATAAGAAGGTGCTTCGTACTCCGTGCTTCGGAAGGCACGTAAAACCGTTGGTCCCGGCTGCATTAGCAGTCGTTAACAACCACCAATCCGAACTGGGCCCGCGTAGTGGTTTATGGCCCGTTCTCCCTATCCATCCATAGGGAAGGCTCGTGCCCCAGCAGTGGGGACATAAAATGAGCTGATGATGATGATGATATAAGAAGGAGGCAAACGATGGAGAGTAGGTAATCACCGCCGCCCATGGACACCCGCAAAACCAAAGGAATCGCAGACGCGTTGTCGGCCTTCGTAGGAAGGAATAGGCTCGTTTCTTGAAGATCCCAAGGTCGTAACGATCCGGAAACACCGCCGCCGAGAGCTGGTTCCACAACACTATAGTTCGAGACAAGAAATTTCGTGAAAAACGCACAGTAGTAGAACGCCATCCATCAAGGTGATGTGGATGGAATGACAGTCGATTGCGTGTAGTGAAGTGTAGTAGAACACTCCCCATGATATATGCGGTACAAAATACAGAGATACGCAATGTTTCTCCGAAGAGCCAGTGGATCAAGCCGACCTGAAATACCTAACCATGTCGTCGACAATTCGAGCAGCTCTGCGTTGAATACGGTCAAATGGAAGGAGTTAAAATTATATATTAAGAAATTAATTTTAAGTCACCATAAAACAATGTTCATAGCAATTAGTAAAAGATAAGTAATATATTATGTATAAAATAAGCTGCCCAAAATAGGAAATGTAATAAGATAATTAAGCCTAGATAAATAAGAAAATACTGTTCAAACAAATGTTTTCCACACCTATTAAAGACGTATGCTGAAAAAATTATTACCCTGACATATTTAAGATTGAAATAAAACAATTAGTTTTTAAATCAAACCACCCACTGCTAGGAATGAATGATGAGTGAATGTGTAGTACCTATGCAGAATATAAGTACGAGAAGAATAAAAGAGAGAACTAGAATGACAGAATGAATTGTAATAATAAGATCTCCGATCATGTTGGAGGCAGTAGCATAATAATAAAAAAAAAAAATGGAAGGAGTTGGTACTGGGGTGCTCCAGCCCAAAGATGGTAAGTATATTCGTTAGCAACCGCACTGGGCCTGCGTGGTGGTTTACGATCCGTTACTTGCTATTTACTATAATGTCATCTCTTATTATGTAATGGTAGTATATGCTCTTTGTAGCTTATTGTTTTTATAAAATATCGATTGTATCGTTATAGTTTACATTAAGTGGTTCATTATAATGATTATTGGTCATTTGTGATCAGATTTTCGGATAGAGGGTTCTTGTTCATTTATAAATATTTAACTAGCTTTTATTCACGGCTTTGCTCACGTGGGCTACACGACTTATGTTTATTCGTAATAAAAGCCAAACTTATTAAACTTATTATAAGTAATAACCCCTTGAGCGTGGAGCGACCAGCAGGTGGCCGATAACAATTATATTTGTCTGGTATTCGACGCTTGAACTCATAAGGGTTAGGCAACTAAACGTGTCACGTCATTTAAACATTAACATTTTCATTTTATATCATTAAAAAGAGAGCGAGCTAGAATTAGTAAAAGTGTCTAATACAGAACAACGTAGAAGGTCACTCTGTATAAGTAATTTTGGTCCGTTTTGAAACCTCCTGTACAAATTATCATCCCCAACCCCCCCAGATACTAACCGGGCGTTAACGGCCGGAGCGGGCAATTCCGTCAAACCCCAACCGGGCGTTAACGCTCGGAGCGACAACGCGACTTAAAACTTAAATATCGTCTATTTAGAGCCTACTTTTGTATGAAGAAGTAGTAGAATAAATTTGCTACACTCTCAACTCCCAACAACTTTATTCTCTGCGCGTTTTCATTTTTTTTTTTTTTTTTCAAATTTTTTTTTATTGCCATTTTGCGAATTACGTCATCGGCGCAGGTGCTGTCATTTGTTTTGTTCGCTCGTTGAGGATCAATTTCCAAAAATTCTGAAACACTTCAAATATCAAAATTTAAGGAATGACAGATTTCCATACAAAATTTCCACCCTGTTTTCAAACTGTTATAAAGTACCTACAAGGGTTAATATTGCGTAGTTAATTACGTTATTTGGTCCTCTGTTATGTAGCTTTTCATGTTAAAATAAGTAGTTTAATAAATAAGAAACTTAAAAGACATCACTTCAACATGCGGAACCCTGAAAGCAGAAAATCATGAATGGAGCACCGTTTGAGATCAGTAGGTACTTTCGCAAACATGGTTCATGCAATTGTAATAAGTCATTGTATTAAATAACGCGATTTAAAAGATTGTGAATATGAAGTGGTGAATATCTTGGATTGGGATATCTGGTAAGTTTTTTTATCACCTCCGGGTAAGCACATGATCCTTATCTCACCTGACGGTAAGTGTTGATAATGCCGATGGTGAAGTGGAAGCGCTCTTCACCCGGAATCCTCAACTACTGAGGCACTGGCTATCTTATCTCTAGCCAGGGCTTGATACCGGTACCAATAATACCGGTAAATACCGGTAAATTACCGGTAAATTACCGAAGTATCGGTATTGTATCAAGCTAATTGGAACCGGTATTATTAATACCGGTACTAACTAAAGTACCGAAACTATATCAAGGTCTGTATTACCTTAATCTGATCTGAAAATACCGGTATTCCAAGCCCTGTCTCTAGCTGCCAGAATGCTACTATTGTTGATGTTATGGCGACATTATTTAGATAAGACGGTGGTAGCTAGCCAGGTGGACAAACAAGCTCTACCGAGTGCACAAACATGTTACCTCGCAGGGAATCGAACCCCGGGACCTCTGGGTCTGAGACCAAGGGATTTAACTACTAGACTCTACAGAGGCGGCTAAAAAAGTAACTATAAATAAAGCGAGTTCAGTTAAACGAACAGTTAGTGTTGTTGCGTGCCGATATATTGTTTTGGAGGGAAAATTTGCTATTTTGCTGTACCTGCCTAGCCTAGCCATGCCTAAAAATGTCCGGTAACTCTGTAAAAGCTATACGCTTTTGGTCACCCATCCGATGACCGGCCTTTGAGAAAGTTGCTTAACGTCAGCAATCGCAGACCCAGCGCCATCGTGCTCCTTCCGCGTATATTATGAGTGCTCTATACTTTTTTTTATATCTCTAGGTACACAAAAGAAATATTATTGATTAAGTAGGTAGGTATTAATTAGGTATTCCATGTAGGATTATGAAGGATCAAAAAATAGTAAAGATAACGGTTGAATATCGTTGATAAGGATATGGTTATTCACCTGAATATTATTTAATGATTTGCCTTACTGAATTAAAGTAATTTACCATTGAAAATGGATATCAGATGCAAATCGCCTGGGACGTATTTTTGGCCATAGCTCCGAGGATTTTAAGAGAATCGAGATGGAAATAGTACCAAGAGTTGAGGAATTTATCGAGACACGTGTGAGCATTTGAATTTTGAAAATCGGCTGGAAACTTTATTTGGAATTTTGAAAAATGTAAAAAAAAACGAGTTTTTTGGGGGGTGTTTGTATACTAAATTGTAAATATTTGAAAAAAACGACTTAAGAAAAACTGAAAAAAAAGGGTCCTAGGGTATTAGTTTAGCTACAAAATGGCGAAAAGTTTTTGAAAATCTGTTAATAATTGTGACCTGTAAATGGTCCCTTTAGATAAGATATTGTAGAATAGCTTCTTTGATTAAGTATTGACCGATCGTCATGGTAATATAAAAGATGCGGATGCAGACGAGAAGTGCATTCAAGTTGGAATTGTGTTATTTAAAATAAAATGTTTATTTTTCGTAAATTGTTGTATTCATTTTCAATGCTCCGATTCTTGCGGGGACTGCGATATCTATGAATTTTTTATATGATGTTCGTAACTTAGACTACAATGAAAGTTCACAATAAGAGCTCGATGGCGCAGTGTTTAAACGCGCCGGGTCTGCGACTGCCGAGGCATCAACAGTGCACTTGAGCAACTTTCGCAAAGGCCGGTCATCAGATAAGTGACCAAAAATTTTACATCTCGAGCTACCACTAATCCGCACAGTGATGCGTGGTGGTTTATGGTTCTCTTTTATCAATCCATAGGGAAGGTTCGTGCCCCAACAGTGGGGACATAAAATGAGCTGATGTTAAAGAACAAGTTATTAAAATGTACAGTTGAAACACACCTTAGATATTAGGTCACTTGGCCACCGATGCAAAGGGTACGAAAGATGCCTACTCTAATCTACAATCTGTAAAAAAATAAGCAATAATATTTAAGGGTACATATACCATGTAAAGACTTCACTGCTTAAATATCACCATTGTATGTAGAAAAAAAAAACATTTTTTTTTACTTAGGTACCTAAGTTTAATATTGACATTTTGTACAACCCTATTTTTTATTTATTGATAGCAACTGTACTGGGTGGTGGCTTTCCTGTACCCAGGATTTGTAAACTGCTTAATAGCATCAGTCATATGACTGATTTACACAATGCATACCGCAAATCGATTTGGGAGCATCTTTCTGGCCCTGATATATTTTTTAATGACTGATTCTGAGTTCTCTTTTTCCTCAATGTATGAACTATTTGTATGTTTTGTCTAAATTAGTCTAATTAGTTTTTAGTGTTTAATTGTCTTTATTTCTATGCATGCAGTGTTTACCTGTAATTAGTTGTTACATTTAGCTTAAGTAACTTGTAAGAGTCTATAGTGGTATTAATGAAAACAACTGTTGGTAAACCTATTAAAATAAAATAAAAAAATAAAATAGCAAGCAGTGCCGGATGAGTGACTTTTGACACGTGTCACATCACACTTGTGTACCCCCCCGCCGTCTCCACCGCCGCGGCGCGCTTTCATCAAGCCGCGCTTTCTCAGCTACCAAAAAAACAGTTATAATAACCAAACATGTAGGCTGCTCAAATTTTATAGCTGTTCAAAGTAAATTTAGTACTGTGTTACAAATTAGTTCCTAAGAATATTACTAGATGGCGCTGTATTTGTTTATACAATTCCTGAATCGCGGTATTGAGATTTTTGTCAATAACTACTTATAGCTGTGATAACTTTTGAACATTACACACAATACTTTTCTTATAGACATGGGCGTTTTCGGTTTTCTATAATAACGGTTACGCAACCGATATTCTTTTTCTTATCATACAGAACTGTGGTTTTATTTATAAACCCCAAGTCCTTTTTGTGGCATTGTACAATAGCTTATGTTTTTTACAGGTGTATATCTATAATCTATATCTATATACTAATATAAAGCTGAAGAGTATGTTTTTAGTTTGAACGCGCTAGTCTAGAGAACTACTAATCAAATTTAAAAAAATCTTTTTGCATTTGATAGCTCAATTTTTGTGAAGGGCTATAGGCTATTAAACATCACGCTATGACCCTTAAAATGTCTGAAAAAACGCTAAACAAATACGAAGTACTAGCGCATGGGTGACGCGATGCGACGCGGTGGGTCGGGGAGCAGCTAGTCGGTCAATCTAATCAGATTCAATGGAATTATGTTAAATGGTAGCCCAATGTATGCCAAAAAAATATACCTGATACGAATCTCAATCACTGGTTTTCAATTAATTTTATCAAGTTCAGTGTCTTGATTACATATCTTGATAAAGCCGTGTATAATGACAGTATAAAATATTATACTATCATATAAACATGTAAGTATTATTATTGTATATCAAATAAATGTATAATAAAACTACCGGACCAGTTGAAACATTGGGTTGTTCCGTATTCATCCCACGGGAACTCATCCCACGAATAAATGACATCATTCAAAATATAAGGGAGCTTCAGCCTTTTTGTATAAGGTTTGATACAGCGATTTTAATATAGCTTACTGTTCTAGAAATTCAACTCAAATACCAAAATTGTTATAATTACAACAGTGTCGGGATGCAAAATGTTTTTAATATTATTGAAGTTGCATCAGTAGCGCCATCTACCAAACAACTTTAACTTAACATGGCAAAGAAAACAAGTGCAAAAATCAAGAAGTCATTGTCTATTATTTATGACACTGACATGTCGGCCTTGTCAGCCATAGATGCAGATTTATTGTAACGTTTTGTAAAAGAATTTCGTGATTATATAAATAAAAAACTCGCTTGCACCACATACTAAAACAATAAAGCAGTCATTTTTGTTAACAATAATATTTAAGGCGAAGGGTAAGGCACACAGCGCCACCAATTGATAATTTGACAATTACTAACGAACCGGATCTTTTTTTAAACATTGCGTACCGTCCGACAACAGGAAAGCATCCATAGAATTTATTTTATAATTGTGCACTACTTTTTGTTGCGTGGTTTATTCTCAAAACGGGCTATCGCATTTATTCACAAACAATGGCCACTTTTGGTGTTAGCGAATGAATACAAAAACAAACCTAAAAGTAGAGTACAATTATTAAATAATAGATGTTTGCCTAGTGTCGGAAGGTCCGCAATGTTTAAAAAAAAATCCAGTTTAGCAGATATCAAATTAAATCCATTAGCGGCGCTAGTGTGCCTTACCCTTCACCTTAAGCTACCACCATATTGACGTGACAACGTCTTATAATTCTATAGAGCCGGCTGCACGCACGAAAAAGTTCGGCGTTACCTCGCTCTGAGGCGTTCCATGTAAGGCTTGAAGTGCAAGCGAGAGCGCGGAACGAGCGACAAAGAAGCACAATCGGCTGAGTAGAAATTTAGCCGTGCTGCTGTGTAAGCCCGTGTTCGGCATCGCCACCGCGGTACTTACCCCCAACACCCCCCGACACCCCCAACACCTCCCGACACCACCAACTCCTCCCGCCTACCTGTTCGACGGGCTGCTGCTGCTGTGCAAGCCCGTGGCCGGCATCGCCACCGCGGTACGTACCCCCAACACCCCCCGACACCCCCAACACCTCCCGACACCTTCTTAAGACGTTGTCACGTTCAACTATCGTCAGTAAACCGACTTTACAGACAACCAATTTTTATATCAATGTGCATGGCAATAGGTAGTACAAAAAAGGCCCAATTTGAATGGTGTCCTTTTCCTTATTCATCCTATTTCTATACCTACAGTACGTAACGTTGTTATCACAAAAATTGTTAAGAACAGGTTCACGTGCACAGGAAGTGAGTAATTAACACTACCATAGGGTTTTCTAGAGCTAAGGTTCTCAAACTGTACTGCATTAGGTGAATAGCCGCCTCAGACCCAAAGAGGTTCGATTCTCAAGTGTGGGGTACATGTTTGTGTACTCGGTTTGGTTGGTGGTAGGACTTATTTGTCCGCATGGCTAGCTAGCACCATCTTATCTAAATATGTCGCCATAACAATAATGTTTGTAGCATTGTCGTGTTCTGGCAGCTAGAGATAAGATAGTCAGTGCCTCAGTAGTTGAGGAGTCCGGGTGAAGTGCGCTTCCACCATTGGCCTTATCATCACTTAACGAAGGCACTGTACTTACCCGTGAGACATAAAAAATATGGCTAGGAGCGTTAACCTACACCAATTTTTCTTTATTTTAAGTAATTATCAAAATAAAATAAAATGAGCACAAGGCCCACCAAATAGTAAGTAGAGTAGTGTCTGTAGTTATAGCGTTCTACAGGAACTAGTGATCGCATCGGCATAAGGGTCAGCGGCTGATTTGAGACTTTCATCATCATCATCATCTCAGCCAAAAGACGTCTTCTGCTGGACAAAGGTTTCCCCCAAGGAGCTCTACAACGACCGGTTTTGTGCTGCACGCATCCAGCGGCTTCCCGCGACCTTCACCAGATCGTCGATTCACCTTGTTGGAGGCCTGCATCAACAAGGTGACTTTTTGGCATTTGTGACTTTAGCAACAGACCACCAGGGTTCTAGATGTCATCAAGTTAAATTAATAGATAATGCACTCTATCTAATAATAGATATGAGTTACATTACATTGCTCCGTGCTTCCGAAGGCATGTTAAGCCGTTGGTCCCGGCTGCATCAATCACCGCACCATAATGGGCTTACGTGGTGGTTTACGGCCCGTTCTTCCTAGCTCGTGCCTAAGCAGTGGGGATATAAAATCAGCTGATGATGAAGATTATGATGATTGACATTACTTTTTTTTTCTTTTTTTCCTTTTTTTTGTCGTTACTTCTATTAAAGCTGTCGAGTTTCTTGCGCCCATTCTTCTGCAGAGCTAAAAAATAGACGTCCTGAATGGGTAGTAGGGTAAAAAATGTATGGACGATTGAAAATCACTTTCTTAAGTTTATTTGAATAAACAAATTTTGACTTTGACTTTGACTTTATGTGAATTACTGGACGACGACTTTAGATGATCGAAGCGACCACTAGTCAATATAAGAACACGTGTAAGACAAGTTTGAGAAACACTATTCTTAAGTATTTTCCTGCACTTTTTGCATTCTAAGTTATTTAATTTTACTGACCTGTCATTTGTGATGTAACTTACTTGTATAATTTATTGCTTGAGTGGATATTTATAATAATAATAATAATTGTAAAACATCAATTAATCATCTTCAACTATGGCGCTAGGCCTGCCAATTCAATAATTAATGCTAAGCAATTTTAAAGCCCGTTCTCCCTATCCACCCATAGATAAGGCTCGTGCCCCAGCAGTGGAGACACAAAACGAGCTGATTCTGATGATGCTGATCGGATTGGTGACCAAAAATGTATCATCTCGAGCTCCTCCGTGCTTCGAAAGGCACGTAAACCCGTTGGTCCCGGCTGCATTAGCAGTCGTTAACAACCACCAATCCGCAATGGGCTCGCGTGGTGCTCTATGGTTCTGCCTGTGGTGTTCCCGTCCATAGGGAAGGTTCGTGCCCCAGTGGGGACATTAAAGAAGCTGGTGATGAAATAAATAATATAAATATAGTCATACATATTGTCATTGGTTGTTTTTTTTTTTGGAGAGAATTTGCTGATGGCCTCTGACGGCTTTTTCAGCTTCACGGGGCTTTTTTGGGGGCGGCGAGAAAGGGTTCCTCAAGCTGTGTGAAACGATGCACCTTCAGAGGTTTTCTAAAGGGAACGGCATCACGCACTAGTGCGTGTCCCCGTGCCCTACTAGATTCGAGGGGTTCGGATCGGATCGGGGTCATTGGTTGTGTTGAGTGAACTTGAGTGTGATGAATGATGCAGCGTGGGTGGTAGGTGCTTGATCGTTTGACGCCGTGTTACCTAAAAGCGTAGGTTACAAAAACACGTGGAACAGAAAGCAAGTATTAAAAAAACAAACCGACATAATATTTAAGCTATTAGGTACTGTTCAAATGTCGTCAACCTCTAGAGAGCGTTGTCATTGTCGGTCAAGTGATAAAAAAGTATGTTGCAGGCTTTCTAGCAAGTACTTTTTAAGATATCCGTATTAAAATACATAATAAAAATTAAAACACAAACATTTTAAATCATTGACTCAGATTAGGCTACAAAAATTAGCTCTTATGAATGAATCACTATGCCATCGGTTCGTAAGTCTACTCTGGAAAGTGAAAAGAACCGGCAACAAATTCAGCAAGGGCTTTCAGTCTGTCTTCGGACATAGGCCTCCTCCAGACGATTGTCTCTGCGGTGGGGCGTGTGCGTCGGGTCGTTACGTTCCCTAAAATATGGTTGAGCAAAACGATGGCTGATTCATATGTCATACTCGTGAACGGGTGCCGCCTATGGAGGCTGGTCTGCTCTTGCATACTTATCTTATTTTTGGTAACTATTATTCACTAGTTTGACTTTGTTTTTTTTACTTTTACTAGAGTAGGTACTGTAGTGGTACTGTATGACATTGTGGAAATTACTTGATGACCTGATTAGTTACAATATTACCTGATGCAAATTTGTTAACTTATATTTTTTTTTGTTTTTTTTACATGTTGTGGTTGTCTTCTATATTTATTGTGTTTATTGTAATGGAAAGTGTCCTGCTATGATCGGGCATTTTCCAATATTTTTGACGCTGTAAGGGAGAAAAGAGCTGGACACTTGCGTTTGAGTTTCTTGCCGGTTCTTCTCAGTACAAGATCTCCCGCCCAGAGTAGACTTACGAACCGATGGCATAGTGACAATTCACAAGACTGCTACTTGCTACTTGTAGCCTAAACTGAATAAATGATTTTGAATTTTGTCATCGAAATCAAGTAATTGTTACAATAAGGGTTACCACCTTTCTTGAGCAAATTAAATACATTCGCTATTAAAAGGCAGAATAAAAAAGTGCATTGTGTCAAAATACATACTTCTTATTACTTTTAGCAACTTTTAACAAATAATTATCTCTTGCTAAATAGCTACAGCAACTTGTTTGTGTGTTATATTATTATGTAAAAAGAATCCCAGAGAACTAAAATATGTGAAATAAAGTATTTTACCACTTTGGAAGTGTTTCTCGCGTAAACTATTCAGTTTAGAAAAAAATGATTAGAAACCCCAATATCATTTTTGAAGACCTATCCATAGATACCACACCAAATATTTATACAGAAGTTATGGTTGTCAGGAATATCGTGGGATGAAGAATTACCACCAAATCTGCTAGAAGAATGGATTACTTACCGAACCAATTTAAGAAATTTAAGTGGCTTTCAAATTCCGCGATGGATTGGAGAAAAATTAGGTACTCATACTGAAATTCATGGTTTTTGCGACGCGTCCACTTTGGCATTTGCTGCAGTCGTATATCTCCGTATTGTTGATACTGAAGGTAATATACGGGTTAGTTTGTTCACTTCTAAAACAAAGGTGGCACCAGTAAAACAAATTTCCTTACCTCGCCTGGAACTATGTGGAGCCACACTTTTGTCAAGACTACTTAGAGAAGTCACTCATGTATTGGGACTAAAGGATACAAATGTGTTTGGTTGGACGGACTCAACAATTGTATTGGCGTGGTTGCGAGGCCATCCTAACAGGTGGAAAACCTACGTAGCAAATCGAGTGTCCGAAATCATTACTAACTATCCTGGAAACCAATGGTCGCATGTGCAGTCTGCTGATAACCCTGCTGATCCAGCATCAAGAGGACTAAGTCCTAATGATTTCAAAATGAATGATTTGTGGTTGCATGGCCCAGATTGGCTGCGATTACCTGAAATTGAGTATAGGAAGTAGTGCTGTTGTGAAGTGAAGACTTTCTTTTCTTATTTTCGTAAAAAGTTAATTAAAATCGAAACAAGGTATGGGTTTGATGAAAAAAAAATTTTGAGTTTCAGTTCTAAGTATGGGTAACCCCCAAAATTTATTGTTTTTTTACTATTTTTGTGTGAAAATCTTAATGCGGTTCACAGAATACATCTACTTACCAAGTTTCAACAGTTCTTATAGTTCTTAAAGTTCTTATAGTTTCGGAAAAAAGTGACTGTGACATACGGACAGACAGACAGACAGACAGCAGGACAGTATATTGGATAACTACACTCATCCAGTGACCGGCCATTCCCAAAGGCGCCATCAAACTTGTCAGATACTGCTGTGTCATATAGCTATTATGAGCAGACGTGATTATGATTCGGTAAAAAATGTACGACCGTTATGTATGGGTGTTTCATTCATAGGAATGACTTGTTAGTCACTCTTTAATACATCATTAGTTTATACATTTGATTATATATACTTGATAATATATTAGATTTGTGCCTCGGAAGGCTCGTGCCCCAGCAGTGGGGACATAAATGATGAATTTGTTATTTCATTAAAATAAGAAGGTCACATTTTATCAGCTGCAAATATTTTGAGGATAAATTCATCAACATATATAAACTATTTTTATGGAAAAACCTTAAATTTTTATACGCTAGTTTTCAAGAAAATCGGCAAAAGACATTTAAAAAGTAAAATAAAGCACTTTCGGTAGTTTCAATTCAAAGGAGCTGAAACAGAGAGGCCGCAATGCCTTTACTGCTTACACGTGCCCCTAGTTTCATTCAAAAGAGCCGACAGAGAGGCCGCTCTTAAAAATATAGCAATTTTTGTGTCAGGAAAACTAAAAAAAAACTTGCTTGATTTTTTTTTAAATGCTAGGGCCTTATTTCTTATTAAAACCTTATGTATGAACGGTGGGTAATGGCATCAGAGTGTTTGACATAGTTTTCATCCTCCAAACAATAACATAGATTTTCATTTTTAGTCATATTAATTTATTTGCTACATGTACAAAATATAACAGATCTTTGTAAAGGTTTACGGTAGGTAAAGTTATGACCCTGTTAGGGTAATGCAAACAAAAACAAAATAATTTAAATACTATCCTTTAACAGAATTAAATAAAAAAAAACATTTTTATATCACCACCATCAGCTCATTTATGTCCCCACCGCGGCACGAGCCTTCCATATGGATGGATAGGGAGAACGGGCCATGAACCACCACGCGGCGGGCCCAGTGCGGATTGGTGGTTGTTAACGACTGCTAATGCAGCCGGGACCAACGGCTTAACGTGCCTTCCGAAGCACGGAGGAGCTCGAGATGATAAATTTTTGGTCACCCATCCGATGACCGGCCTTTGCGAAAGTTGCTTAACCTCTGCACTCGCAGACCGGGCGCGTTAACCACTGCGCCATCGAGCTCCTCCGATTTGCGTAAAATTACTTATATGTAAATAATCATTTATCACATAATACAAAAATAAAGAAATGATTTTATACATATTCTGTTATTTATGCCATCATAATTATAATCATCTCGCCTCCCATAACCGTTCCGTCCTAACAAGGTCAGGTAACATTAAAATATATAAAAAACGCAGCGATGATTACAATATTACAATTGATCAAAAATCATTTTAGCTCAGTGATTACAAGCGCGTGCATCCTTATGTTATAAACTGAGATATGAAGAAGTATTTTTATCGATTAAAAGTTATTAAGGAAACACATTTGTTCAGATATAAACGTTAGTCGTATATACTTTGCAAATCAGTTGCGTTTAAGTGAATACCAGGTAGTTTATCTTTGATAATAATATATGTTGTAAGTAACGATACATGAACAATCAGAGATATAGTATATTATAACGGTCTAATCATAATTAACGTTATACAAGGTTTGCGTGTGGAGGAAGATCGGAGTGATCGCATCTTGGATCTTTAGTGATGTGATAGGTGTGTGATACAAATTTGACGTTTTGAAAGTGACAGTTTGAGAAATAGTGTTTTGTTTTCGTGGAAACAGTTTAAGTCTTTCGGATCAGTTTTGGTGAGTACTTATTATTACTTAATATTAGGGTAGGGCATCAGATTTTGACTGGAACCAGTGATCGAGGTAATTTTTCTATGATCTGTGAAAATAAATGTCAACAAAAATGATTTTTAGGGTTCCGTACCCAAAGGGTAAAACGGGATCCTATTACTAAGACTCCGCGCCGCGCCGCGCCCGCCGTCCGTCGGTATGTCTGTCTGTCCGTCTGTCACCAGGCTGTATCTCATGAACCGTGACAGTTGAAATTTTCACGGATGATGTATTTCTGTTGCCGCTATAACAACAAATACTAAAAAAATGTGATTTTTTTGCTCGTTTTTGCTCGATATTGAGAACGGCAACTGGTAGACGCTTGAAATATTCACAGAATATTTAGTTATATATTTACTTTAAAATAAAAATAAAACAAATTTTTAAGGGAGTCTCCCATACAACAAACGTGTTTTTTTGCTTGTTTTTGCTCGATATTGATAACGGTTGAAATATTCACAGAGTATTGAGTTTAGTTTAGTTTAGAGTATTGAGTATTGAGTATTCACTTTTAAAATAAATCATCATCATCATCATCATCTCAGCCAAATGACGTCCACTGCTATACAAAGACCTCCCTCAAGGATCTCAACAACGACCGGTTTTGTGCTGCTCGCATCCAGCGGCTTCCCGCGACCTTCACCAGATCGTCGGTCCACCTTGTTGGAGGCCTGCCCACACTGCGCTTTCCGGTACGCGGTCGCCACTCGAGGACTGTTCCGCCCCAGCAGCCATCAGTCCTGCGAGCAATGTGCCCTGCCCACTGCCACTTGAGCTTAGCAACTCTTCAGGCTATGTCGGTTACCTAAAAAAAAATTAAATTAAATAAATATTTAAGAGGCCCTTCCATAGTACGACAAACGTGATTTTTTTCCAATTTTTTTCTCCGTCTTAATAACGATAACAGGTAGAAACGTGAAATATTTTTATAGATAATAGTACAGAACCCTTCGTGCCTTAGCTAGTTTTTTATTTTAGCAAAAATTAAGTACTTGAGTGCGAAAACCGTTTCATCGAATTTTGTTTCTTCGAAAACCTTTCAACGACATCTCTATACTGCGACGACGCTTTGTTAAATCGACGTCTTGTTACTGCGATGTATCGTTACATCGAAACACTGTACTGCGAACGATTTTACTGCGAAACTATCATAATGCGAAGCCTTGTTCAATCGACGTCTTGTTACTTTCTAACATTTGATTTGTATTTGTTTAGCCACTTGCCTAGGGGGCTGAAATAAACAAATTGCGTAACATTGCTTGCTATCTGTACAATTGTTCACCAACTATCGAACTTTCGAAGGGAAGGACGGAGGAGCTTTACATGAAATTTTCGGTCACCCATCCCATGACTGGCCTTTGCAAAGTTGCTTGACCTTATCAATCGCAGTTAACGTTAACCACTGCGCCATCGAGCTCCTCGCAAAAGCACAAACATTATATAACGCGCTATTCATAGTCAAGGCTGCCCAAAGTCACGGTCAAGACTAAAGATGTTATTAACCGGTAATCGAACCAGCATGAATCCAATGATAGACCATGATGGGTGCACGACCAAAACAACACACGCACGCTGACGCATGAACACCTATTCGCGCGTGTCGGAAATACTTATAACGATTTTCAATTAAGAAAATCACTTCGCTATTTACTCATAGTTAGTATTTTATAAAGAAAAAACGTGGCTTCTGCGATTCACCGGTTTTCATGGTGAATTTAGTTTGCGTAAATTAACATGGATTTAATTGTAGAACCTCGGTGGTCGATATCCGGATATCCTGGATTTAATTTAATTCCCAAGTCCGGAAAAGTGTTTCAAATCTACACTATTAATAAAGAGGCAAACATTGTGACATTGTTTGTTTGTTTGTTTGCGGAGGCTGATCTCTGGAACTACTGGCTCAATTCTAAAAAATCTTTTGCTGATAGAATGCTGAGGAGCTCGATGGCGCAGTGGTTAACGCGCCTGGTCTGCGAGTGCTGAGGTTAAGCAACTTTCACAAAGGCCGGTCATCGGATGGGTGACCAACAATTAGTCATCTAGAGCTCCTCCGTGCTTCGGAGGGCATGTAAAGCGGTTAGTCCCGGTTGCATAAACAGTCGTTAACAACCACCGCACCGCACTAGGCCCGCGTGGTGGTTTATGGCCCATTCTCCCTATCCATCCATAGGGAAGGTTCGTGACCCAGCAGTGGGGACGTATATGAGCTAGCGATGATGATGATGATGATAGAATGCTTCATTCCTTGTAGGTAACATAGGCTATATTTTATTTTGATAAAAAAAGAGTTTCGTTTTAAAATCACAAATCCTGGACGAAGTTGCGGGTATAGTGCTAGTTTATAATATTTTATGGGTAAGCGCTATGATAAGGCCGACGAAGGTGGAAGCGGACTTCACCTGGAACCCTCAACTACTGAGGCACTGGCTATCTTATCTCTAGCTGCCGGAACACAACAATGCTACAAACAATGATATTATAGCAAAATATTTAGATAAGTGGTGGTAGCCAGCCAGGCGGACCAGTTAAAACAAGTTCTACCACCAACCAAACCGAGTACACCAACATATACTCGTTGGGAGTAGGGTTACCATTATCTAAGGGTTTGACCTGAGATCTCAGGATTTTTAGTCTCCCGATAGGATTGCGACCGAATTTTGGAAAAATTTTCGATTTTTCAATAAATTACAGTTCAGAGTTTTTTTTATAACGACTCAATTAAAATAATATATGACTTATGTATGACTTACTGACTGACGCCCGTGCGAGCCCGCGGCCGCTCGCGTGGCGTAGTGAATCGTGATTTTCACAGAACCCACAGAATATAGGTACCTACATACACAAAAACAGTGAATTACGTTCATGACAAAATCTCAAGACTTTTCTATGGAAATCATCCTTTTTCTCAAGACTTTTATTTTCCATCTGGTAACCTTAGTTGGGAATCAAACCGGAGACAAAAATAAGGAGCCTGCAGATGGTAAGCTTCACACAAACGCGCTCCAGCAACGCACACATAGACAACCTTTCACGCGGAATCTCGGAATTCTGAATCAGAATCTGGGTCCTTATTTTGTGCCCAAGAACGGGGAATCGAACCCGGGACCTCTGGTTCTAAACCGGTGGTCTTAGCCACTAGACCACGGAGGCGGTTATATTTATGAAGAAGAGTCCAAATCTACAATACAATCCTATCCTAATGACCTAAAGTGTGGGGCATCTAGTTAAGACATCTAGACGACAGAACTACCGTGCTAATTTAAAACGCAGTAAGAAAGGTTAGACAACTTTTGAGTAAATGGCGGTTAATAATATACAGGTCGACATTTTTATCACCATCCAAACCTTCTGAGATGACTCCCGTGATACAAACGAACAACTTTTACTATTGGACCAACTTCCTAACTCGAAAAAAAAATCAGCTGTTCCATACAAAACATCAATATTCATTCGACCAAAATGTATGGAACAGCTAATTTTTTTCGAGTGGAGTTCAATATGGTCCAATAGAAAGAGTTGTTCGTTTGTATCACGGGAGTCATCTCAGAAGGTTTGGAGCACTTGGAGAGGCCTATGTCCAGCAGTGGACTAATATAGGCTGATGATGATGATGAAGCGAATCTACTGCTTTTATTAATTTACAAAAGTCCCATCGGCAATGAGCAGTACTACACGCAACTGCTATTCTCTTTAGTAATTATTTTTTACGAAGATACATACATACTGCATTTACGCCATATCAAAGTATAACGTTCCGTATAGCTATAGAAATAAGAATCAAAGTGCTGTAAAGAGCTCTTCGCGAGGATTCCGAATCTAAATCCCAACTCAACACTTGAAAAAATATTCCTTACTGCGTTTTTAATTAGCACGGCAGAGAAGCGGTTTAAACTAGTTAAGTGTCAATGGTGCTGGTATCGGATGCAACCTGTTCAGACACGCTGGCCCCTTCCCATCTACATGGAACCAACAACAGAGCCGGTGCGGCTTGTGAAGCGGCTGAAAAAGCTAAAGCATGCAAATACAGGGGGTCTAGGCTCCGAATATGATTTTGTCCCATTCGGTGTCGAGACCCTTGGTCCGTGGGGTCCTAGCGCTATAAGGCTTTTTAAGGAAATAGCAAAAAAGTTAGTCGACATCACAGGAGACCGAAGAGCTGGCAGCTACCTCGGACAAAGAATTAGTCTAGCTATTCAAAGGGGGAACGCTGCCAGTAACTTCGGAACCTTGCCTAAATTTTAATAATTTATTTTAGTTATTTTATTATATTTTTAAGGGTTTTAGGTTTAGGTTCATTCGTTCTCTTTTAAATAATAATATGTCATGTTCATTTAACCATTAAAATTATATTTAGGAGCTATTGTGTGTTATCGACAATTAACTTTGTGTTACACACACCTATAAGCAAAGAATACTTAAGTATATCGGTTTCGTCTAAACAATGATTGCCTTTGAGCATCGCTCGACTTTTTACAACTCATCATCGAAAAAAAAACCTAAAAACTTAATTATGTACCTTAGAACAAGGATATTCCGGGTTGGACGGTGACCTATTTGAACTTTATCGTTATGAATTATACGAGAGGAGCACAATGGCGCCGTGGTTATTACTAAGGTTAAGCAACATTCGTTAAAGCCGGTCATCGGATGGGTGACCTAAAACGCCCCGAGTAGACTTACGAACCGATGGCATAGTGATATGTATTCTGTGCCTAAACTGAAGAAATGATTTTGAATTTTCAGAATTTAGAATTAAATAAATTTTTGCTCAGTTTGACTCATTTTTATGTTCATCTCACACTTGACCAAAATAATTGCTATGCCAAAATTGTTTTCACAAAAAAGTACTTGATGGTATACTTATGACTTTCTATATAATTATGTTCTCTGTATCTCTTTATCTCATACGGTTTCGAACTTCCTCATACTGTACCAGTCAAAAAATACACTATGTATATATTTTATTATTTTGAATTTATATCAAAAAATATCTTGTAACTATTCCCCTTAACTGTCGCGGCCATCTTGGAAATTAAAGGGTCATCTGTCAAATTACTTTCGTATAACTTCTGGACTACTTCCGGTTACTCATTAAAATGATTTCTATAAAATTTTGTATGGAGACTATATAAAAAACCTAAAATTATATCACTGGAATTTTTATTAAAAAAGCTATCTGGCTATGTATAATAAAGTATACTTTGATGCCGAATTAAATAGCCAATCGAAGGTGAAAGCAGAAAAAGGGACTTTTTTTTCCCGTTTTCTGCATAAAAGGTGTAATAATAAATAAAAGCCTTTATTACGAGTATTATTTGTTTTATTTACAATTAAGAACACACGTTTATCAATATTCAATACACAGAATAAACCTCGCCATACATTTTCGCCAGAAATGACGCTTAGTACCGAAGCGATAACAAAAGAAAGAACAAAGGCGCGCTTTTCGTTTATCTGTGCCAATTTTGACATTTGTGACATTTGTAGCGTCGTTGAAATTTCTTGGTTGTCCCACTGTTAGACATTATGGCAAAATAAAAAGAAATAGCAATAGTTTTACGAGCAAAATTCAAAAATTCAAAAAAAATTAAGCAAAAAAAAGCGATCTTCAGGAGGCCTGCGACAGGCAGGGGTATGAAAATGAGAGGCCTCCAGGAGGTCGCTGACAGACAAGGGAGGGGAGCATTGTGACTGACCGTGCATTGCACAGGTCCCCACTGAGGGCCGACGCCCCGCATGTCCCGGCGCGTCGGCGACCCGTCTCAACTGACGGGTCAAGTGTGTCCGCCCATCGTTTTCGAGGGTGGTCACCCGCCCCAATTAGGGGCGGAAGAGGGGCTCGCCCGTCTATAGGGCGAGCAGTCACCGACGGGGTTGTGGAAGTGTCCGAAAGGGTTCCCATGACCCCGTCAGGCCCCACCATGCCGGCGTTCGATGTGTCCTCCTCAGATGAGGACGACGCGATGATTGCCGGTTTGCTGGTCCCAAGGTGACGAAAGGACATCGGAGTGGTTTTTACCGAGTCGGCCTCGACTCGCTTTCTCTAGGGCCAAAGCCCTGGAACAGAGTCTTAGTCATCCTCGGACAGCCAGCGGGTCCCCTGTAACCCGCTGATGCGTTTGTTAGCAGATTTTACACTCCGTATCAAAAAAAAAAAGGTGAGCATTGTGAACGCAAAATTCAAAACAATAAAATATATTTAAAGGAATTACGTCTTTATTGATTGTTAAATACTTATAAAAGTGTTCTTTCGACTGTGAGGGTAGTAACTTCACAGTGACGTAATACCGCTGGCTTGCAGCGTGAATCACAAATTACTAGAAAAATTCAACGAGTCTTCTGGTGAATCGGTAGCTCAGCCATCAGAGCATTGAACCGGTTATCCAAAGTGGGTTCGATCTAGGGTTGCCACCTTTTTTCAAGACGAATAAAGTATTTTTTCATTTTGTTAGAACAAAAATAAAGTACATTGCATAAAAAAGAGTATTTATTTAAAAACGTATTTTTTGTTGCTCTTTGCGACATTTAACAAATAGTTTGTACCAATTTATTCAGTCTCTAAAGTACTCATAACCAGTAACGAGCCAGTAACAATCAGATTTACGTAAATAGAGTATTTTAGCGTACTTTATTGGTGTCGTAGATTATAAAGTACGCCTACATGAAAAAGAGGACAATACTCTATTTTAGAGTACGGGTGGCAACCCTAGTTCGATCCCACTCGAGCGTTGATTTTTTCTACTAACATTTTATCTGACACTCTGTATAGATAATAACAATAACATTTAATATGAATGATAAATCTTTCATTATCAGGCGTTAAGTGATTCTAAGGAATGTAACGTCAAAGGATTTATTTTATTAATCAACTAAGTATTCTCCTTATAAACTGTATAGCATCACAAAAGGCGTAGTTAATAAACACGTTATTTACATATAATTATGGTTATTATTTCCCTCGCATGTTCGCGCCACTTCACTTCATGTGGCGGGCTGCTGCGGTAAGCGCTGAAAATAGCAAACGGCACAAATACGCAAACCTAGGTCGAAATTATTTATTTGTTCCGTTTGCGGTGGAAACAATGGTTCATGGGGGCCAGAAGCAAAGCAGCTGGTCAAAGAGTTAAGTGCTCGCCTTATTGAGGCCTCCGGTGACAGGAAGGCTGGCAGCTACCTTTGCCAGCGTATTAGTTTGGCAATCCAAAGGGGCAATGTTGCCAGCATTCTTGGGACCGTTCCCATGAGCCCACAGTTGGAGGACATCTTTTATTTATAGGTCTTTAGTTTTTAATTTCTAATTATTTTTTCTCTGTTTTTTTTTTAGTTAAGTTCTGTATTTAAGTTTGTTTAGAATAATTATAAATTATGGTTATATATAATTTTACGCTCCCCATGTGGTGCCGGGGATAAAGAATTGCACCACCCCATCTCTTCCCGTGGGTGTCGTAAAAGCCGACTAAGGGACCATTCCAGAGGATGGGCAGCAGCATCTCTCTGAGGTTACCCTCAACCTACTGCGATCGCCAACCCGCCTGCCAAGCGTGGCGATTACAGCAAATACCCCCCATGATTATGATCCTTGGGGGAGGCCTCTGTCCAGCAGTAGACGACTTTTGGCTGAGATGATGATGATGATAATTTTACGCAAATAATTTGTAAAACCGGCCAAGTGCGTGTCGGTAGTTCCCATTGAGGAATTTGTACTGCGCCAAGTAAAAAAATAAGGCATTTGAAATTTTTTATAAACTCAAAAACTACTGGACCGATTTAAAAAATTCTTTCACCATTAGAATGTTACATTAGCGCTGAGTAACATAGGCTATATAAAAAAAAATACTAAAAACGACAATTTAATTTTTCAATACAAAATGATTTGTTTGTTTTGTTGTCATGGAAACCATTGATATACCTATATTTAACTCAATGATGGAATTTGTCAAAGCGGTACGAAGTCCGCCGAGTCAGCTATTATAAAAATAAAATATATTTAATTAAGTTAAATGTTAATAATATAATAAATGTATAGAGTGCTAAAATAAACTTTTAATGTCGCTCGGAACAGGAAAATCAATTTAAGATTGATTATATATAACACATTTTCAAAGTAAGTAGGTACGACGTAGATAAAAAGATAATTATAATACGCAGATTAACCGAGGATTGTTATTTCGGAATCTACGCATTTATAATTCGATGACGGCCAAATAAAATAAAACCAAATTCAAAATCATTTATTCAGTTTAGGCTACAAGTAGCTCTTATGATTGTCACTATGACATCGGTTCGTAAGTTTTCTCCCTTACAGCGTCAAAATATTGGATCATCATCATCATCATCATCTCAGCCAAAAAGACGTCCACTGCTGGACAAAGGCTTCCCTCAAGGATAAATCATTTTGAGAGGAATTTGCCATAATCGCCACGCTTGGCAGGCGGGTTGGCGATCGCAGTAAGGTGAGAATACGACACAGAGAGACGCTGCTGCCCATCCTCTAGAATGGTCCCATAGTCGCCTTTTACGACACCCACGGGAAGAGATGGGGTGGTGCAATTCTTTACTCCCGGCACCACACGGGGTACGACACAAATATTGGATAATGCCCTATTATAGGACACTTCCATTACAATTTTTTTTTTTTTTTTTTTTTTTTAATGATTTGATTTAAAGTTTAAGCATGTTGTTTACACGTATCTGTGGAGTTGCAGTCTACCTATTTTACTAAATCCATGTAAAAACTGAATGGCTGTTACTGTAAATCTGTTTCGTGTAATAAAATTAAATAATAATAATAATAAATAAACCACACAAAATATGAATGACAACTATGACATTATTTTTATGTAATTTTACCAATAACTTATCATCTCTCGCTCCTCCGTGCTTCGGAAGGCACGTCAAGCCGTTGGTCCCGGCTGCATTAGCAGTCGTTAACAACCACCGCACCGCACAGGTAGGCTACTCTTGACGCAAACTCAATCTCAATACAATTCCAATGGGATTAATATGTATCGAGATTGGGATAAGTTACGCAATTTCGGAACGCCCCATCTCGATAATAATTTGTTCACTCAATTTCCACGCAATTTAATTCCAATGTATTTTTTTTTTATATTTACGGGTAAGCACAGTGCCTTGATCTCACCTGATGTTAAGTGATGATAAGGCCAATATGGAAGCGCACTTCACCCGGGACCCTAAACTAGTGAGGTACGGTTATCTTATCTCTAGCTGCCGGAATACAACAATGCTACAAACATTGATGTTATGGCGACATATTTAGATAAGATGGTGGTAGCTAGCCAGGCGGACAAATAAGTCCTACCACCAACCAAACCGAGTACACAAAGATGTACCCCCCGCTGGGAATCGAACCCGGGACCTCTGGGTCTAAACCGGTGGTCTTAACCACTAGACCACAAAGGCTGTTAAACCGTAGCGCTATTATCGCTTTTAAGAGTGCAATTTGAATTTTTTAGATTTGGGATTGGAAATTGGTTCGCTAATCTCAGGAACTACTGGTTCGAATTGAAAAATTATTATTGTGTTGAATAGTTCATTTATTGAGGAAGGCTATAGGTTATATTACATCACGCTATGACTAGTTAACAAGTTGGTAGTATTAAGTCTTACCTAATGCGTCGGCAACTCCGGTGGTGCGGACACGTATTACATTTACATTGACACGTAGTACACGGAGCGTGTGACAAAGCGCATCTTTTACTCTGAACTGAAGGAGGGCAAGCGTAAGCGTGGTGGTCAACTCCTCAGGTATAAAGATGTTCAGAAAAAGCATATGAAGAGGTGCAATATCGATCTGTCGAAGTGGGAGGGTTTGGCGGCGCAACGCTCGGAATGGCGCGGGTGTGTGAAGAGGCAAGTTCGTGTTTTCGAGGAGCAGCGTAAAACCAACCTCGAACAAAACGCGATGAGCTGAAGGCCCGACAACCCGCGTCAATATGGCATGTGCGTCGGGTCGTTACATTCCCTAAGATATGGTTGAGTGAAGCGATGGCTGATTCATATGTCATACTCGTGTGTGTGCCTCGTGTGGAGGCAGGTCTGCTCTTGCTTACTTATCTTATTTTTATTATTATTATACTCGTATACTTTAACTTTGTTTTCTTAGATAATTTTTGTCTTCTATTAGTACTGTATGACATTGTGAAAATTGAAATTGGTAGGTACCTGATGTAATTTTTGCAAACTTGGATTTTTTTTTATTTTGTTGTATTTTTGGGTGTTGGGATTGTCCTATTTTTTTGTGTGTTTGTTTGTGATGGAAAGTGTCCTTTTATGAAAGGGCTTTTGCCAATATTTTTGACGCTGTAAGGGAGAAAAGAGCTTGACACTTGCTGAGTTTCTTGCCGGTTCTTCTCAGTACAAGGTCTCCCGCCCAGAGTAGACTTCGAACCGATGGCATAATGACGTTCATAAGAGCTATTTGTAGCCTAAACTGAATGAATGATTTTGAATTTTGAATTTTGAATCCATTATAATTATGCTGATGGTAAGCTTACGTGCGTTCAGTGCGCACGCCAGAGCCCGTAGCCAAAGTAACATTACAAAAACGATAGCGAAACGATAGCGAAGTTAGAAAAGAATAAATTTATGGGATTGACATTACGTTGACCACGTGATTTAGCGCGGCTTATGTCAACCCCATACATTTTGTTCTTTTCGAACTTCGCTATCGTTTTTGTAATGTTACTTTGGCTAAGGGCCCGATGTTAGCCATCTTCGGGCGCACCAGCGCCGTGCCGACTAGGAGTCGAAGTGGTCGCCATGACCGACATCGGTCGGAACGATCATCATCATCATCATCATCAGCATGCGTTCCTCGAGCTCGTTTGTATGAAGCTTCTGACGTTGAAACTTTTTGTACCTATCGGACGATAGCGGACGGATTAACATGCCTTCTGAAGCACGTAACGGCCTGATCGATCGAAACTATTAGAATTTAGTAATATACTGATAAGATAAGACACAAACATAATGACTAAACTGCTGTGATTTGATAGTACCGTTGATAAAACTAATTTGCCTAATCCTGTACGATAGGGTTTTTCATACTCATTGGATAATATGGATAACATTGGATAAATAAAATAAAAAATAAAAATAAAAATGGTCATTTTATGTATTTTTTATTATAAATAGTTATATCACTACAATATGTAAAAAGCAGGGCTTGGAAACCGGTTAAATTTTTGAACCGGTTTCACAAAATTATACATGGAACTTTATTAAAAAGGTTACGTTCCATTGAACCGGTTTTTGAACCGGTTTAAGAAAAAATAGGTTTTTTAATAAACCGGTTAAAATTTAAAATGATAAATACTTGATTTACGTTTTCGACCCATATTGATAGGATGCGCGCAACTATCAAAATGAGATAGCGTTCGCGACGCAACACTGGTGCGCGCCGCGCGGGTATTTCGTCTAACAAGCTACAACAAGTCGCAGCCAGCGATCGCTAGAAATAAACCGGTTTATATCGCTCCTATTTGGTTCCGCTCCGGAACGGTACTTTACGATAGTACAGGTTTTACCCTAATGAAACCGGTTAATTTTGAACTGGTTTCAAGCCCAGGTAAAAAGACAGTCAGAAAGACAAAGATGTTAAAAAAATTCCACGTGCGGAATTAAGCCCACATTCCATGACATGCCGGGTCAGGTGCACTACCAATTATGCTATCGTGGCTCAATCCATCTCGCCGAAATGTCAACACTATCTACTCTTACTCTGTAAGCCAAAGGAGCCCTATTCTTATTAGCTGCCCCCGTCACTTTTGACCACGTCGATGTCACCAAGCTGCTAAAATATAAGTATCACCTTTCTGAAAGCGAGTTTGGCTGAAGTGCATACCAAATTAGAGGCATCAAACAACACCGTAAGTGAGTTGCTTAATAACCCTACTTGGGCTCCCTCTCTCTTCAGCTTTATTTATTTATTTATTTATTTATTTATTGATATTTGGGGGGTTTACAGCTCTCAATACAGTATATTATAGAAAGATAAAAAACTAAAAGCCTATTACAAACCTCCACAGGTATGTTACAAGTTTAGAGTAAAATGATATTAAGCCAATGCTAACCAGAAATAGAAAGAAAAGAGAAATACCCAATTAAAAAGGATAATTTACAATAACATATAATTAGAACTACAGACTATGGCCAGAGAAAATACATAATTATGTGCTCATTCGCAAGATTTTAGAATTAAATTTAATAATACCTATTTAATTAACAGAACTTTTACAATCAACTACCAACATTATATAATATTATTTACCACGTACGTAACGGCTACCTTGAGTCTCCTTAGACAGCATTTTGGGCAAAGAAACTAGAGCCTACAGTTCGCCTAATAGTTGCTGTGCTTGTCTGTGTTTATCTATACTAATATTATAAAGCTGAAGAGTTTGTTTGTTTGTTTGTTTGGTTGAACGCGCTAATCTCAGGAACTACTGGTTCGAATTGAAAAAATCTTTTTGTGTTGAATAATCCATTTATTGAGGAAGGCTATAGGCTACATCACGCTATGACTAATAGGAGTGGAGCAGTCGCTAATTAACGCGGGTGAAACCGCAGGGCACAGCTAGTAATATTATATAGTAATAGTATAGAATAGTATAGATATTCATAAATACCTATCACTAAAAACGTAGTGCATAATAGTGCGCGTTTTATTTTGACATAGAAATTGTTAGGCGCTAAGGCGCTGACATAACTATGAAACAGCGGCAGCCTATCTTATATATTAATACGTGAAGCAAAAACTTTGTACCCTTTTTCACGAAAATTGCGCGGACGGAGGAGTATGAAATTTTGCACACTTATAGTTTATATAGAGAAGGTTATCCGAATGTTAATTCTTTTTAAAAATTATGCATATAAATACATTAAATCAACAAAAACAACATTACACACACTACCATGTATTTGACACGCACGCATATGTATTTGATACACACGTATTGTTTGTCTTTAATGCGGCCGAGACCTGTCAATGCCAATCCAAACTCACATTCTATCTTTTTTAATTTTTCATTGCATTTTAATTTTACAATCCGTACAGCCTTAATAAAATTACGGTCGAATTTCGACCATTGGGCGACTCCTAGTTTAATATAAATTTTTAACGAAAAATCTTTTCTGGTGTCCAACTGGAACAGGTTATATTAATACATGCCAGTCACTGGTTGCTAGGCAACGCTTTGTTGGTAAACATTCTTTATCCAATTTGGCTAGAGTATAGTGTGAGTTTTGTTTACTATTCATATTCATTCGATTACTTTAACAAAAACGAAAATTTGTATGGCAAAATGTTAACTCTTCTCGCATACCTATCGCCAGGAGGCGCTGCTTAAATGCTATACTAATTTGCGTTTTCGACGATTGAATGTCTAATGAAACACACTAGGCACCCTGCATACAAGCAAAACGGATGCGAATAGTGCGTGATTCACTGGAATCAAGTTAAGAAATTAGAAAACCGCTATTTATTTATAATAATATCGGCAAACGTCCGTTGTTTTGCCATATAAACTATTGCTGCTCCACTCCTAATAGTCATAGCGTGATGTAATATAGCCTATAGCCTTCCTCAATAAATGGACTATTCAACAAAAATATAATTTTTCTATTCGAACCAGTACTTCCTGAGATTAGCGCGTTCAACCAAACAAACAAACAAACTCTTCAGCTTTATAAAATTATAAAAGTATAGATTTAGTTTTTTTCTATCTAGGAATTTTCATAATTCTGCATTTTGGAAACAATAACATTGTTGCTAATATAATCTGTTACATATATTGTTCTTGGCGTTTTGTATAGTAAGTTTAAAGCGAAGGGTAAGGCACACTAGCGCCGCTAATGGATTTAATTTGATAACTGCTAAACTGGGTTTTTTTTCAAACATTGCGGACCTTCCGACACTAGGCAAACATCTATTATTTAATAATTGTGCACTACTTTTAGGTTTGTTTTTGTATTCATTCGCTAACACCAACAGTGGCCATTGTTTGTGAATAAATGCGATAGCCCGTTTTGTGAATAAACCACGCAACAAAAACTAGTGCACAATTATTAAATAAATACTATGGATGCTTTCCTGTTGTCGGACGGTACGCAATGTTTAAAAAAAGATCCGGTCAGTTAGTAATTGTCAAATTATCAATTGGTGGCGCTAAAGTGCCTTACCCTTCGCCTTAAGAGGGCGTATAAACCTAGAAAAAAAACAGATTCCACCCGCGCCCCTTTCACGCCCCGCTTTCGTCCGTGCGTACGGCGTGGCGGCCAACGCAACAGATTGGCAGGTCGCTCCCTCGTGTGTACTCGTGTTTAGTGCGATCGCGCACAGTATACCTAAAATAATCAGATAAAAACCGGCTAAGTGCGAGTCGGATCACCTAGCTGTACTTCGAAACACTAAAATACTCTTTGCTGGTGGTAAATAATACGCAAAGGTAAGTAATGATATCATATATTTTTATTATATATTGCTACTTTAAATATTTAATATTGTTTTATTTTATAAAGGCGTAGGTGCCATGAAATCTTTAAGCATTTTTGTATTATGTAGATTATTTTTTGTATCATGTAGATTATATTATCCCTTTCAGTCGCACTTTGCTATCGACAGAAGTAACTGCAACAGTCAGCGGTTGCTGTCGACACGTTAAAGGTCAAAGGCCTACCATCTGACGCTACAGTTACCTCTATTGATACCAAAGTGCTGCTCGTGTGTAAGTGCTCTTACTGTTATATCTCTTCTTCAAAGAGTGTCGACAATGTAAAAAAAGAAGTCTAATTTTATTACAAAAATATCGCTTTATTTACATAGATTCATAGGTTTACATTTTTTTTTCAGAATTCGTTCCCTGGCTTGTACCTGTACTGCAAAGAACAGACAGAAAGAAGGTAAGTTAAAAACATTTTTGCATTAAATTATGTATTTAAGGTCTGTTCATTCTAACTTGTCTTAAAATGTAACAATCTTTATAGGACTTACTATTGAAATTTAATGAAAAATTTTATTGTTTTTTTAATGGTAAAAAAAACTAAAATATTGTTTACACTTAAGATAAACAGACTTTCTGTAATCAAAGTCAAAGTCAAAGTGTCAAATATTTTGTATTCAAATAAACTTTAGAAAAGAACTTTTGAATCGTCCAAACATTTTTTTTACCTACTACCCATTCAGGACGTCTATTTTTTAGTTGTGGAGAAGAATGGGCGCAAGAAACTCCACAGTTTTAATATAAGTAACGACATTTACAAAATTATATGCCGTTATCAACTTATACAAGTTTAAAATTACTTAAAAATATTTTAAATTATAAATACCTGTTGGGGTGATTGAAGCATTTTTAACTCATGCTGTTTTGTCTTGAATGTAATCAGACACTTTATAATAAGCTTTTTTACAAAGCTTTTCTTTAATGACGATTTTAAATTAAATCATAAGACAAAAGAGGAATTCTCTTGCAAAATGTTTGGTAATATTTTAAATAAATGTGTAATTAATTCTAAGAAAAGCCCGTCTCAACCTACAATTATTAAAAATGTTCAGTCAATCAGTATGGTTCACCAGAACATTCAAGGAATGATGGGCAAAGATCCAGAGATTGAATTGTTCATGAACGATAATAAAGTTGATATTCTGTGTATTACTGAACACTGGCTTAAAGATCATCAGTTCATGTTTAATTTTAATAATCATTTGGTAGGTAGTTCGTTCAGTCGAGTAAATTCAATTCATGGTGGCTCCTTAATTATAGTTGATAAGAAGTTAAAATTAAAGGAAAGAAAAGACATAATGAGCCTCTCGGTTGAGCAAACAATAGAAATAGCTTGTGTGGAGCTGGAGCGACTTGTTGTATTAAGTTATACAGGCCTCCGTCAGCATTGTATGATTATTTTGAAAAAGTAATGGATGAAGCATTATATAAAATCCGCAATGTAGGTAAAAAGATAGTTGTTTGCGGTGATTTTAATATTAATTTGTTAGAAAAGTCTACAGGTTCTATCAAAATTAAAAATTTATTTCAATCATATAATTTGAATAATTTATTTTTGGAGCCGACTAGAATAACTGCCACTTCGGCCACTTGTATCGATAATATATACACTGATCTAGTACCTCTGTCTAAACTCATTATTAATAAACTAGACTCTGATCATTGTGGCCAAATGGTCAGCCTTCCACATCAGTGTCAGCAAGTGAAGAAACAGATTATCACTGTTGTACCAAAAACTGCAGGTCGTCTGGAACGCTTCAAAACAATCTCTATGATAATATATGTTATGTAGAATATAATGATAACCCAAATAAATTTTATAATGATTTCTTTTATAAATATTGTTTAGAATTTAATAAAACTTTTATTCCAAAGATGATCTCGGTTAGTGGTACTGTTACTTTTAGTGAATGGGTTACAATTGGTATCCACAAAAGTAGAAAGCGACTTTATGAGCTTTATGATGAACGCAACTATAACACCAGTGAAGATTTCAAATTGTATGTCAAAAAATATTCTAAGTTATTTAAAACAGTATGTCGATTAGCAAAGGCAAAATTCCTGAGTTCAAAGATTAAGCTAAGTGATAACAAAATAAAAATGACATGGAATATTATAAATAGTGAAACTGGAAATGTCAAAAGTCGTAACAATGAGTACAAATTGAGCTTCGAAAATCAAATCTTAACTTCTGATGCTGATGTTGCTGCGGCATTTGAGAAGTTTTTTACTGATATTCCAGTTTCAACTATAAAGACTTTGGACTCGTCCCCCACTGTAGCTGAAGCGGTTCTAAAGGAAAATGTCAAACCTAGTGAAAACCATTTTAGTTTTCAAAAAATTGATTTAGATATAATTAAAACTTTTAACACTCTTAATAAAAAAAAAGACTGCTGATTTGTGGGGTAATTCCGTTGACGTCACTAAATCCGTTATTGAGACAATAGCTCCAGTTTTAGCTTGCATATTTAACGAATGTATTGACTGTGGTGTTTTTCCTGACCTAATGAAGCACAGTAAAGTAATTCCATTATACAAATCAGGTAGCACATCTGACCCCACTAACTTTAGACCAATTTCTGTGCTACCCACATTTAGTAAAATATTTGAAAAGATAATTCTGGACCAAATTCAAGTTCATTTTTATAGAAATAAGCTTTTACATTCATTTTTCAGGTATCGCGAGGCATTTCATCTGCGAGCTCTTCGAGATCTACGAGATCTTCGAGCTAGATTGTACAGTCAGCAACGACAGACTTTTCATGTGTTAACATATAAAAAAATCAATATTATGTTTACATTCTATGGTTTTTATAAAAATAAATATACGAATAGCTTTAAATTAAACAACTGTAACGAACTAACAGAGTTGATGAGAGATTTTTGCGTACGAGTTTGACCGGATAGCATTCATCGGCTTGTGAGATATTACGACATTTACGAGCTGCAGCAGTTCTGAAATACAAAATAATTGTAAATCACAAGTTTGTACGGTAATATACGAAGTATGATACAATACTTCCAGAATAGCTAATTCAACTTAATTATGTACTGTGAAAAAAAAATACTATACATACTGCCACCAATACGAGTGGTCAAAAGCATCGTTCTGTTTTGCATATACTATACCCGGTACCCGCGTCGCCGTCATTGCTTCAGCGCTTCTAATACATTGTATAGTGAGCTCTAAAGTTAATGCGTAAGGGTCGATATTTCAAGGTGAGACTACTCATCACCAATGAAAAGAAATAATAACAATATTATGATAATAATATCTTATTTTAACGAAATATTTTCTCGGCGCCCTGAGCACAGAAACACAGTCCTCTCGTCTCAACAGAGTGATCGCGACTAATCGATGAAACAAAAAATGCCTGTTACCTCGGGTCAGGTGCGACAGACTGGAGCGTTCTGCACGGAATAAGAATGTCGTAAGCGCCGAATTAGTTTTAGTTTATTTACTCGTAAAATATACATTTTTTTTTCAAATCGCTAATACAGTCGCTCGGTAATATAATTTGATATTATGTGTTAAAATATTGGCTCAGTAATATGCGTCAAATTGAAAATAAATTGATTCTAGTTGAAAAGTAGACGTAAGTTTGTGATTTTATTTTATCGATAAAATTTTAATATATTATGTTTTCGCTTAAGCCAGTCCCTTTCAAGTATGCTGTAGTATCTATGATATTTTTTTCGGGTAAATCGTGGTTTATCTTCTAGTGTTAAAATCAAATCTACGATTGGTGATTTACCTTTATACCCCCTCAGGTAAGTTTAAGGATCTTAAAATATTGACACTTCCCAGTTTGTACATTTTCGAATTATCATGTGTTTTTGTTACAAGGTGTTCGATAATACTCGTATAATCCCGATTATGGCAGATAGGGTACACAGTGAATAGAAACCCGGAAAATTATAAAAATATCTGAAAAGCACTATATGACCGGGATATTTAAGTTTTTTGTTACATAGTAAAATTGCAAAGTTACAACCATAAATCCAGCTGATACAATGTTCTTGTTCGTCAACCTCATTGTCCAACAAAGTCAAAAAATGTTGAGTTCATCACATTATCACCAGCTCATCAACGTCCCCACTGCTGGGACACGAGCCTACCCTACGGATGGATAGGGAGAACGGGCCATAAACCACCACGCAGCCGCAGGCCGAATGCGGTGCGGTGGTTGTCAACGACTGCTAATGCAGCCGGGACCAACGGTTTTACGTGCCTTCCGAAGCACAGAGGAGATAAGATGATAAATGTTTTGGTCACCCATCCGATGACCGACCTTTGCGAAAGTTGCTTAGCTTTAGCAATCGCAGACCGGGCGCGTTACCAATGCGCCATCGAGCTCCCCAATTGAAAATTTCAGTTAATTTATGAAAAAGTAAATCTTCGTAAATATGAGTTTGCATTATACGGTGTTCTTTAAGTATACTCGGTTGCGTGACTATGTTTCGAGATTATACACATACTAACAAAACCTATTACGGCCTAATTTGGCCTTCCATCAGGTAGTGGACGGCATTGGTACTTATCACTGCTGTCCGATCCCAAGATTAAATCGCAGGGCTACCTTGAGCTACCTTGAGCCACACACGCATTAACTCATTCCTACATACATATTGTGTTGCGGTCAGTTCTATATTAATATTTTATAGTGATTCAATCAAGAAAGAAGCGAGTACTAGTAAAAAGGCGTGCCAAGTATTACAAGATAACATGCACGCAAGCATGCAGCATGCAAGCAAGCATACAGCATGCAGCATGCAAGCAAGCGTACAGCATGCAGCATGCAAGCAAGCATACAGCATGCAGCATGCAAGCAAGCATACAGTATGCAAGGAAACATGCAGCATGCAGCAGGCATGCAGCATGCAAGCAAGCATACAGCATGCAAGTAAACATGCAGTATGCAGCAGGCATTGTTTCTGTCACGGCTCCGGCGCTGCGGGGCTCCGGCGGTCCCACGCGACCTTATCGTCGCAGATGAATGTAACGCTCACCGCCGCTTAGGCTTGCTTGCTTGCTTGCTACACCGTCCAATAATCATGCTGTTAATCATAATTGTTTGTAATGAATAGCCACATTGCTACCCTTGCTAACCCTAAAGACTTGACCCCCACGAGCCAGGCCTAGCCTAGTGTGGGAGTCATTGTACACTCCTGTAACACCGCTTACTATTATTTTTGGTAAATAAACATTTTCATTTTCATTTTCATTTTTCTATATTATAAGTATTTCAGTTTCTTTTTCCTTTAGTTGATGGTATGATGGATGGTTTAGTTGATGGCCAGTGTCAAAGTAATTTGTCTTACAAGTATTACATATACAGGTCGACTTTTTTATCACCATCCAAACCTTCAGAGATGACTCCTGTGATGCAAACGAACAACTCTTTCTATTGGACCAACTCCCTAACTCGAAAAAAAAATCAGCTGATCCATACATTTTGGTCGAATGAATATTAATGTTTTGTCGACCTGTATAAACAATATTTCTTTCGTGTATGATGATGATGAATGATAATAGAAATGAGAAGTGAGAAATGATATAACCCCCCACCCCTCGAGTATCTCAGTAAAGATGTGGGGCTTTACTAAGTCCTCGGGCGAACTTCTTGAGAGAATTTGAAAAGTGACGTTGCACTGTTTTGTTTCATTTGCCAACACTCATGCACACTCACAACACTTAATGGTTAATAATTCACCATTATTTCACATTAATAAAAGAAAACCGCAGACATGACTCTTCACTTTCCCGCCAAGCAAGTATTTCAGTTATTTACGGTTAATGATGACTAGGCTTGGAGTCTAAACCCATTGAGCATAAAGTCTTTACGTCACAAAAAACTACAGACATCTATGACACACGAAAATAGATCTTATTAGCATAGTGCGATGAACTGCTGTGTGATGGTACGGGGTCAATAGCAGCCTGTCAGTTCTCGACGCACTAATATTTAATAGTAAAATCTGTATGTTTTATTTAAGCAATTTTATTCGCAATTATTATATTGATATTTTTTTAAATTCTTTCGGCCTTCATCTCACCTGATGTTAAGTGTGACAAGGCCGAAGGTGGAAGCGCACTTCACCCGGAATCCTCAACTACTGAGGCACTGGCTATCTTATCTCTAGCTGCCGCAACACAGCAATGAAAGCAGGAAGCAGGTCAAATGTGCAGGAGATATTTAGGTGCACGTACGCGCAAATGCAGGTGCACACGTTCGTCCTCCCCTCCTTGATCTAGTGGAACGGAAGATCAAGGAGGAATACAACAATGCTACAAACATGTACCACCACTTGGATTTGAACCCGGGACTGGATCTAATCTGAGACCGGAGGTCCGCTACTAGGGTCTACTGTTAGCCGCCTCTGTGGTCTAGCGGTGAGGACCACCCGGTCTCAGACCCAAAAGTCCCGGTTTCTCCCCAGCGTGGAGTACATATTTGTGTGTAGGTTTTGCTAGTCCACCTGGCTTAGTTACCACCATCTTATCTAAATATGTCGCCATAACATGTATGTTTGTAGCATTGTTGTGTTCCGGCAGCTAGAGATAAGATAGCCAGTGCCTCTGTAGTTGAGGATACTGGGTGAAGTCCGCGGCACTCTCTCATATCCATAAATACTACGGCATCTCTCCACCTCGTCTTGGTTCTACCTCCAGGTCTTCGGACGGAGATGGAAAATTGAAGTGCTAAAGTTATAGTTCACGTGTTCATGTTCATCATCACCATAGCTCATATTTTTATGTCCCCACTGCTGGGGCACGAGCATTCCCTATGGATGGATAGGGAGAACGGGCATAAAACCATCATGCCATGTCAACCAGATGGGACCAATGGCTTTACGTGTCCTCCGAAGCACGGAAAGGCTCGAAATGAAAAAAAATGTTGGTCACCCATCCGACCGGGCGCGTTGACAACTGCGCCATCGAGCTCCTGTCTCTCGCCTGTTTCCTCCAGCCGAGATACGAAAAAATACGGGAAAATCCGCGCGTAAAAGTAATGCTTACTTGTACAAAACTAATGATGAATTATTCGAAGGTGCTAACTAGAAGTGTTTGCCATACAGTTCAAAATTTTCGTCTGAATCGGCATGTCTTAAAAATGCAAATATGTGATTATTTTTATTTCTAATAGCCTGTCCTTGCAAGTGAGTGAAGTGTTGTTTTAAAAGTTTATTTTAAATATATAATATTATTTATTATGTATATTTTATGTAGTGTCATCTTCAACATCTGTAGCAGAAAGATGGTGGTAAAAATGAAAAGATTCAAAGTGTATTCGATATAGATTTAGTATGCAGAGTAACTAAGACATAATTATTAACTTTCATTAGTTATTGCAATTTTTTATTAAATATTTATATTGTGACGTCACATCAAAGTAAACAAGTCTCAGCCCTAGTGGTTTAGTAACCTCTGTGTGCTTACATTTATGATCACTGCTGCTTGATAATGCGCACCTGACGCGCATGATTTCACTTATCTATACTCTTAAATTAATAACGCCCTATACTAATACTATAAAGAGGCAACCTTTGTATTTTTGTATGTATGTATATTTGCAACGAATAAACTAAAAAACTACTGGACCGATTTAAAAAATTCTTTCACGATTAGAATGCTACATTAGCGCTGAGTATCATAGGCTATATTAAAAAAAAAAAAATACTAAAATCGACAATTTAATTTGCCAATAAAAATGATTTGTTTGTTTTGTTGTCATGGAAACGTTAACTGTCAAAGCGGAACGAAGTCCCCCCGGTCCAAATTAAAGTCAATAACTATGATATATATATACATATATATATATATATATATATATAACGGCTGGTTTACACTTCCCATGACCCAAAGGCTGGCTTTTCCTTGGCCAGAGACTAAGCATTGCCGTACAACGTGGCAATGCCGCCAGTCTCTTGGGTACTTTACCAGTCGACTGCGACGCGGAGGAATTTTTTGACGCCATATTTTAGTTTTGTATTAGTTTTAGTTACTTTAGGTTATTATATAATCTCAGTTATTGTTACACTTTGGATCTTTTCATTTTGACCACACCTTTCTATTACACGTTGTATTTATTTTACTTACTTTTTTAATCTATCACATTTTTAATACTAAGATCTAGATTGCGATGTTGTAAAATCACTTTTAAAAAAAACATATCGACTACTTACTAACGATTTGACAGGCAGATAATAAATGTTTTTAATGTTATTAATTAAAATTAATCGTTTTGCCCATGTACCGATGTCAACTGATACAGGCTGATAAGATAATGATGATTAAGATGATCATTATCATCATCAGCTCATTTTATGTCCCCACTGCTGGGGCACGAGTCTTTCCTATGGATCGATAGGGAGAACGGGCCATAAACCACCACGCGAGCCCAGTGCGGTGCGTTGGTTTCGACTGCTAATGCAGCCGGGACCAATGGCTTTAAGTGCCTTCCGAAGCACGGAGGAGGAGCTCGAAATAATAAATTTTGGTCACCAATCCGATGACCGGCCTTTGCGAAAGTTGCTTAACCTCAGCACTCGCAGACCGGGCGCGTTAACCACTGCGGTTTTCAGCATGTTCTTGTGCAATTTCTAAAAGAAACAAAGTGTATATCCCATATAGAACTTGTGTTGTTATTAAGACATAGTTATTAACTTTAAATTTGTCATGCAATGGTTAATGAAGTATTTATATTTGTGAAGTGATGCGCGTCAGGCGCGCATAAGCAAGCAGCAGTGATCATAAATGTTAGTACACAGAGTTTACTAAACCACTAGGGCTGACACTTGTTTATTTTGATGTGACGTCACAACAGAAATATTTAAGGGGGTGCAGCGCGGAATTTGAAAATTTACGTGTTTTTAAGTTACTAGTGCTAGGCACTGAATAGGTCTTATACATTAAAAGGACTAGTGTAGGTTAGCTTGATCCTTTCACAAGGTCATGGTTGTCTTGGAATTTGAAACAAATACCCAGAAACTGCATAAACATTACGTAAAATAATGATATCTAAAAACTTATTTCTTCAGAAACTTTGTAAATATAGCCCAAATGAAACAATGATCCGACATCAAAATGTTTGTATTGATATTCCGCAGGTCACTGTTGTCTTATTTTTCCATTAAAAAACATTAATATAAAAATATTAAGACTTTTCTTATTTTTTACCCAAACGCCTTTGATTTTACGAAAGTAAACATTGGTCTAATTAAATCACCAGCCTACTCTGTACAGATATTAGTGTGCGTGCGTATTCTTGTCGTGCGCCGTTGTCACACCACTGCCACGCGCCGCTTGCTCGCTATCATAAAGAAACTTGAAACTCGCAGTTTTGCGTCCGCGCTGCACCCCCTTAATTAAAAATTGATCTTTTCATTTTGACCACACCTTTCTGTTACACGTTGCATACACGCATTGCGCTTTCTCCCTGTGTGATTCCGTCCATAAGAAAGGCTCGTGCCCCAGCAGTGGGGACATAAAATGAGCTGATAATGATGGTGATGATTAATATTACAAAAACACAAATGTTGAAAAAAATTTTTTCACGAGCAGGATTTGAACCTGCACCCTTCTGACATTCCGGGTCAGGTGCTCTTCCAATTGAGCTATCGTGGCTCTAACCAGCCCGCCGAAATTATTCAACACTTTTTACTTTGAAAGCCAAAGGCGCCCATTCAATGTCAACAACTACCGTCACTAACATCCGATCATAATATTTTTACAAATATTAAAGATCAGTTAAGAAGTAAGCAAGCTATTTATAAATGTTCAAATAATTTTTAACTCAAATTTTGTTGCGAACAAATTACAAAAACACAAATGTTGAAAAAATTTCCACGAGCAGGATTTGAACCTGCACCCTTCTGACATACCGGGTCAGGTGCTCTTCCAATTGAGCTATCGTGGTTCAACCACAAAATTATTTGAACATTAATGATTAATATTTTAATATTGTTAATTCCAGAAATGTACCAACGCTTCCTGCTGGTTCTGCTAGCAGCGTCGACGTCGTCAGTTCAGTCACACGAGTGCCCTGACACAGGGGAGCACAGGTTGCTGCCGCACGAGGACTGTTCGCGCTACTACCAGTGCGAGTACAGGCACAAAGTTGTGCGGGACTGTGCGCCGGGCACGCACTTCGATTATCAGTTGCAGGTAGGTTTACCTCTGGGGCCTAATAAGAGTTTTGTTTACTATCGGTATTCATTAGATTACGTTTACGAAAAAGAAAATTTGTATGGCAGAATTTTAACTCTTTTCGTATGCTGCTTCAATGTCATACTTATTTTCGTTTCCGTTAACGTTATGGAATGGCGAATGAAACAGGTTATATACAATATATATGTATGTTTAGGGATAAAAGCGTTATGAAAAACAACAGTAGGAGTTTAAATATATTTACATTAGTAATATTATTAATGAGGAGCTCGATGGCGCAGTGGTTAACGCGCCCGGTCTGCGAGTGCTGAGGTTAAGCAACTTTCGCAAAGGCTGGTCATCGGATGGGTGACAAAAAATGTATCATCTCGAGCTCCTCCGTGCTTCGGAAGGCACGTTAAGCCGTTGGTCCCGGCTGCATTAGCAGTCGAATCCGCACTGGGCCCGCGTGGTGGTTTATGGCCCGTTCTCCCTATCCATCCATATGGAAGGCTCGTACCCCAGCAGTGGGGACATAAATGAGCTGATGATGATATTATTAATTACAATTTTCGGAAAAATGAGTGTTATGAACATCGTCTGTAGTACTACAAATTGTATGAATAAAAACTTTAGTAAGAAAAATTTTAGGAAGAGTGATCATTCAGATTATAAATTGGTAGGAATAACAATTACGTGTAAAAAACTTTAAGTGAGCCAATATGGACCCGGGTATAGTTTATATCTTGCCATCGCGTGTGAATTTTACGTGAATTTATTTTTGATTTCCAAACATGCATGTGGAAAGACAACGTTACAAATAATAAAATATTAACTATATTATTAAATTGACATAATTCAATTGATGTTAGTTTAGACCATTCATAAAACTTTGCCCTTTTCAGATATGTAACTGGCCGCATCTAGTCGACTGTCACCAAGGGAGAACAGAGCCTGCCCAGCCCATTCTCACCAATTCAGGACCACAAGCTGTGTCTCGCGACGATGGCTCGAAGCTGCCGAACGGTTGTCCCGCTGACTTCGGCGTACAACTCCTTCTGCCGCACGAGACTGAATGCGCCAAGTTCTACTCATGCAGCAACGGAAGGAAGTATCTGATGAGTTGTGGTGCGGGAACGGTCTTCGACGTACATGGACAGGTGGCTATATATTTTTGGGACTATATTTTGGTGTTATTTTTATTTTTTTATGTCTTACTGTCAAGTAGTCATGAGAAATTTAGCTCTTTGAAGAGATAAGAGCTATATAGCTCTTTACCCAGTCAAGAGCTATATATCTCTTCTAGGTCAGTAGCTCATTTAGCTCAGTGTTCAGTACATGAAGAATGAACCTTCTAGGTTCTTGCGTCGTTTAAATGTGTACAGATCAGACTTGATCGACTGACACTTTTGAGTTATACTCGTACAGAACTACAGACAGATTAATAATACCACAGAATGATTGATAGGTAGTTAATACCTAATTCCTAGTTTGATTTAGCTTTTTGAAAGTGTAGTCACAATTCGTTGTTTATTTTCAACACTAACTTAATGAATTTTAATGGTTTTTAGAATAATGTTTATTATTACATTGACTCATCGAACTAGACACGATTTTCCTGTGGCACTGCAGTGTTTGTGTATGTACATACATGTCTTTCTATCGCTCATACGCGTCATTCGAAACGCTCTTTGTCTATCAAGCCGCTCCGACATATTCCGATGAAACGTTTTTAATTAAGAAACATGAGTATTTCAGTGTGACGCCTGTTAGACATATTTAACATTTGTCACACATCTTTTCAACTTTCAGATCTGCAACTGGCCATATTTAGTTAACTGTGACCGTGGCAGTACAACCACTGTCAGTTCATCATCAGAAGCACCAATCACCAAAACTACAGGCCCAGTGATGACTCCTACCAGCATCGTTGACAAACCAACGACAGTACCAACTAATGTCGATCATGCAGTACCAAACGATGGTACGAATAAGCTTCCGAACGGTTGTCCAGTTGACTACAACATACAACTCTTAGTACCACACGAGTATGATTGTGGAAGCTTCTATTCGTGCAGCAATGGAATGAGAATACTTCTCAATTGCCCTGGTGGCACACTCTTCGATGTAAAGGAACAGGTAAATATTTTTTAATTTGCCGAAAAACGAGCATGGAAAGCCCACTACTACCCCCAGCTCATTTTATGTCCCCACTGCTGGGGCACGAGCCTTCCCTATGGATGGATAGGGGAGAACGGGCCATAAACCACCACTCGGACTCAGTGCTGATTGGTGGTTGTTAACGACTGCTACTGCAGCCGGGACCAACGGCTTTACGTGCCTTTCGAAACACGGAGGAGGTTGAGATGATGAATCTTTTGGTCACCCATCCGATGACAGGCCTTTGTAAAAGTTGCTATACCTCAGCACTTGCAGACCGGGCTCATTAACCACTACGCCATCGACCTTCTCAAGGCATTATATTGGCAATAAGCCATACATTTAATAAATTATCATAATCAGTCTATGGGGGCAAAGACATATATCCTCGAAATACGAGAGGTGGAAGCAGGCTGGTGTCTGCTATGACACCTAGGAGTACTCGATTCAAAACAAATTGCTTCTGGATGTGTATATTGATATATAACCAGCTGCCTGAAGGAATTAAAGAATTTGCTGTAGGGAAATTCCAATGTGAATTATATAAATGGCTCATTTCACACCGCTTTTACTCAGTACGAGAGTACTTAAACCACAAATGCAGTTGTCAGTGTATGTAGTAGGTACCTACTTCATATTGTGATTGGATTTTCGTAGAGTAGCATTCCTTCTGCTTGCAACACAAATTGTATTGGCAACATTGGAGTCTTGAAGGCATCGTCATTAGGGCATAAATAGAAGGCTTGTTAAACTGTCTAGTCTAACCTCAAATACTGTATTCTATATCATGGACTATACCTATTCCTTTTATCGGACTTAAGTATTGTTTACGTTAGCTACTTAAATTGTGTGTTTTTAATGATATATGATAATTATTGTTGTTTTAATGTTTCAATTATTTTATTTTGTATTGTGTGCTGTACTTTAAATTCAATTCCATATTGTTATGCCCAAATTGGGTCATATTCATGATACTCTATTTTAATATTTGTAACACCCTGTCAAACTACATGTGAAACAATAAATTTATGATTTATGATTTAGGCATCTATTGCTGAGCATGGACCTCTCCAATCGAATAAATGGCATTCCAAAAACAGTTAAAAGCTTCTGTTGATTCAATCTGTTTTACATCCTAGTAACAGAGACACTCTTCTCTTCTCAGATCTGCAACTGGCCACACTTGGTGAATTGTCCCGTAACGACAACAACATCGAGTACGACAAGTGCTCCTCTTACTACAACTACAACTACAAGCACTAAAACACCCTTCACCACCGTAAAGGACACTACAATTTCAGAAGCACCAGCTACAATATCTGGTTCTGAGGCACCATCAACAAACAATCCTACATCGTCAAGTTCACAAAAACCAACCACATTAGAACAAACTACAAAAGATAGCTTTAAAACTACTAGTATAGTAGAAGTAGAAAGCTCTACAACTAGTATTCCCGAAGCAATAGCTACAGAAATCCCTACATCAAATACTGCAGATGCAACAGCCACAGAAAGTCCTAAAACTACTAATTCAGATGCAACAGCAACAGAAAGTCCTAAAACTACTAATTTAGATGCAGTTTCTACTGACAGTCCTACAACTACCAGTTCAGATGCAATAACTACAGACAGTCCTTCAACTATCACTCTAGATGAAGTTACTACAGACAGCCCTACAACCACAAGTACAGATGCAATTACTACAGACAGTCCTACAACCACAAGTACAGACGCAATTACTACAGACAGTCCTACAACCACAAGTACAGATGCAGTTACTACAGACAGTCCTACAACTACAAGTACAGATGCAGTTACTACAAACAGTCCTACAACTACCACACCAGATGAAGTAACTACAGACAGTCTAACAACTACCAGTTCAGATGTAATAAATACAGACAGTCCTACAACTACAAATACAGATGCAGTTACTACAAACAATCCTACAACAACTAGTCTAGATGCAATAACTACTGACAGTCCTTCAACCACAAGTACAGAAATAGTTACTACAGATAACCCTGCAACTACAAGTCCAGATGAAGAAACTACAGACAGTCCTACAACTACCACACCAGAAGAAGTAACTACAAACATTTCTACAACTACCAGTCCAGGAGAAATGACTACAGACAACATTTCTACTACTAATCCAGATGAAATAACTACAGATAGCCTCACAACTACAAAAAGTCCTACAACCACAAGTACAGATAAAGTAACTACAGACAGTTCTACAACCAAAAGTACAGATGAAGTAACTACAGACGTTCCTACAACCACAAGTACAGATGCAGTTACTACAGACAGCCCTATAACTACAAGTACAGATGCAGTTACTACAGACAGTCCTACAACCATAAGTACAGATGTAGTTACTACAGACAGTCCTATAACTACAAGTACAGATGCAGTTACTACAGACAATCCTACAACCACAAGTTTAGATGCAGTTAATACAAACAGTCCTACAACCAAAAGCACAGATGTAGTTACTACAGACAGTCCTACAACCACAAGTGCAGATGCAGTAAGTACAGACAGTCTTACAACTACCAGTTCAAGTGAAGTAACGACTGACGGTCCTACAACTACCACTCCAAATATAGAAACTACTGACAGTTCTACAACTTCCACGCTAAATATAGAAACTACTGACAATCCTACAACCACCACACCAAATATAGAAACTACTGACAGTCCTAAAACTACCACACCAGATATAGAAACTACAAACAGTCCTTCAACTACTAGTCCAGAAGCAACCACCCTCACAGACGGTGAAAATAATGTATCAGTTGACATAACCACTGCAAGTGTCGCGACAACAGAAAGTAATCTTGATATAACAACGGTGGCTGCAACAGTTGAAACAACTGCTGATGTTACTACAGATAAAGCAAGTACAGAAGACAACTTTGACATAACTCAGTCAACAACTGATACAGAAACAACACATAACTTACCTACTACTGAGAGTGCCACCTCTGAATGGAATGCGGAGACCAAAACTACAGTCGTTGACTTAGGCACTACAAATAGTGAAACTGGAACAGCACAGATAACTACTGTTGAATACACAGAAATCACTAAGCCTAGTACTGCTGAAGAAACAACTACTGCTGAAAGTGTTTCTACAGAATCATCAAACTTAGTTTCTACCACAAAAGATGTGGAATCAGTTACGAGTGACTCGGAACAGTCACTCACAACGGTGACTGATGGGACCACAGCCTCAGTGGCGCCACCTCCAATATGTCCTCCAGGAACGTTCGGGAACGTGCCACATCCAGAGCTCTGTAACTCATTTTATATGTGCGCTGGAGGCAACGCCATACAACTGTTCTGCACTGAGGGTTTCGAGTTTGACCCTGAATTGAGAGTAAGTTTGTTTATTAAGAAATCTTTAAAGCGCATAGGTATAAGTAGCGGCAAGAAACTCTAGCGCTGACCGTTATTGCGCAGAAGTCAAAATTAAGGTATCACAGGGGGCTAGAGGGACGAAGGGCGGGCGTTCGCAGCGCCGATTGGCTCTTTAGTCGCATTCCGTGCCCCGCATTGATGCTACGTCCCGCGCACTCCTAGTGTACAGTCGCGTTCCAAATTGTGTTGTTATTATTTTATTATTTTTGTTGTAGTTTTTGGTTAAGTTTGAGTTTGTTGTTTTTTTATTGTAAGTTTGTGACTTTAAACAGTGAATATGCCGAAACGAAATACTGTTTTGAGAAGACAGGCACGGAAAATGTTGTATGACGTGCATTGCTTTTTAAAAAGAGAAAGTAATGAATTAATTGATTCCTTAAAACGAATCAAAAGTGTAGTCAACGTAGCCACGAATATTTTACTCAATCATTCGAAAAGTAGCACTCTAAATTTAGGACAGATAAAACAAACTGCAGAAGATATTAAGGCGGAAAATTTCAAATTAAATGATATAATCAGTGAGTTAGGAAAAATTCAAAAAAGGACAGCAGAGTCTACGAAGACGTCCATTGCCACGGTAAGGAACATTTCCACTCAAGCCAATAGTTCCGATTTGATCACAGTGTTCAGGACACCTGGCAAAAAACGTTCCAGAACAAAACCGGTCACAAATATCGATAATTTCGACCAAGGTGTAATTAAAAGGGTAATTCATAACTTTCATAAAACAAATAATGAACTTCCCACCGTCGGAAAGCTGAAAAGGAAGCTAGAGGAAGACATAAATTTCAAAGGCTCAGAAAAAAGTCTTCGGCGAATAATTAAAAGTCTAGGATTTCAGTGGAAAAATACCGAAAACAACCGAAAAGTGCTTATTGAAACTTCAAATATACGTTTGAACCGCATCGAATATTTACAGAAAATAAAGCAATATCGCCAAGAAGGAAGGCCTATTGTTTATACGGACGAATCTTACGTAGATTCATCGCACTCTTCTCAAAAAGCTTGGACCGATGGTACTACTAAAGGCCTCAAAAAACCTATATCGAAAGGACAGCGAGTTGTCATAGTCCATGCTGGATCTGAAACTGGGTTTATACCCAATGCTTTGCTGACTTTTAAAGCTGGTACTAAATCAGGCGACTACCATGACAATATGAATTTCGAGAATTACGAAAAGTGGCTCAGAAATCAATTAATGCCCAACCTACCACCCAATTCCGTCGTGGTAGTCGATAACGCGTCCTATCATAATAAACAGTGGGATCTTGCACCAACCTCTAATGCCAAAAAAGCTGACATGCAGGCTTGGCTCACCGAAAAAAGGGTACAGTATGAGGAGACAATGCTGAAACCTCAGTTAAACAAATTGATAAAAGCGAACAAGAAAAGATTTCAAACATTTTCAATCGACCGAATCCTTGCTGAACAAGGCCACCAAGTGCTGAGACTACCACCATACCACCCAGATTTAAATCCAATCGAGATGGCATGGTCCGATATAAAACAATATGTAGGCAGCAAAAATGTGAAATGGAGTGTTATTAAATGTATGGAGTTAATTCAAGAAAAAGTTTTACTGATGGGTGGTTGGGATTGGCAAAAGCTATGCAAAAAGGTGAAGGATATAGAAAAGCAATATGCAAAGAGTGACCATGTCGTGGATTTGGTAACCGAAGAATTCATTTTTCGCGTTGATGGAGATAGTTCTGAGGAAAGCTTTGGCGAGTCTGATGGAGATGACGTTGCTAGTGCCTACGACCAAAGTAGCCCTGAGCCCGGGCCCTCAACAAGCAAAAGGCCCTGTCTAGATACCATTGAAGGCGTGATACCACTGTCTGATTCAGACTAGACGATTTAGACTTATGTATAAACTACAATACAACCATTTTGATTTGATATTGCTTTTAATTTATATGCGTGATGTTATATAGCCTATAGCCTTCCTCGATAACTGGACTATCCAACACAAAAAGAATTATTCAATTCGAACCAGTAGTTTCGGAGATTAGCGCGTTCAAACAAACAAACAAACAAACAAACAAATTATTCAGCTTTATAATATTAGTATAGATTACATTTTTGCTACTGTCCTTAAGATGTAAACTATTTATAACATTCCATTAAAATAATATCATTAACATTATTTAGCTATTAATTAATTTAATTTTTTTTTAATTTAATAATTTTTATTTAATTTAATAATTAAGTATTATAATAAATGAGCTGATGATGATGATGATAATGAAGTATTTTGTGCGCGACTGTACTCATGCGCAGCTATCCCCTCCATGTTTCGTTCAGCGCTAAAGTTTCGTGCCGCTACTTATATTATAGGTATTAGTCTCATCCTGCAAATAATTATTTAATCTCTAAATTAATGTGTCCATAATCTTAGCCAAAAGTCGTCCACTGCTGGATAAAGGCCTCCCCAAAGATCTATACAACAATTGCTTTAGTATGGGTGTGCCTGTGTTTAAGTTGAACATCATGAGGTGAATTTGCCATAATCGCAACGCTTGACTGGCGGGTTGGCGATCGCATGGCATGGTGAGAGTTATCTCAGAGAGACGCTGCTGCCCATCCTCTGGACAACACCCACGGGAAGAGATGGGGTGGGGCATTTTTAAACCCGCGGAACCACACTAAAATTATCTACACAATTATCCAACGTAAAAATTTATTTTCAGTCATGTGTCGCTATATCTCCTGAAGGATGTACTCTTGGATCTATTACCACATGGCTCCCAGACGCCAGCACTGATGGAAGTACAGACAGAACACAATCAACTACAGTTAGGCCTACTACTGAAGCAGATAAAGACGAAACTCAATCAACCATTAGCGATAAAGTTACCACAACGATTGATGTTGAAATAGATCAAACTACTTCAGATGCAACTGAATCAGTAACGGATAAAACTACGGAATTACCAGACTTAGTGACTACAACCAAGGAAGTAGAATTGACTACGAGTAGCACGGAACAGCCACTCACAACGGTGACTGATGGCACCACAGTCTCAGTGGCGCCACCTCCAATATGTCCTCCAGGATGGTTCGGGAACGTGCCACATCCAGAGCTCTGCAACTCCTTTTACATGTGCGCTGGAGGCAACGCCATACAACTGTTCTGCACTGAGGGTTTCGAGTTTGACCCTGAATTGAGAGTAAGTTAGTTATCTTTAGAGCGCATAAGTATTAGTCTCATTCTGCAAATAAGTATTTAATCTCTAAATTAATGTGGCGTCATCTCAGCCAAAAGTCGTCTAATGTTAAGTGAATGCCTTCCCCAAGAATCTAAACGAACGGTTATGTGCCGGGGCCCTGTTTTTTATGGAGAACATCATGATGTAAATTTGCCATAATCGCAATGCTTGACAGGCGGGTTGGCTATCGCAGTATGGTGAAAGTAATCTCAGAGAAACGCTGAATTCTCTGGACGACACCCACGGGAAGAGATGGGGTGGGGCATTTTTTAATCCCCGGCACTACACGGAACATTGTGTACAAAATTATTGTGGATAATTAGCTAACATAAAATTTCCTTTTCAGTCATGTGTCGCTATATCTCCTGGAGGATGTACTCTTGGATCTATTACCACATGGCTCCCAGACGCCAGCACTGATGGAAGTACAGACAGAACACAATCAACTACAGTTAGGCCTACTACTGAAGCAGATAAAGACGAAACTCAATCAACCATTAGTGATAAAGTTACCACAACGATTGATGTTGAAATAGATCAAACTACTTCAGATGCAACTGAATCAGTGACGGATAAAACTACGGAATTACCAGACTTAGTGACTACAACCAAGGAAGTAGAATTGACTACGAGTAGCACGGAACAGTCACTTACAACGGTGACTGATGGCACCACAGTCTCAGTGGCACCACCTCCAATATGTCCTCCAGGATGGTTCGGGAACGTGCCACATCCAGAGCTCTGCAACTCCTTTTACATGTGCGCTGGAGGCAACGCCATACAACTGTTCTGCACTGAGGGTTTCGAGTTTGACCCTGAATTGAGAGTAAGTTAGTTATCTTTAGAGCGCATAAGTATTAGTCTCATTCTGCAAATAAGTATTTAATCTCTAAATTAATGTGGCATCATCTCAGCCAAAAGTCGTCCAATGTTGAGTGAATGCCTCCCCCAAGAATCTAAACAAACGGTTATGTGCCGGGGGCCTGTGTTTTATGGAAAACATCATGATGTAAATTTGCCATAATCGCAATCCTTGACAGGCGGGTTGGCTATCGCAGTATGGTGAAAGTAATCTCAGAGAAACGTTGAATCTTCTGGACGACACCCACGGGAAGAGATAGGGTGGAGCATCTTTTAATCCCCGGCACTACACGGAACATTGTGTACAAAATTATTGTGGATAATTATCTAACATAAAATTTCCTTTTCAGTCATGTGTCGCTATATCTCCTGGAGGATGTACTCTTGGCTCCATGACAACGTGGCTCCCAGACGCCAGTACTGATAAAAATACAGACATAACACAATCAACTACAGTTAGACCTACTACTGAAGCAGATAAAGAGGAAACTCAATCAACCATTAGCGATAAAGTTACCACAACGATTGATGTTGAAATAGATCAAACTACTTCAGATGCAACTGAATCAGTAACGGATAAAACTACGGAATTACCAGACTTAGTGACTACAACCAAGGAAGTAGAATTGACTACGAGTAGCACGGAACAGTCACTCACAACGGTGACTGATGGCACCACAGTCTCAGTGGCGCCACCTCCACTATGTCCTCCAGGATGGTTCGGGAACGTGCCACATCCAGAGCTCTGCAACTCCTTTTACATGTGCGCTGGAGGAAACGCCATACAACTGTTCTGCACTGAGGGTTTCGAGTTTGACCCTGAATTGAGAGTAAGTTAGTTATCTTTAGAGCGCATAAGTATTAGTCTCATTCTGAAAATAAGTATTTAATCTCTAAATTAATGTGGCATCATCTCAGCCGAAAGTCGTCTAATGTTAAGTGAATGCTTCCCCCAAGAATCTAAACGAACGGTTATGTGCCGGGGGCCTGTTTTATATGGAGAACATCATGATGTAAATTTGCCATAATCGCAATGCTTGACAGGCGGGTTGGCTATCGCAGTATGGTGAGAGTAATCTCAGAAAAACGCTGAATCCTCTGGACGACACCCACGGGAAGAGATAGGGTGGGGCATTTTTTAATCCCCGGCATTACACGGAACATTGTGTACAAAATTATTGTGGATAATTAGCTAACATAAAATTTCCTTTTCAGTCATGTGTCGCTATATCTCCTGGAGGATGTACTCTTGGATCTATTACCACATGGCTCCCAGACGCCAGCACTGATGGAAGTACAGACAGAACACAATCAACTACAGTTAGGCCTACTACTGAAGCAGATAAAGACGAAACTCAATCAACCATTAGCGATAAAGTTACCACAACGATTGATGTTGAAATAGATCAAACTACTTCAGATGCAACTGAATCAGTAACGGATAAAACTACGGAATTACCAGACTTAGTGACTACAACCAAGGAAGTAGAATTGACTACGAGTAGCACGGAACAGTCACTCACAACGGTGACTGATGGCACCACAGTCTCAGTGGCGCCACCTCCAATATGTCCTCCAGGATGGTTCGGGAACGTGCCACATCCAGAGCTCTGCAACTCCTTTTACATGTGCGCTGGAGGCAACGCCATACAACTGTTCTGCACTGAGGGTTTCGAGTTTGACCCTGAATTGAGAGTAAGTTAGTTATCTTTAGAGCGCATAAGTATTAGTCTCATTCTGCAAATAAGTATTTAATCTCTAAATTAATGTGACATCATCTCAGCCAAAAGTCGTCCAATGTTGAGTGAATGCCTCCCCCCAGAATCTAAACAAACGGTTATGTGCCGGGGGCCTGTGTTTTATGGAGAACATCATGATGTAAATTTGCCATAATCGCAATGCTTGACAGGCGGGTTGGCTATCGCAGTATGGTGAGAGTAATCTCAGAGAAACGCTGAATCCTCTGGATGACACCCACGGGAAGAGATAGGGTGGGGCATTTTTTAATCCCCGGCACTACACGGAACATTGTGTACAAAATTATTGTGGATAATTATCTAACATAAAATTTCCTTTTCAGTCATGTGTCGCTATAACTCCTGGAGGATGTACTCTTGGCTCTATGACCACGTGGCTCCCAGACGCCAGTACTGATAAAAGTACAGACATAACACAATCAACTACAGTTAGACCTACTACTGAAGCAGATAAAGACGAAACTCAATCAACCATTAGTGATAAAGTTACCACAACGATTGATGTTGAAATAGATCAAACTACTTCAGATGCAACTGAATCAGTAACGGATAAAACTACGGAATTACCAGACTTAGTGACTACAACCAAGGAAGTAGAATTGACTACGAGTAGCACGGAACAGTCACTCACAACGGTGACTGATGGCACCACAGTCTCAGTGGCGCCACCTCCACTATGTCCTCCAGGATGGTTCGGGAACGTGCCACATCCAGAGCTCTGCAACTCCTTTTACATGTGCGCTGGAGGCAACGCCATACAACTGTTCTGCACTGAGGGTTTCGAGTTTGACCCTGAATTGAGAGTAAGTTTGTTTATTAAGAAATCTTTAAAGCGCACAGGTATTAGTCTCATTTTGCAAATAAGTATTTAATCTCTAAATTAATGTGTCCATAAACTTAGCCAAAAGTCGTCCAATGTTGAGTGAATGCCTCCCCCAAGAATTTAAACGAACGGTTATGTGCCGGGGGCCTGTGTTTTATGGAGAACATCATGATGTAAATTTGCCATAATCGCAATGCTTGAAAGGCGGATTGGCTATCGCAGTATGGTGAGAGTAATCTCAGAGAAACGCTGAATCCTCTGGACGACACCCACGAGAAAAGATGGGGTAGGACATTTTTTAATCCCCGGCACTACACGGAACATTGTGTACAAAATTATTGTGGATAATTATCTAACATAAAATTTCCTTTTCAGTCATGTGTCGCTATAACTCCTAAAGGATGTACTCTTGGATCTATTACCACATGGCTCCCAGACGCCAGCACTGATGGAAGTACAGACAGAACACAATCAACTACAGTTAGGCCTACTACTGAAGCAGATAAAGACGAAACTCAATCAACCATTAGCGATAAAGTTACCACAACGATTGATGTTGAAATAGATCAAACTACTTCAGATGCAACTGAATCAGTAACGGATAAAACTACGGAATTACCAGACTTAGTGACTACAACCAAGGAAGTAGAATTGACTACGAGTAGCACGGAACAGCCACTCACAACGGTGACTGATGGCACCACAGTCTCAGTGGCGCCACCTCCAATATGTCCTCCAGGATGGTTCGGGAACGTGCCACATCCAGAGCTCTGCAACTTCTTTTACATGTGCGCTGGAGGCAACGCCATACAACTGTTCTGCACTGAGGGTTTCGAGTTTGACCCTGAATTGAGGGTAAGTTAAGTTGTTAAGAATTCTTACGGTCGCATCATATTAGTTTCATCCTGAAAATAAGTATTTAATTTCTAAATATGCATAATTTGTAAAGTTGAATTTCCTTTTCAGTCATGTGTCGCTATATCACCTGGAGGATGTACTCTTGGATCCATTACCACGTGGCTTCCAGACGCCAGTACTGATGGAAGTACAGACATAACACAATCAGTAACTGACAAATATACAACTGATATAACAGTGGAAGTAGATCGAACAACAACAGAAAATAGTATAGGCACAACTGAATCATTAACTGATAAAACTACAGAATCATCGGATATAGTCTCTACAACAAAGGAAGTAGAACTAACAACAGTCTCCGTGGGACCACCTCCAATATGTTCCCCAGGAACGATCGGAAACGTGCCACATCCTGAGCTCTGCAACTCTTATTATATGTGCGCCGAAGGCAACGCCATACAACTATTCTGCCCTGGAGGTTTTGAGTATGATCCTGTATCATGGGTAAGTTAAAGTGAGATTATCAAGAAATCTTTAAAGCGCGCTATAAATAGTGTCAGCCTGAAAATAAGTGCAAAATTTTTGAAAATATAAACAATAGTGTAATGTCAAATTTAATTTTCAGTCTTGTGTCCCTATATCTCCTGGTGGGTGTACTCTTGGCTCCATCACCACGTCGCTTCCAGACGTCAGTACAATACTAGGAGTCAGTACAACAAGAAGTGAACAAGCTGAAACAGAACCAACCACTTTAGAAGGAAGTACAATCACTGAAACAGTGACAGATAAAAATACAACACCATTTGTTGCCACTACGGAATCTATAACTACTGAAATAGATAAAGATATTACTCAAACAACTATTAGTGATATAGGAACAACGCTAAGTGAAGACGACACAGAACAAACGACTTCAGGGATAAACACAGAGAGCACTGCTGTGGCTTCTACTGAATCATCGGATGTTGTGTCTACTATAGTTATAGAGTCGACAACGTCAAGCACTACAGCGACAGCGCTACCGCCAATAATATGTCCTTCTGGTACTTTTGGCAATGTACCACATCCAGAGCTATGTAACTCCTTCTATATGTGTGCTGGTGGAACAGCCATACAACTTTTCTGCACAGAGGGCTTCGAATTCGACTCAGTTTTGAGGGTAAGTTACCAAAACATATTATAAACACCATGTACAGACGTCTGCACATCAAATCTGTGATTTTTTTTCAATAATTACTGTTTTTTTAACGATGGCAAAAGTGAGACAATGCTTAAAATAGATGCTGTAATTTTTAGCTAATATTGTTAGACAGAGACACCATTTTAAACACGTATTTAGTAAGTAAGAGGGTAAATGTTTAACCAAATGCCATAAATGTTTAACCAAATGCCATAAAGTCTATTGAGGAAAGACAGTTTGCTGTAGTCTGATGTGCACTTGTGTGTACTTACTTGTATATAAATAATAAGATATTTTTTATTCAGATTTGCCATGTTATTGTTAAACAAACATTACTCACACTACCATCTATTTGACACACACGCATAGGTATATACTCTTTTCAAAAATTTAAGAACTTAGTTATCCGACGACTGAATTAGGACTAACGCTTTAACAAGCCCTCCGAAGCACAAAGGAACTCCGAATATTTTAATTTGGATATCCATCGGAAGTTAGAATTGTAATTCAGGAGCTTACCTTCTGCTCTCCCCTTATTTTTGCCTATCCGGTATCCTCATTTACTGAGGAATTCATATTAAAAGTAGCTGTCCTTGCCATATCGGTAGGATAACATAGAATTATCTATGTGTACTCATATTAATATTGTTTTTTTTTATTATTCTTCAATACCAAACTTTGTCAACTATAACTTGCACTCTTTATGTGTCTAAATTCAAACAAAACTTTAATATTTTTTCCCAGAGCTGCGTTGCCATCGCACCGGGAGGATGTACTTTAGGGCTTTTTACTAAACGAACGAAACGTGAAGCGAGAACTGTGCCAGCAGCAGCAGAAATGATTACCGGATCTGTACTAGCTACATCAACCATATGTCCTAAAGGTACATTTAGTAATGTACCACATGCGAGCATGTGCCATTCTTTCTACATGTGCGCAGACGGTGTGATGAATCAGTTCTACTGCTCGCAAGGATACGAGTTTGATCTTCACACAAAGGTTAGTGAAATCTAGGGACTGGTCTGCTTTTCCATACTTATTTTATCTTATTATCTTATTTTTATTAGTGTGACTTTGTTTTACCTAAACAATGTTTGACTTTTACTTGAGTACTGTTAGTGGTACTGTATGACATTGTGGAAATTGAATCTGGTACCTTAGGTAAATTTGCTAGCTTAAGCTAATTTCGAGTATATCTTTAAAGATATACTCGAAATTTTTTAATGTTTTTGCATTTGTTGGTTGTTTTTATTGTGTGTGTTTATTTGTAATAGAAAGTGTCTTCATAGGGCATTTTCCAATATTTTGACGATGCAAGGGAAAAAAGAAATTTCCTTGCTGAGTTTGTAGCCGGTTCTCCACAGAACAAGGTCCCCCGCCCTGTGTGGACTTACGAACCGATGGCATAGTGACATTCATAAGAGCTACTTGTAGCCTTAACTGAATAAATGATTTTGGATTTTGAATTTTAGATTTGAATTTTGAATCGATTTGGCGTGATCAATCACATGGTACTGATCTGCTTTACCACCAGAACTTTGAGAAGTGCGCTCCTTGGCCACACTCAGACGATGATATGAAATTGTCCTATTAGTAGATTTTCTTCGCGCATGTAATAGAGCCGTAACCTTTTCTGGTGACAGAGTTTTCTAGCCTATTCATTTCACAAGACTTTGTTTTTCCAAGGCATTGTAATCTAATTGTGATTTTTACAAACAAATAATAACAAGTAACTTAACACGTTACTTAAAATTAAATTTATAAAAGCTATAAACTTTATCTACTACTAACTATAAATTAAAATTTTGCCCCAAATGATCTCTATCAAGCAGAGTGCCCAGTAAGCTAGCAGCATTGCCACGTTGGATAGCAAGGTTTATACGCTGGCCCAAGTAGCTGCTAGCTCTGGGGTGGCTTCTGCTAATTTTATGGAAATATCTTTAAAAAGTTTGTGAGCACCCGGGCTCCATGGAGCTAATGTCTCTACCCCAAACGGCTCAAATATAAGATCCCCAGTCAGATTCTCACACTTTCGTTGTGTGAGGTTTTCTTGGTTGTTTTTTTTTATATAATTGTTTGTGTTTTTCGTTTCCAGATGTGTGAATTGATATCTGCCTCTAAAAGCAGGTGCAGTAACAATGATAATATAATGTCGAATGAAGTAGAGACGACAGGACTACCTCTGTGTAGTCCAGGAGATTCAGGGAAGAAACCGCATCCTCAGAAATGCAATTTATATTACAAATGCTCAAACGGAAACGCTGTAGAATATTTATGTAACTCAGGTTTCGAATTTGACACAAACAGTGAAGTAAGTATTGTTTTTTGTAGTAAACAAAGATCATCATCATCATCATCATCATCATCAGTTTTTACTGTTCCTACTGACTGTTGGGACACGGAAACACCATAAGGCATAACGGGCCATAAACCACCAAGTGCGGTGCAGTAGTCTTTAACAAGTGCTAATGCAGCCGTGACCAAAGTAGCTCCACCTTCTCACCTTAATCATCACTTAACATCAGATGATGATGAAGACCAAGGGCATAACTGTTAGAAATAATAAAATAACTCCAATCCGATGAAATCTTAACCACTATCTTTTAATGTTTTTTCAGGAATGCACACCGATTTCCCAGAATAGCTGCTCATCGAGAAAATAAAGTTTAGGCAAATTGAAATATTGTTACGGCCATACAATCTAGGAAGTTTCCGGTCTGCCACCTTTAAAAGGTTGTAATGTCTTGCGCTCAATCCTGTCAGTTGTAGGCGCTAGCTTATGACGCATGTGTCAATGTGGCTTTTACCGGAAACTGTTTAAGGTGCGTTTCTACTGAGACGAACAGACATTTGTAGTGTACTGTGTAGTGTGAACGGAGCGGGGGTTGCTTACAATATTTTCCTTTAAGTAAAGACAGTTGGATCTGGTCATCATGATTTTACGTAGCACATTAAATCTTATTTAGCATAAGATGATTATGCGTTTCATATTATGGGTAAACGATTAATATTATTCGTTCAAAAATATAACTTTTACCAACATTTAAATTTTGTCTATCTTAAAATTATAATCGTTTTCTTACCTCCAGCTCCGCTATGACTGATTCCTAAACGTAGCGGAGACGAATTGTGGATTTCATCTCATGTATTTGGTCGACTCCCGGATGTCACCTCTTCGCTCCTCTCGTCTAAGATCCATTTCACATACAAACTTGAAAGCTCTAACGCTTTCAAACCAATATAACGATTTTAATTAAACTTTGTATACTTAAGAAAAATACAAAAATGTTGACAGTTAATAGAAAACATTAAAAAAAAACGTTTGTTTAACTGATTTTACGTAATTTGATTTGATTTCTTTTGGACTTAAATCTCATAAATTCAGTGTAGAAATGACTCTTACCCACCCACCCTAAGTGCGCAAAAAGCAACGCTTCCCCGATTGTACTTTTATAAGAAATAGCAGTATTTTTGTATGACTGCGTCTGCCATTAATGTGATATGTTAGGAAGTAGTTAAATGCATATACCTCATTGTTCTGCAGTAAGTAAAGAACGGGACCAGTGGACAGTTGTGCCACAAAGTAATTTTGTTTAAATTTATTTATTTCTTTTTAATCTTTTGTAAAATAAAGTACTTTTAGTGGTAATAATGTGTGTTGTTATTTTAGTAATGTTGTTAAACGTAATATTTCTTAATAAAATTAGTATCTATTTTATTTATTTTTTTATTTTTTTAAGGTACACATGCTATGCAGCATAATAATATATTATGACATTGTATCAGAAAAATAAGAGAGACATAAATGTATAATATTAATTTTTTCAAGAAAAAAATTTCCAAAGAGTAAAAACTTCTTTTATATTCTCTCAATATTTTATTGCCAACGATTAGTGTTATAAAAAGTGTTTTAAAAAGGACATAGAGTAGAATACAATAGAATAGAAATCACATCATTTGCAAAGGAAACAAAACAGCAACAACGTCACTACTTCTCAGTAGAGTCTCACATTTTTTTTAATTTTTTATATTGATACGTCATAGTGACCACATCCTGCCTGATGGTAAGCAGCCGATGCAGTCCAAAATAATGAGAGCGCTCCTCACCGTGGAACAAGCACGGTAACAAGCGCACCCATTCATGACGGCCTGCATAAATGCCGTTTCACGCCCCGCTTAAAAGACCCGGGACTATAGGAGCTGGGAAACACATGCGCCGGCAAAGAATTCCAAAGCCGAATGGTCTTACAGAGGAACGACTTGCCAAATTTTTTGGTACGAGTACTGATTGTCTGTTCAGTATGATGGTGGTTCCTAAGACCAGCACGTGTAGTCCGGGAGAGGAAAGGAGAAGGCGGAATTAGATCTACATCTATACACATACTTTCGGGAATTTCTTCTAATTCAACATCCATCATCATATTATCATCATTGTACGTACTGCTGGTTAGCAGTACATACAGATATGGATAAATCACCCCTTGTACATTGGCTTAGAACATTAAGTAAACTCCTAGCATCACTTGCATACTTGCATAACCGGCAAGGAGTTCGATATTTTTTAAGATAAACATCTTGCTAGAGCATACTTGGCATTCTGTGAACGGATGTTCGAAATTGGTGTCCTTATTTTAATTGTAACTGTAATGTTGTACAATTCAATGTATAACAAACAAATAAATTAATTAATCATTTTATTATCGTCGATTATTAAACAATGAAAACGATTTTACAATATATTTTCTAACTTTGTTGGCTAATTCATTAAACAAGCAAACTGCACTAAACCATTATATTCAAAGTAGAAATGCATCATCATATTCGTCATCATAATTTAGCGCCATCATCATACAAAAGTTCCGAGAACAGTACACAAAACTTCCAGCGGTCCCATGTATATTTTAACTGACGATAGCTAATTCCAGCTCTCTCTTATATCATCCTGCCATTTGCGTTTCTGACAGCCCAGACCTCTCTTTTCCTGTCTTCGAGGATTAGCCGTGGGAAATTTGAAAAAAATAGTAGGTATGCAGATAAAATGAAATTAAAAATTTATGAACGCAACAAAGACACTATTAAGTTTCCATGTTTATCAGTTTGTTAATTTATGATTGTCCCATAATACTGTTATCTTTATTTTTAAACCGTCTTCGTGGCTGTCATCATCTTCATAGTTGCTATAGTCATCACTATCAGAGCTAGAGTCATCATACTTTTTATTGCGATTGTGTTTCGTCGTAGTTTCGATCCTTTCCTTTTTATTTGTAAGTTTTTCTGCTCTGTCTATCAAAGCCGTTGTTGATATAGAATCATCATCATATTTAAATGCACTAGTTGCAATTCTAGTTTCACTATCAGCTTTAGATTCATCTCTGTTAACATCTTTGAAGAAATCATCATCATATTTGAAGTATTTGTTTTCTGCGTTCATGCTATTTTCTTCAGATACTATTGGTTCGTTATCCATATACCTGTTAATTGTTGTGTCATCTACTTCACGCTTTTTTAATAGGTCAATACCGAGATTTTTTAAAATATGGTTATTAAGGTATTGAGCATTACTATGGCCTCTCCTCCAGTCATAATAAGTGTCAACTGCTTTTGGCACGGGAATATAATTTAAAATCGGTGCTCTTGATATTGTTTTTAGACCATCGGCCAGCAAATCAATGTAGTCATGCGTCGAAACATCACCATCCAAGTTTTTTTCGTCTCCGTTAAGTATCTTTATGTTATCATTGTATTCGGTTCTTGAATGACCTTCAGCTTTGTCGTTCCCGTTTCGTAACACTTGCGGGCTCATAGAATCTCTATTTCGATTAAGATATTTTTCTACATTTTTTCTGTGCGCCGAAATATTGTTTGTCAGAGCTGCTAATAAATTTTGGCATTGTAACAATTTCTCCATCGTGATGTTAGGATTTAAATGAGTGTGTAAAGATTTATTCGTGAGATTAGCTAAGTTGCTATTGTGAGGCACCATACGCCAATATTTATAGAAATATTCATATGAATGATTGTTGTTTTTATTGATGATGTTGTTGTTAACGTTATTACTTTGTGCAACGTCATTTTTATTAGTTTCAACAGGGTTGTTTTCACAATTGCATTTGTATACTATCACAATGATTGGTTGATTATTTTTGGAATTGGAACTAGTAATGGTAAAGGAAAAATTCCTTGTTGCTTCGTAGTTAACAGCATCAATACCTAACTCTTTGTCTAACACTGTATGTAGCTCTTTAAGTTGATCATCTGATAAATCATTTGTCTGAACATTGGGTTTTAGTACAGAATATTGAGATACTTCTGGTGATTTTTCAGCATATGTTTCTGGTTTTGCATTAAAAGCTCTCACTAATGAATCGTTTTCATCATGCGGAGATGTCTTATAATTTGTTTCACTTATTCTTTCGTTGCTGAACTTATTGACTCTGAAATTTCTTTTATCACTTAGTATGTCAGATATGTTGAAATCTTCATTGTCTGTAAATTGTAGAATCCCTAAGAACTGATTCGTATTAACAGTGGTATTTTCATAACCAATTCCATTGTATAGATCATTTGTAGCATTTGAGATTGAATTAGATTCAGAATAGATACGATTAATATTCATAGCATTTCCAGCATTTAAATCATGACCAGTTCCAGAGGTAAGATTATTAGTGTGGTTCTCTAGTACATTGGTATATGAAGTATCATTTAAAGCAGATGATGGATATACATCTGTCGTTTTATTATACAAATCCATTATTTCAGTATTGCTACTTTTAGAATTATTTATAATCTGCTTACTTTCCGTGCTATCTGACCTAAACACTAATTCTGAAACAGTTCTATTCTTAGAGTTATCACTGTTTGTCGTTGTAGTATGTTCTGTAGAATTATTTGTATCAAGATCTGTATTTGAGTAAGATAATATGTCCTGTACACGTTCGTTTTCGAAATAAAAACCTGTCGTATTATCTACATTGTTCGTAGCACTATTATCTGGTGTCGAACTATCATTGTTCATATCATCTTCATTTTCATTAAGATTTTCGTTTTCATCATCTCCTGCTTCACGCTTAGATCTTAGAAGTTCTCTTTGTATATTGCCTATGTGGTAACTTTTTCCTGAATTATGAAAACCGGTTTGTATGTCCCTAATGTTGAATATTATATTAGGTTTAGCAGTTTCTCCTTTCGGGAATAACGATGTTAGCAGAGATAGCACACTAAGAATGCTTTGAGAGTTTAAATTTTTCTCTCTATCCTCGTCTTCTGTTTTGGAAGCTTCGTTTCGAAGTGGCGATACCGTGTTTTTCTGTAGTAAACAAAACTGAAAAAAAGGTTAAATGATTTTATTATTTCTCTATTTGTGAGGACCTGGCTTTCCGTAGCTTATAAAATGATAAGATAAGATAAAAATAATATCGTTGCATCGTTGGCCTGTGTTCTATAGTTGGACTTTAAGGAGAAGCTAGAGGTATTTACATCTAGTCACCCTTCCATTAAACCGACTTTGCAAAAGTTGCTTAACATGAAATAATCACAACTCGATTGTTAGAGCCTTATTTGGGAAGATAAGCGAAGAAAAGCCGAATTAGATGCATAACGTGATGCTCTGAAGCAAACATCACCTCGGGCCATCTTTTATAATTATGTCGACAGTGTCCTAACGTGCCGCCAGTGTTTGCGCACGTTCTCTAATAAGATTGGCTACTGTAGTCATCAGAGGGCACATGATAGGGCAGTTCAATTTAGCCCTAATCTTAGAATAATAACGCATAGAAACCGAGTTGACGCAAGAAAAGTGAAGCAATTCAAACTAAGCCATTTTGGCTCAGTCCGCCCGAACGTCACATCAGTTGTCAAGATCAAGCACTAGTGCAAACATCTCCGACAATTAATTACATTATGACGGTTTGTGCAATTAATGGGTGTCACAATGCATCGCATAAGGACAAAAAAGCTATTAACATTACATTTCATACGTAAGTATTACAAATTGACTTGTATTGAGCTAAATATTTACTACTTTTAAAAATAAAATTACAAGCCGCGATTTTATGAAAGTGTTACTAGTAAGAAGAAATTATTTTCCCATTATTCATTGGTGTATGTTAGTTATAAAATTAAATCTTATTGAAAATATTTATTGAAACCATAATATATTTTAAGTGTTGCCCTTAAGTAAGATAATATCTTTCCCTATTTAGTGTAATGGTATAATGATGAGCAGTGATCGGAATGAAGGTGGCTAATTTAACTTAAGTTGCCGACAAGACAACACTAAAAGTGGTTAATAGCACCAAAATGTTGTTTATTTCTTTTTATTGAATCCCAGATCTTGGAAATACTTTTATTTCTAAGTAGTTTTTCTTATTAGTACACATGAAATTACTTGTATTGTAGTATTTTATAGCAATTCCAACGTCCGCATTTACAATTTTAGATGGCAAAATAGTAATGCATAAAAATAAAAAGCCGATAATTTGTTTACCGTTCAATTAAAGCTGATTTCTTTCCGCTCGTCGACACCTCTTTATTAGTCTTTGTTAATTGGGTTACACTCCACGTCGAATACATGATTAGTGATTTTTTAGCAAATAACTTTAGAGCGATTAACAACAAATTCACAAAATGGCGAATGTTGAGAGCGGTCGGCGATGATGCCATCTATATCGATCTTTGAATACTTTAACCCCATTGGTTTAAAATAAATTGTTTTTTTTTTTCAAATTATATTTGTTTTCATTTATTAGTCATACCTAAAGTGCTTTACAAATAAGCAAAGAATAAGGTCCAAATAGTTATTCCGTGTTTTGTTCCCGTCATGTAAACGTCATTTAAAATTAGAGTAAAAGAGACAAAACACGGAATAACTATTCGAAGCTTATTTCTGTTTATTTGTAAAACGCAAAGTGTTTTTATTGCGTAGGTGTATAAATAATATAATAAAAAAGGACCTCGTCATGACATATTATGACTTTTATTATAAATCATCCTCCTAGCGGTTCGTTCCTTTCATGGATTCAAACTCCCAACGACGGATATGAGGCGCGTGACTCCGATTACTCCTGATTTTTATTACAAATTTTAGTAAAGAGAAAAGCTAAATATTTGATTTCGAGGTCCTTTTGATTATTATTGATTAATGTCATATAAACATTATCGTATTAAACTAAATTATCAACAAAAAGTATGTAGGATGTTAAACATTTATTTTCTTACTTATCTTTTAACGACATTATCATGAACTACTGTACTACTTATACTATTATTTCACGTAAGTATAACATTTCCCCACTTTCGGGGAAATTGCTCATTCACTGTACACATTAAAGTTTTGTTAGTGTGCGTGTAGGCGACCGTAAGCACGTAATGCTTACGCCTACATTAATCTGCTTTTTGCATCACTTTAGGCGATGCGTTTGTATGAAGACTATCCATCTAGGCGTTATTGATCTAAGGCCCTAATACTGCAATTAGCGGAACTTTCTTTTTCTTTTTTTTTCTTTTAGCAGTCACCGTATTCGACATCGGCCATGGAGTATATATATTTGGGGATATAAGTGCTGATGTCTTTTACAGGAGTGTAACTGGATATCAAACCTCTCAGGTTCAAGGTTTTCCTCATAAACCACAAAGGAGACTGCAGAAGCTTAGCGACGCACACACAGACAACCACATAGAAAAAAAATACTTATGACTATGTTGACTATGACTATAAATAACCCCACAGGGTGGCTACCGTGAGTTTTGTTTACTATCTGTATTCATTCGTTTACGAAACGCAAATTAGTATAGCATTGGAGAAGCGCCTTTTGGCGACATACGAGAAGAGATAAATGTTGCCATAGATATTCTCGTTTTCGTTAACGTGATCGGATGGCGAATGAAACTCTGTTGCTGTTGCGGTATTCGTGTCTGTGAGAGGGTCTGTGTGCATTGCTTGAGTGCGTCATATATGAAGCTTACCTTTTACAGTCTCCTCATTTCTATACTAATATTATAAAGAGGAAACCTTTGTATTTTTGTATGTATGTATGTTTGCAACGAATAAACTCAAAAACTACTGGACCGATTTAAAAATTTCTTTCACCGTTAGAATGCTACATTAGCGCTGAGTAACATAGGCTATATTAAAAAAAAAATTCAAAACGCGACAATTTAATTTTCCAATACAAAATTATTTGTTTCTTTTGTTGTTATGGAAACCATTGATATACACCGTTGGCCTGAATAACCCGAAAGATTTAACTTAACGATTCTACAGCCTAATTAGAGTATATAAAGTTATGTAACACATAGTCCTAAACCCCATAATAAAGGAGATATTCATTATTTAAAACAAATAATAATAAAAAAATATCAAGTATAACACACCCTAAGGTATGACGTAGACACCTACTACTTTCACGCAGACGCACTTACCTAGGTGCATCGGTGTCAACCAGTTTTACCTAAGTAAGTTTGGTACCTGTCGACAAAAAGGTTTTACTACCGAAAATAATTATTTTTCATTGTGGATAAAAAGATGTAACATGCAACTGATATACAGAGTAGGTAATAATTATAACTTTATCTTTCTTATTACACTTTAATAACAAGTAGTTATTCTCTTATCAGTAAGACTGATAAGACTAGATTAATTCCGCTCTCAATCAGCAAAGTGCAACCTATTTGCCTTCACTGACAACTAGCTGATTCATAGTTTGAAAGTTGAACATGATTGATACATGTGACATATTTCAAACAAACTGATTTCAAATTATTACTGATTGTCACGTAAGAATTACACTGTTATAATTTAATAAATAATATTCGTTATGCCGTCTTATCCGCCGGAACATTTAGCGGAAATACATTATGTGTACGGATTCGTGAAGTGTCATGCTCGCTCCCTGTTTCTCAACTTGAGATTAATATGATTCGCTTACTCTCTGAAGTAAAGGCTTGACCATAAAGAAACACGCTATTACTATGATTTAATTTGTATTGAAAAAGTGGGTCAATTAAAACACACATTTTGACCCATGTTAATATAACGTTATTTACTCGTACTGTCGTTAAGAATACGTGGTTTAAATCTTTCGGGTTATTCAGGCCAACGGTGTATATTTAACTCAATGATGGAAACTGTCAAAGCGGTACGAAGTATGTAGACTGAAAACAGTAGATTCTTTTTTTCATTTCAATGTGAAGTGTTCTCTTAAACTTTATAGAATAATAATTCTTTTATACTAGAATAATATTACCAATCATATTCTTAGCAAATAAAATTTTCTTTTCTATTCTAATAATACTACTACATAAACCATAAATGTACGCACGAATGTAGGTCCTATTACATGGACTATGGGAAAATGGCTGCTCCTGGCACCGGCGTTTTTACCCTTAATAGGAGTAAGTCAACCTCTGATATTGTTAAAACCATCTTATTTATGGAAATAAATATTTTTCATGTTCATTTTTCATTATTCTTTTATAACTCTAAAGGTACTTACAATATTTCCATTCTTACAGTTCTTCTGTGTAACATATTCCTCCGAATCACTTAGGTTGTCGAAATCGATGTCCTCGAACGAGAACTCTGCATGAATCAACATAGTCGGGAGCAAAGCTAGCCCTAAAAATGAAGTAAAAAAACTAATTAAAATAATAAAGTTAATAATTTATTATTCTTCGTAGATGATAATAATGATGAGCAAAAAAAAATGACGAAAAAATTTATCTCGTGTGTGCTAAATAAATAATTGTCATAATTTATATGAATTTTGAATACAGCATTTTTCTTTCCAACATTCTAACCTTATCCATTAATTTTAATAATGCTATTATTTTCCCTATAAAAATTTCAAAAATTTCAGCTTTAGCGTACCTATACTTCGGAGAGTGTGCTGTTGAGCTGCATGAGCTCATTCCACCTTCCCCATTTTACCATCGGGAATCCAGACGTACGGCTGGCTACCACCCTTACCTGGTAGACATTCCACTTTTGCGCACCAAGCGTTTTGCTTCTACATTTATAATGCGTACAGCCAAAGAGTGGAATTCCCTACCGGCGTCTGTGTTCCCGAGTGCATATAACCCTGAAGTTTTTAAAGCCCGAGTGACTGCTACTTCTGGGCAAGCTCGTTCCATCGTCGGCCTCTTCTTAGCCCTAGGGATTAGAATGAGGCCAAGAGCAAGCCCATCTTACATAAAAAAAAAAACTAAACGGTTCTTTGAGGGAGCGACAAACTTTAAATAATCCCTTAGGTGTTGAGTCCAAGGTCCGAGTCCTTAGGCCGAACAATCCTCGGAGGTTTTCTAGATTCTCCAAGGATTATGAAAGCGAAAACACGAAAGCGTTTTCATAGGCTCGGACTGTGTCATGGGAGCAGGGGAATGCACCCGCCACAGTCGGCTACAATCGACAAGCGATAGCTTGCTATGTATGTCAACGACGGCAATGACCGACAATACTTATCGTTTACAAAAAAACGTTTACAAAAGATATTTGGAAACTTTGGAATCCCTATGCCTGTTACAAGTTTTTACTCTGAACTGAATGCTTGGAGTAAAGGAAACGGCGACGCATTTATGCTGTGGCGATGAGAAGGACCCTGTGTGGTGCCGGGGATAAAGAATTGCACCACCCCATCTCTTCCCGTGGGTGTCGTAAAAGCCGACTAAGAGACTATTCCAGAGGATGGGCAGCAGCATCTCTCTGAGGTTAACTCTCAATCAACTTACTGCGATCGCCAACCCTCCTGCCAAGCGTGGCGATTATGGCAAATCCCCTCATGTATCCTTATGTATCCTTGGGGGATGATGATGATGATGATAATGATGATGATGATGATGATGATGATGAAAAGGGTTAAAAAACAAAAATATTAAATCAATTTCATCTAACAAATAAATACGAGTACATACCTTATTAACTTACTAATTACTATACATTATTATGAATGGGCCAATGAGCCCGCGTAGTGGTTTATGGCCCGTTCTCCCTTTCCATCCATAGGGAAGGCTCGTGCCCCAGCAGTGGAGACACAAAAATGAGCTGACAATGATGATTATGATTATGATGAATGGTATTTTTATGGACACTTAATTGTAGTATAATGTTTCTCTTTATTGTACTTACAATATTTTAATGCAATACAAATTGCAAAACATGTGGACATACAATGTCAATTCTGTGTTTTAAGCAAATAAAGAATTTATTTATTTATTTACCCAAAGTCCTCCATCTTATCAACATTCCGCGAACGTCCAGCACCAATTAGTAACATATATTTATGATTTGTTACAAACTATTTAACATTAAACCATTATCAGCGTGTTAACTCAGCGTGCACAATTGTAACCCAGTTTAATAACATACCAGTACTTGATTCATAACGGTGAATAATGTCTGTTTTATATTCATTTCAGTAAGCACTTAGCTTTCATCACACCTGATGTTAAGTGATGATAAGGCCGGGTGGAAGCGCGCTTCACCTGAAATCTTCAACTACAGAGGTTCTATCTTATCTCTTACTGTCAGAACCCCCGATCCGATCCGAAACCCTCGGAGAATCTAGTAGGGTACGGGGACACGCACTAGTGCGTGATGCCGTTCCCTTTAAAAACCTCTGACGGTGCTTCGTTTCACACGACTTGAGGAACCATTTAAGTTTCTCGCCGCCCCCAAAAAAGTCCGATGAAGCTGAAAATGCCGAGCGGCAATCAGAAAACTTATTTTTTAAATATTAAAAGGAGGCAAACGAGCAGGCGGGTCACCTGATGTAAAGTAATTGCCGCCGCCCATGGACACCCGCAAAACCAAAGAAATCGCAGATGCGTTGCCGGCCTTGAGGAAGGAGTTGGATCTTGAGGAGGAAGTAGGAATTGGGAGGGGGGAGGGGTGAGAGATGGGCCTCCGGTACTTTCACTCACCGGACGAAACACAACAGCAACGAGTGCCATTGTTTCACGCCGATATTCTGTGAAAGTGTGGTACCTATTACGCCGGGCAAGCCGGCCCATTTCGTGCTGCGACGCAGCGTGGCTCTACCACTTTCTCAAAAAGACAACAATGCTAATAACATTAAAGTTTTGGCGGCATTTAGTATCTAGGACACAGATCGGCTTAGTTTTGATGCTAGTGTTCTTATATTCAGTCCATAATCGAAGTAAAAAAGTAATAATCACATGAAAACTTACATACCTACTATTTGGCAAGTAAATATCATGGGTTTACACGAAAACAAGAGTATACATACTAAAATAATAAGGTTGGCAGCTGTTTCCACACCAGGACTGTGACTGACTTGTGGCAAACCAACGTAAACATGATGGGACTTATAAAGAAAGAAACTAAAAATTAAAAAGAAAGGAAATAAGTATTTTCCAGGGCGACAGTTCCATTGTGGTTTTGCCTAGTCCTGAACCCTCTCAGCAACCTACTGAAGGATTCAGGGCTGGGCTAACGCCTTCGAGGTGACGGAGAAATCATTTCTCATCTGTTATACATGGATGACCTGAAATTATTTACACCGATTAGCCCTGACCTAGTGAAGCTACTGAAAATCACAGAAAATTTCAGTAGTACTATCAGGATGGAGTTCGGTGTAGAAATCATGTATAACGGAGGAAAGTTGTAAATTCAACAAATTTACAACATTCTGAGATAATGACACTCAGGGCTACTGTGAGGCGGAAACTTACAAATATCTTGCTATATCACAGTCTCTGAGTATTGCGGATGGGGACATACATAAGGCAAGCGGTCTAAAATCGTTTCTTCTGTCGTCTGACAAAAGTATTTAAAAGCTTTTTGTCGGGGGGCAATAGGGTGCGCGCCTTCAACGCTTAGGTAATGCCCCTACTCACGTACTCTTTTGGCATACTAAGATGGACTCAGACTGAGTTAGACGCTCTGGATAGGAGAGTTCGTCAACAGCTCACAACTCATCGCATGCTTTACCCACGCTCATCTGTTATGAGATTGTACGTCCCGCGTAAGTGTGGAGGTCGTGGCTTTTTAAACGCCAAGATTCTCCATAACCGCGAGGTATGCAGTCTTAAGGATTTCTTCCTTAACAATGAGTGTGGGATGCACCGCGACGTTGTAGTAGTAGATAGGTGCCTCACGCCGCTCTCCTTGGCAAATAAGAACTGGCGTAGACCAACGGTGCTGAGCCCTGAAGACCGCAGGAACATATAGAAGAGTAAGTAGCTCCATGGGCGGTACTACCGGGCGTTAACAGGGCCCGATGTGGATCTGCTCGCGTCGGTAAACTGGCTACGATTCGGAGACCTCTTTGGGGAAACCGAGGGGTTTGTCTGTGCAATTGCAGACAAAGTCATAATGACGAATAATTATCTGAAGTATCTATTAAGTATTTTGTGGTATATTTTGAGGGACGGTACGGTCGACATCTGTCGAGCATGCCGCCGTCCCGGTGAGTCACTCAGGCATATTATTTCCGATTGTTCTCATCTGGCTAACGGCGAGTACTTGCACAGACCTAACCTTGTAGCCAGGATTATCCATCAGCAACTTGCTCTTCCATATGGTTATGTAGAATCTGAGCTGATTATTTATGCTAATAATTTATACTCGTCGTGGTAACTTCATGCTTTATGTGTGTGCATGTAAAAGTGTCAACATTGTTTTATCTCATAATGTATTGAATGTGTTTTAATAAAGATTATTATTATGATTTTTATTATTTAAAAAAGCATAAATTATGGAATCAATGAAAAATTTTTACTTGAAAAAATCATCCAGTCTCAGGAAGCTCGATTATACAGGGTGTCCCAAAACTCGACGTCAACCCGAAGCCGGGTGAAAAGGCAAGTCAAGCTGGTTGTCAGAAAAATATAAAAAAAAATCTAAGTTGTATGATTTCAAAATTATAGGCATTTTTTTAAAAATCGCAAAATTACACACCCTTTGACAGTCTTTTTACTCCTGTTGCCACAAATCTTTACTTTTTCCAATTTTTTTTTTGCTGTGTAACCCTGAATAATGCTTCTCTAAACTGTAATCAAAATTTTGAAACCAGCTGCTCTAGCTTGCATAAAAAATAGGACTTATTTCCTAGAAAAACTTTCAAAATAAAAAATTGCCTAGTTTTAACTGACTGTATTGAAAAAAAATGTACTACGCGAGTTTGGCAAGTTATGTCAAAAGTTGGCGCATTTAGTAAAGATTCCAAAATGGTATAATACTTGGTAAATTGTAGCTGATAACATGGATAAAAAAATTTTTTTCCTGTAAAACCCACTTTTTAACAAATTTTTCTTACTTGGTTAAAAATTATTCTAATGGGCGCAAGATTTTCCAAAGAGTCGTAAATTGTAGCTTGAGATGAATCAGGCATTCTAAGAAGTATAAGCGAGATAGATATTGACGCTTAAGTGACTAAGACGGAAAGAGTCACCTTATCAAGTGCGAGCGAGATAGGTATGGACGCTAAAGTGACTGAAACGGAGAGAGTCATCTTACTAAGTGCGAGCGAGACAGAGAGTGACGCCAGGTATTCGCTTTTGTACTCACACATCACAATCACAAATCAGTACGTTACGCTCCTTCGTTTACTGCACTTGTTTTCGTATTCGTTTGTGTTGATTTCGTACTAACTACTTTTGGCTTCGTTTATGGACTTGTGATTGCTTGTGATTTGGATCCGAACTGTTTATTTTCCCTCAACGACGACCTTTGCTTTCTCCTGGACTATCGTGTGACTAGTGCCAAGATGACTGCGTATACCACTCGCGAATACGCTAATATGCACCTTATTTATGATGAATGCAGGTGTAATGCCAGTGCTGCCGCCAGACTTTACCGTGAAAGGTACCCAAACGCTGCTCGTTACCCTGATCATCGAGTGTTTACGAATGTGCATCGTTTACTCTTCTCAGAGGGCCACCTCCCAAATCAAGAGCATGGTGGAGGAAGACCCACCAACCCGATGGAAGACGAGGTGCTAGAAGCTGTCGAAGAAGACCCAAGCACTTCAGTTAGGGCTATTGAAATAACCACCGTAGTGCATAAAAGTACAGCCCATCGTATTTTAAAAAGACATGAATTACACCCATACCACGTACAGCGAGTACAGACGTTACTACCCGGGGACTACCAAAATCGAGTAAATTTTTCCCGGACAATATTGGAAAGGTACAGGGATGACCCGCTTTTCTTAACGAAAATTTTATGGTCTGATGAATCGACATTCAAAAAGGACGGCTACATGAACATGCATAACTTGCATGAATGGCATGTAGAAAACCCTCATCTAACGAGGCAGGATCGGTCCCAGTACCGATTCAAAGTAAACATGTGGACCGGAATTTTAAATGGTCAAATAATTGGTCCTTTTGAGTTGCCTGATGCGTTGAATGGCGAGGTCTACTTGGACTTTCTACAGAACCATCTACCAAGTTTACTAGAAGACGTGCCATTAAACATTTACAGAGAAATGTGGTTCCAGCAAGATGGGTGCCCAGCACACTATGCTCGCTCCGTTCGACAATATCTCGATGAAGAGTTTCCCGGGAGATGGATCGGACGGTCTGGCCCAATCTCGTGGCCGGCCCGTTCACCGGACTTGAATCCATTAGACTTTTTTTACTGGGGAGCAGTCAAAGAAAAAGTGTATTCAAAGCCAATTGAAAGTGAATTTGAACTACGGCAAAAAATAGCAGAAGCAGCTGAATTCGTAAATAATGGACGATTCGCTCGAAAGATAGCTCGATCATTTTTAAAGAGATGTCGGGCTTGTATTGCCGCCGAAGGAAGACATTTCGAACATTTGTTGTAGTAAAAATAGTTGTATTGGTACATTCATGAAACATTTTAAAAATTATTGTAAATTTAATAAATAAACCTTAGTATTAAAAATTTTGTGTCAATTAAAATTTAAACTTTTACAAAAAAATGGTGCCTATTTCATACCACACACAAAGAGAACTAAACTAAATTTAGTGGACAATCTGTTTTTTCAATCGGTTTATGATAGACAAGCACAGGTACAATTAAGTTAAATTTAATCAGTGTGTGCATTGGAATCGGCTCCAATGTAAAAAGCAATAAGTTTTGCCATTTTCACCAAGTAAGAAAAATTTGTTAAAAACTGGGTTTTACAGGAAAAAAAAAATTTTTATCCATGTTATCAGCTACAATTTACCAAGTATTATACCATTTTGGAATCTTTACTAAATGCGCCAACTTTTGACATAACTTGCCAAACTCGCGTAGTACATTTTTTTTCAATACAGTCAGTTAAAACTAGGCAATTTTTTATTTTGAAAGTTTTTCTAGGAAATAAGTCCTATTTTTTATGCAAGCTAGAGCAGCTGGTTTCAAAATTTTGATTACAGTTTAGAGAAGCATTATTCAGGGTTACACAGCAAAAAAAATAATTGGAAAAAGTAAAGATTTGTGGCAACAGGAGTAAAAAGACTGTCACAGGGTGTGTAATTTTCCGATTTTTAAAAAAATGCCTATAATTTTGAAATCATGCAACTTAGATTTTTTTTTATATTTTTCTGACAACCAGCTTGACTTGCCTTTTCACCCGGCTCCGGGTTGACGTCGAGTTTTGGGACACCCTGTATATATAATACCAAACAACATCATCATAGTATACAGAATGTTTGGTAATATGTATATAATCCCGAAAAATAGCCACGCAACCATGTATTAATAACACTGTGGTGACATCATCATCATCATCATCATCATCAGCTCATTTATGTCCCCACTGCTGGGACACGAACCTTCCCTATGGATGGATAGGGAGAACGGGCCATAACCACCACGCGGGGCCAGTGCGGATTGGTGGTTGTTAACGACTGCTAATGCTGCCGGGACCAACAGCAGCAACAGCAGCAACAACGGAGGAGCTCGAGATGATAAATTTTTGGTCACCCATCCGATGACCGGCCTTTGCGAAAGTTGCTTAACCTCAGCACTCGCAGACCGGGCGTGTTAGCCACTGCGCTATAGTGGTGACATGCAAAATCATATTTATGAAGATTTACTTTTCCATACAAAAGCTCAAAATTGTATAACATTACTTTTATTCAACCCTGATATGTTTCGACTTCTGTTTTGATTGGATCATGAGGTTGACGAACAAGAACATTGCATCAGCTGGACCTAGGGTTCTCACTTTACAATTTTATTCAGTAACAAACAACCTTAATATATATAATATATCAGCCATAAGGTGCTATTCTGGTATGGTTAAAATTTTCTGGAATTCTACGACCTGTGCCCTATCTGCCATATTCATGACTCTACAAGTATTACCAGACACCCTTTCAAAATAATAAAAAATATGAAATTATTGCCCTGTAATGCTCGTTGACCGGTTCCATTTAATTTAAAACATTAAAAAACCAATACCTACCAAGGCCGCCAGACGTTACTTATTTCCTCAAAGGCCGTTTTTTTGGTGGTTTGGTTGGTAGCAAGGCTTATTAGTGAGCATAGTAAAGTTAAGGTGGTAGGGCTTGTTTGTCCGCCTGGCTAGCTACCACCATTTCATCTAGATGTGTCGCCATATCATCAATTTAGCATTGTTGTGTTCTGACAGTTAGAGATAAGAAGAGTTAGAGGGGGCTGTTGCGGACTCATTTTGAGCCGCCTTTTTTATAATATTTTGTATAGTTTTAAATATTATTCTTTTGAATTTGTCACAGTTTACTTTGATGTTTATTATTGATTTATTGTTTTTCTTGTCATTTGCTGTAGTGCTAGAATTTGTTGTATTTGATATTAATAAAACCCTTGTTTCGTTTTATAAGTACATTTTTCATTATTATAGGATTCATCTTTTCCATTGGGTATTTTCTCCGTTTCAGGGGCGAAGAAGAGTTAGTCACTTCTTCGGGTCGGCCTATCCGAAACCGGAGGACTTCAGGCTCTTCGCTCTTAAAGACGTTGCCAAACTTATGGCATCTATCAGTGAAAGGATGGGGTTGCACAAAAGATCCCGATGGGTCGAAGTGTTACTGCGAGAGGGAAACCTCAGCAGGCCCCACTAAGATAAGATAAGATAACTCTTCTTTACCAGTGCCGGAGTTTTTTATTGGTGTGTCGTTGTAGCTGCTGACAGATTTGCATTTAGTGATAGCCTCTCTACTAGTGCCGGAAAAGACGGCGGCAAGTGTGTTGCCGCTACTGATATTGAAATTGTTTAATTTTTATTTATTATAATTAAAAAAAAAATGTTTTTCGTCAATCATTTGATTACTATCTCATCTGATGGTAAGTGCTGGCGATGTAGCCTACGATGTAACATGCTTGCCTAGAAGGTACCTATTCACTCGTCATTTGAAGACCCCAATATTATGACTGAGGCAACGAGTTCCACAGTTTTGCGGTACGTAAGAAAAACGTGGACGCAAAACGCTTCGTATGCATAGGTGGAATCTCTACTGTGTAACTATGGCGTCGTGCAGTTTGTCTGGTTACCCTTTGATAGAAAGGTGATGGAAGAATCAAATTAAACAATTCCATTTCACACTCTCTGAAGTAAATCCTATTGAAAATCGAAAGAATTGCGACCTGGCACCGATGTTCTAAGCTCTGCAGCTTGGCATCAAACAGGTCGTCATCGTTAATAAGTTTTCTGGCGCTCTCGTCAATCGTCTTCAGTGCTCCAAGTTGGTATTTGGCGGAACCGTCCGAAAGGTGAGAACAATACTTGGCAGGACCGGACTTGTGTTTGATATAAGGTAAGCAGTTAAGCATTATACTCTATATCAAGTACAATACAAAAAATATATATGTTATAGGGTGTATCTTCGTAAATAGTGATAACTAAAGTGATATACAGTGTAACATTCAGTGTATTAAGGTTGTATTTTGTGTGTATGGTTGTGTCGATTGTATTCGACATAAGTAAAACAAGAAAAACAAAAAATACATTTATTTATTATTAATCATAAGGTATCGATAAGTTTAAAAGATCTTTAAAACTCCACTCTTAGGCTTAACCTTATAAACAAAATTTAAACACTATTATTTACGAAAGTCGCTACCGTCGTCATATTTAAAATCGGAGTTATCATTTCTATTATAATCTTGTTTGGAAGCGGACACACTGTCGTATTGTCTTTGTAACTCGTCATTATAATACAGATATTTAAGTCTACCGTACCCTCTTCCTGACCTTCGTCGACGCACTTTCGACGTATGTATATCACTTGGGACATCATCAGCATCTCCTTCTTCATTGGAAACCGCATTACTTACGTTATCGTCAATATCAACACCGTTCCTCAAGTAACTGGTCTGGTAATCTTGATACTCCGGCTGCCTATAAAAGCCTCGTTGTACGATCCGACGCGGATCGAAGTATCTGAGCGTATCCTTTGCACGGTTGCGCAGTCTGCTCACGAAACATCTCGCACTGAACGCCGGCATGCAATACTGTAAATACAAATACAATACATTTACTGTGCATCATCATCCTTATCTTAGCCAAACACGTCGACTGCTAGACAAAGGCGTCCCCCAAGGATCTCAACAACGACCGGTTTTGTGCTGCTCGCATCCAGCGGCTTTGAATAGGTACTTGGTTTAGTTGTTACGGCTTGTTTGTACCCTGGCTAGCTACCTACCAAATAATTTGTCGCCATAACAACAATGTTTGTAGCATTGTTGTGTTCCGGCAGCTAGAGATAAGATAGCCAGCGCCTCAGTAATTGAGGATTCCGGGTGGAGTGCGCTTCCATCTTTGACCTTATCATCACTTGACATCAGGTAAGATTGGCTGTGCTTAGCTGCAAGATATAAAAAGGGGGACTTACTTGTTTGGTGGGACTAAAATGCATTCCCCTCGGGCAGTACCTAAGCCGTACCCTCCCGCGGGCACAAGAGTAGAAAGCCCCACAGTCGTACGGGTCTGGGTACACTGGAGCCTCATGAATGCTGCATAGAGCACCAGGTTTTCTGACCAGCACCCTGCACTGAGCTGCGGCGGCTGGTACGCATCGCTTGGAAATAAAAAAAATTCTGTCACACTATTTATCAGTTGACCAGTGTGTGTTGCCAGTGATGACATACGGGACTGAGACGTGGTCGCTCACTATGGGCCTTATCAGAAGTCTCAAGGTCACTCAAAGAGCAATGAAGAGGGCTATGCTCGGGGTTTCTCTGCGAGATCGAATCAGAAATAAGGAGATCCGCAGAAGAACAAAGGTAACCGACATAGCCCGAAAAGTTGCTAAGCTCAATTGGCAGTGGGCAGGGCACATTGCTCGCAGGACTGATGGCCGCTGGGGCGGAACAGTCCTCGAGTGGCGACCGCGTACCGGAAAGCGAAGTGTGGGCAGGCCTCCAACAAGGTGATACGACGATCTGGTGAAGGTCGCGGGAAGCCGCTGGATGCGAGCAGCACAAAATCGGTCGTTGTGGAGATCCTCGGAGGAGGCCTTTGTTCATCAGTGGACGTCTTTTGGCTGAGATGATGATTTATCAGTTAATGTCCAGGGTGTAAAGAGCTCGATGGCGCAGTGGTTAACGCGCCCAGTATGCGATTGCTGCTGTTAAGCAACTTTTGCAAAGGCTGGTTATCGGATGGGTGACCTAAAAATTATCATTTCAAGTTCCACCGTGATTCAGAAAGCATGTTAGACCCGTTGGTCCCGCCTGCAATAGCACACACAACCAAGCTACACACGACTTTAAAGTTTATACTGACACCCCCTACCAACCGTCAGGTTACAAAGTAGGTGTCAGACATTCTTGTGCAAGCTCAAGGGACCATCTACGTCAGGTCATAACGCCAGATCAGGACGCGCCGAAGCGCATTCTTCATCCAGTACTTTTAAGACTAATTCTCGAGCCAGTTGCCCCGTGGACACGTATAGTCCACTACCTATTATCCAGATAGGTCACTTCTCGTTGCACTAAGAGCATAACTCGCAGATTCCACTGCTCGGGTCGTCGACTCTAAAGTCGACTACCAAATGACCTCTTTGGTGGCGGAGTTGTAAGCCCACTCACTTCTCAGTACCCATCCAGGCACCTTGCCAGTTTTAGGGTGAGTAGATAGGGCTGCATTAGCAGTCGTTAACAACCACTAATCCGCACTGGGCTCGTGTGGTGGTTTGTGGCCCGTTCTCCCTATCCATCTATAGGGAAGGCTCGTGCCCCAGCAGTGGGGACATAAATAAAACTTTCTGGTGATGGTCCAGGGCCTTGTTTCATAAAACTTACTATAAATAAATAATCAATAAATAAATTCCTTAATAAATTCCGAAACACAGTACAGAAAACTTTTAAGCTGCATAAGTTTAACTTCATATCAGCCAAAGGACGTCCACTGCTGGACACGGCCTCCCCCAAGGATCTTCACAACGACCGGTTTTGTGCAGCCCGCATCCGTCATGATCCACTCATCCATCATGTCTAAGTATACTTACGTTCATCTCCGAACTGTACTCGTATTCAAACTGGCAGTATGCCTGGTATAGTCTACCGTACAAGCACATCCTATATTGTACACAACTGTTTGGATCTGGCAGATTGTACACAGGAACATCTTGAGTAAAGTCGCAGGAACCTATGATCTGATCGTATTTTGGTTGAACTACTTTCAAGCTGAATGGTGTCAACGGCATTTTGTTTGTTGTTGGTATGTTTGTTGTTGATGTTGTTGTCGGTATGGTTGTTGTTGTTTCTGGTATAGGAGGTAAGTGGTAAGGACATTTCGCAATATGGGCTGGTAAGCAGATCTGAAAATAATGATTCGCATAAATTAGGATTACTTGGCTCAGTGGCCTAGTGACAACGCGCTCTATATCGGGAGGTACTGAGGTTCAACTCCCGGGTCTTGTGGTTGGTTTCCTCTAACAACTCTAACAATATAGAGATCGGATGTTAATGATGTAGTTGTCGACATTGACCTTTGGCTTACATAGTGATAGGAGATAGTGTTGATTAATTTCGGCGAGTTGGATTGAGCCACGATAGCATAGTTGGTAGTGCACCTGACCCTGCATGTCATGGGGTGCGGGTTCGAATCCCGCTCATGGAGTTTTTTCAACACTTTGTTTTTTTTCAAATTACTCTAACAATTTAAAACACACTTCGCACGCCCAAGGAATTGAACCCAGAACAATCGGATATTGCATCGAGTTCTTAGCTACTTGGCCATCGAGGCCTGGAAAGAAAGAAACAAAATCATCATCAGCTTAGCCGAACCTCCGTATTCCTCCGTGCTTCGGAACGCACGTAAAGCCGTTGGTCCCGGCTGCATTAGCAGTCGTTAACAACCACCGTCCACACTGGGCCCGCGTGGTGGTTTACGGCCAGCTTTCCCTGAGTTATCTCCATCCATAGACAGGGCTCGCGCCCTAGCAGTGGGGACATAAAATAAGCTGATGATGATGATGATTATTTTAATTGCATAAGATTGTAATAAAAAATAATATTTTTTTATGCTGAGTGGTAGCCATTTCCGTTGCGACCGGTCTACCACGACGATATCAGGTTTATTGGCAACAATAAACGGACCGGTCAATCATCACGGACAGGACGTCCGTGATGATTGACCGGTCCCAATAGAGCAAATGACCATTTTCAAGACCGGGCGCCGGTGCATACTTGTAGTACGGCACTTCAGACTCAACAAGGCCGTATTGAAGAGCAAGTTGCTGGTGAATGATCCTGGCTACTAGGTTGATGCCTGAGAGATTCTCCGGGACGGCGGCATGCCCGACATATGTCGATCGTACCGTCCTTCAGGATATTCTTCCGTTAGTTGTTCGTCTTGATAACTTCATCAGCAATGGCACAGACAAACCTTCGGTTTCACCAAAGAGGTCACCGAAGCGTAGCCAGTTCACCGACGCGGGCAGGTCTACATCAGGCCCTGTTAAGGCCCGATAGAACCGCCCGTGCAACTCTTTGCTTTTCCATACTTCCCTGCGGTCCTCAGTGCTTAGCACCGTTTTTTCATATTATTATTATTATTACTATAAAACTCACCAATGCAGTTGGACTGAACTCCAGTGTGTCACTGCATTCAAACTTTACACACAAAGTCCCGTGGCACATGTAATACGATTGGCAGTCGTACTTGGCTGGATGTATTTCGTTGGATAGCATTGGCCCATTAATTTCATATTGTGAACTCGCTTCTTTGGGGGATGCCGATGATAATGGAGAGTCGTAATCAGAATTTTCTAAGTACGAAGTGTAGGAGCAATCAGCTAGGCCTGCTGGCAGGCATTCCTGGAAAAGAATTCGTTAATTTTGGTAATAAGAATAGGAATAAATTTCATCATAATCATCATCAGCTCATTTTATATCCCCACTGCTGGGGCATGAGCCTTCGCTATAGATGGATAGGGAGATTGGGCCTTAAATCACCACGCGGGCATAGTGCGGATTGGTGGTTGTTAACGACTGCTAATGCAGCCGGGACCCGTTGGTCCCGGCTGCATTAGCAGTTAGGCATGTAGAGCCGTTGCTCTACATACCTGCCTTCAAGCACGGATAAGCTCGAGATGATAAAATATTGGTCACCCATCTGATGACCGGCCTTTTCGAAAGTTGCTTAACTACAGCACTCGTAGATTCGGCGCGTTAACCTCTGCGCCATCGGGCCTCATAAACAATAAAAAAATAAAAATAAAGGAATAAATTTATGTTCTGTCAAAGTGAAATCTTGTATTCAATAAGTCTTCATCGGAACTTAGTGACATTAAAATTTTTAACAGCCTCTGTGGTCTACTGGGTAAGACCACCGGTTCAGACCCAGAAGGGTTCGAGTGCCAGCGAGGGGTAGTACATGTTTGTGTAGTCGGTTTGGTTGGTAGGACTTGTTTGTCCGCCTGGCTAGCTACCACCATCTTATCTAAATATGTCGCCATAACATCAATGTTTGTAGCATTGTTGTGTTCCGGCAGCTAAAGATAACATAGCCAGTGTATCAGTATTTGAGGAGGAGGAAGTGCACTTCCACCTTCGGCCTTATCATCACTTAACGTCAGGTGGGATAAAAGCCAAGTGCTTACCTGTAAGATATATAAAAAAATAGTATATAAAAAAGTAAACAAAAATTAAGCTAACTTAACTACTGAATGGTTCTTGGCGGGAAAGTGAAGAGTCATGTCTGCGGTTTTGTTTTTTTTTAATAAAATTTGTGCTATGTCGAATATTAATGTGAAATGATGGTGGATTATTAACAGTTATGTGTTCGTGAGTGTGCATGAGTGTTGGCAAATGAAACAAAACAGTGCAACGTCACTTTTCAAATTGTCTCAAGAAGTCCGCCTGAGGACTTAGTCACCTTTACTGAGATACTCGAGGAGTTGGGGGGTATATCATTTCTCACTTCCCATTTCTATTATCATTCATCATCATCATATAGGAAAGAAATATTGTTTATTTATGTATTACTTGAAAGAAAAATTACTTTGACACTAGCTAAATGTGCTAATCGTACGAAGCCATCAATAAAAAAAAAACTACTGAATCTACCACTAGTTCGAATTTTGACAGCCTTCGACCGTAAAAAGCTTGCAAGATACGCAAGAGGCTTTTGATAAACCTCCAAAAATGTCCCATCTCGAGCTTCGTCATGCTTCAGAAGACACGTTAAGCCGTCGGTCCCGGCTGCCTTAACAGTCGTTAGCAACCACCGCCCGCACTGGGCCCGCGTGGTGGTTTTCGGTCCGTTCTCCTTGCGGTGTTAGGGAAGGCTCGTGCTGCAGTGGGGACATACAATGATCAGCCTCCCAACCGCCTAACTCTCTCGCTTTCAATCGCTTTGAAAGCGTAGCCCTCGCCTCGCCTTCTAATATAATATCGAAATATAATATCGAATAATATCGAAATCTATAGCCTATAGCTTTCGATATTGCTTTCATATTGCTTTCGAAATGACAAAATGACGCCTCCTCCTCGCCTCGCCTTCAAAGCGATCGAAAGCGAGAGAGTTAGGCGGTCGGCCCCCTGGTTATGGAATACTTACTTGACTATCCTCACTAAACTCCTCACCATCCGGACAAAACATAACGACTAACGCATTCTCCGTACATCGGTAATACTTGCTGCAGTTATTAGGATTCGGATATAAACTGTATTCATCGCACAAATATGAATTCAATATAGATACGTGAGGCTTTGAAGGCACAGGCTTAGGTTTGTATGTGAACCTAGGTATCTTCGTTTTTGGAGTAAACATTTTGGTAGCTCTATTAATATGTTCCCCAGTATCTAGATCAGAATCGGAGCCAAATTTTTCATTATCCTGATTAAAACAAAAAACAATAATAAGAAATTATTAAAATACTTACTAAATTCGATGCTGAAAACAATATAACTACCGGACATGATGCAGTAAATAATTGGGTAGTTGACTGGTTAGTCAATAGAGACACTTTTTTGCAACTGTCAAAACGGTTTTTGTTTAATAGAAGTTGTATGGGAATGGTGATATATGACGTCGCTATTTTGTTCCGTCAATTCAGTGTTTATTAATAACTATAACGATTACAAAATTCTTGCTTAGTTCAAATAAAAAATAGGTGAATGTTTTAAAAAACTGTTACGTGATTCCATTTATTTGTTTAATGTTCTCGATCTATTTGTTGTGGCAGTCAATATCCTTATTATGACTATGACTATGTATCACCGAATTAGTATAAGTATTATACTTATAATAAAAAGATAAGTTATATTCCCTTTGCTTTTGCTATGCCATCCTATGTGATTGACAATACAATAATTAATTCCAGAACGTTAAACGTATAAATTAAATCATGTAACTAACAGTTCTTAAAACATTAACAAATGTCTTATTTGACCTAATTTCTCTTAGTTAAAAAGTTATTCATAAACACTCAATTGGCAGAAGTAAATAGTGACGTTATAGTTTCCATTCCATTCTATTGAAAAAATAACGTTTTGACAGTTGCTAAAAAGTGTCTCTATTGACTAACCACTCAACTAGTTACCCAATACAATTTTCGCAAGGTAACTGGCAAGAGCTGGATGACAGTTAGCCGCGGACCATGTTCAGTGGCTCAGTGTGATAATGATAATGATGATAATGATAATGATGATGATGATTATGATTATGACGATGATGATGATGATAATGAATGACGTAATAAAACTGTACACTAATGTAGCATTGCAATAAATGATTTTGAATAAGAGTTAGAAATTGAAACTCACAGACTTAGAATCAGAATCAGAATCAGAATCAGAATCACTGGAGGAGTCAGAAGACGTTGAGTCCTTAGCACTACTACTAGGTTTGTCTTCTTGAGTAATATCTGAATAATCGACAGGAGAACTATTGTCGGAACTTGATGATTGGTCACTAGAGCTTATATGCTTTGACACTTCAGTAGTTTCGACATCAGTCGTTGTTTCAACTATTTTTGGAGTTGTTCCTACTTTTTCTGTAGTAACATCACTTGTTTTAGTAGAAAAGTCGGCAGGCCATATCCATTGGTCATCTGTTGTGATAGTTGCAGGAAAATCTGTGCCAATCGAACTTGTTGGAACTTTTTCAGTAGTTGTTACTACTCTGTCTGTAGTTACTTCTATGTTTTCATCTGTTTTTATAATAGCTTCAGTTGTAGTTTCTATTTTTTCAGTTGTTACATCAACTTTTTCCGTTGGACTCCCACTTGTTTCATTGGCAGTCGGACTAATGGTTACACTTGGCGTGGTAGTATTTTTCTTTGTAGATGTTTCAATACAGTAGACTGGTGTGGTCGTTACGTTAGGATTCGGCGTTGTCGGGGTTACAGTAGTATATCTTTTACAGTTCGCTATAATTGCAGGTAGGCATTGCTGTAAAAATAAATGCATTGAGTTATTGTGTTGTATATTGAGTTAAGAATAGTTTTTAGAGATGCTTTAAAACTGTTTCTGTAAAAGAAAAAGTTTCAATTTTATTATAAATTTGATGTACATACATATCATCATTTTCTACACTAAACGTGGCAACCAATAGACGATTATTATTATTAGAGTTATTAAAAAAAAACAGTAAAGCCAATCGAAAATGTCTCTTAACCAAAGTGATTTAATTTAAAGTGATAAAATCAATAATAAGGTACCAGCATAATTTGCCAACAATCTCACTTGATAGTAAGTCGCTTATAGGTAAGTTATGATAAGATCGAAGATGGAAACGACAAAATTATTCTATTCACTTCAGCCGGAATGCTCCTTTTCTATTTGAACATTCCTAACACAACAGTGTTGATATAATAATTATTATTCAGACAGAATAAGACAAAACTGGGTTAACTCAGGTAAGTACTGGGGTGTCCCAGAAGTAAAGAGACAATTCTTAAAATCAAACTGGCCCTAGAAAAAGTTTTCAAAAAAGAAAAAGTGGTTGTCATGGTAACCATAGATAACATATCTGTCAAAATAGGCGGGATTTAAAATCGTGATTGCATTTTTTGAAAATGAAGCGAGCTGAACAAGAATTGTTTTCAAAGAGAGTTATTCAATACTATTTGTGTCATGGGAAATCTGACACAGTACGTCATTTTGTACAAGAGGGAGCAAGAAGAACTAGTCTGTACAGAATAATAATACGTTATGAGGAAACAGAAGAGACCAATTTCAAAAAGATTCTGGGCCGACCTCGTACTGTATCTACATGTAGAAATATAAATCGAGTAAAAAAGGTTTTTGCACAGGCATGTTCAACATCGGTGAGAGTTGCGGCGGATAAACTAAACATTTCTAAGTCAAGTGTATCTAGAATAAAATGTAAAGATATAGGCTTGAAAGCTTATGTAAAATTAGCCGCCCCCAAATATGTCAAAGACCAGGAGGCGCGTGCCAAGCGAGGGTGTCGTAAAGTTTACGAAAAATCTTTAAAAAAAATTCTTATCATTGATGATGAGACATACGCACCGGTTGACCCAAGCGATGTTCCTGGGAAACAATATTTCCACGCAACCGGTCGTGACGTTGTTGATTATAACGAAAAAATTAAACCAAAGGCTAAGTATTTTAAAAAATACCTTGTTTGGCAAGCTATCGATGAAAACGGCAATGTTTCCGAACCCTATTATCGTACAGGGTCTATGAACGCCCAGATTTATCTTAAAGAGTGCATTATCAAACGTCTAATACCCTTTATAGACAAGCATTTTCAGAGAGAAGATGTTTTGTTTTGGCCGGATTTAGCTTCATGCCATTATGAGTTCAATGTTACTCAGTGTTTACAGACCGCAGTTGTTGAGTTCATAACTAGACAAAACAATGCCCCGAATGTGCCTCAAGCTCATCTCAGCCAAAAAGACGTCCACTGCTGGACAAAAGCCTCCCTCAAGGATAAATAATTTTGAGGGGAATTTGCCATAATCGCCACGCTTGGCAGGCGGGTTGGCGATCGCAGTAAGGTGAGAATATTCACAGAGAGACGCTGCTGCCCATCCTCTGGAATGGTCCCATAGTCGCCTTCTACGACACCCACGGGAAGAGATGGGGTGGTGCAATTCTTTACCCTCGGAACCACACGGGGAAAAGCTCGCTCGCGGGGGAAAGCCTCAAGCTCGAGGTATTGAAATGTTTTGGGCCCTGTGTAAAAAAGAGTATAAAAATTACACAGATATACCACAAACGCTGACATCTTTCAAAAACCGATGGACCAGATTGGCCAAAAGAGTAGCAGCTACATCTGGAAAAGCGGTCATGAAACGTGCTGCTATTAATTTGAGAAAAATTGGATACAAAGGAATCGCTGGAGCAAATTTGATATAGATATTGAAAATTAATTAGTTTTACTTTCATTTGCATTCCAAAAACTTATGCTATCAGATTATTTTATATTAAATATTGTTATGATAATTTTGTCTCTTTACTTCTGGGACACCCTTTAGTAGCCAGCTGTCTTAGACTAAACACTACCAACAGGCTTGCTCGGTTGAGGATTTCGGGTGAAGTGTGGTCCTTTTTTGATAGTGGAATATAAAATATAGAAATAGCAAAACCATGCTCTTACTGATAATTCTTAAACAGAAAATGTATCACACTCTATAAAAACTTACGTGAACTACGTAGCTGTATTCTTGAATGTCCGGACATGATTTCCGAACGAGTCTGTTATTTTGACAGACATAATAACTTCTGCATGAATCCGGGTCGGAGTATTTCTCATTTTCTGTGCAGTGAGCATCTTCATTTGGAGATGAAGATGATGAGGTTGTTACAACCAGTAATGGTTCTACTGGTAGCAATGGTTTGGTCTGACTAGTACTAAATGACTCTATAGTTGAAAGAGATAAAGAAGGAGACGTGGTACTTGTTTCTAACGGTTTTATAGTAGTTCTATTAGTTGAGCAAGGTGTGAACTCTGGTGGCTGGCACGACTGTAAGGAAATGTAAAGAAATTCAAGGTTGTTGTTGAAATAAACCAGTTTTGTACTGTTTAAAAATGTAGAAGTATCAATCGAGCGTCAATGTCAAATACGAGCAATAAAACCAATCATATTACATGATTTTAGAAAGATTAGTTATAATGTGTTTTGTTGCAACTGTGTCATTATTCATCGTATGCTCAACATCAAGTAATAATGAAATAGAAATACGTGGAAATAATTTTGATTTTATCACATTTTTATAAAGTAGTTAAAACTCGAGCCTGCATACCTTTTTGAGAAAAAATCAGTTACATTTTCATTTTATTTTAATCAGAGTCTCACGAGCTTTGCCTAAATAAGACAAGTGGCCTGACTTGAATTCTGAGCAACAGTACCAACGACATTATTTACTTCGTTTGTGGGATTGCAGTGTTTGGCAAAGTTCTATATTATACGTCTATAAATCTATTTAAATATGTAACTTACCAAAGAAATATCGTCGAACACCAATCCTCCCGGACACATCTCTTCAATTAACTTGCTGCTGACGCACACATAATACTTGTGGCAGTCATTCGGATCTGCAAACGATTCGCCCTCCTCACATGATTCTATTGGGAAAACAGTTTTCGGCGATATTGTCGTGCTGGAAACAGTTGTTCTTGATGATGCCTCTGGACTTGACGAAATTAGTTCTACAGTGACTTCATTAGGAGACGATGATGTTAATTCATTTGAAGATGATGTGACGGGCTCAACACTTTCCGATACAGAAAATGCTGTTGATATTGGTATTTCTGTTGGAGATGTCAATTCATTTGGTGGAGAGGATTTCAAAGGCCCAATACTTTCTGAAGCAGATAATACTGTTGTCTCTTCACCAGGCACACTTGTCGTTGATAATGGGGTCTCAGAATTGGCACTTGATGTAACTAATTCTACAGTGACTTCATTGGAAGACAAAGATGTCAATTCATTCGGTGGAAAAGATGATAAGGGCCCAATACTCTCCGAAGCAGATAACACTGTTGTCTCTTGACCAGGCATACTTGTTGATGATAATGGAATCTCTGAATTTGGTATTAATGTCACTGGTGCCACAGTGACTTTGTTAGGAGACAGAGATGTCAATTCACTAGGTGATGAGGAAGTCAAAGGTTCAATACTCTCCGAAGCAGAAAGTACTGTTGTCTCTTCACCAGGCACACTTGATCTTGATGAAGGAGTCTCTGAATTGGCACTTGACGTAACTGGTTCCACAGAGATGCCATAAGTAGATGAAGACGTAAAGGGGCCAATACTTCCTGCAGAAGAAAATACTATTGTCTGCTCACTGGGCGCACTTGTTGTTGTTAATGGAGTTTGAGAATTGGCACTTGACGAAACTGGTTCCACAGTGACTTCATTGGAAGGTGAAGATGTCAATACATTTAGTGATGAAGATGACAAGGGCCCAATACTTTCTAAAGCAGATAATACTGTTGTCTCTTCACCAGGCACACTTGTCGTTGATAATGGGATCTCAGAATTGGCACTTGATGTAACTGGTTCCACAGTGACTCCACCAGAAGGTATAGATAATGGGGTCTCTGAATTTGCTATTAATGTCACTGGTTGCTCGGTGACGTTGTTAAGCGACAGAGATGTCAATTCATTAGGTGGAGAGGGTGTAAAGGGCCCAATACTTTCTGAAGCAGATAATACTGTTGTCTCTTCACCAGGCACACTTGTCGTTGATAATGGGATCTCAGAATTGGCACTTGATGTAACTGGTTCCACAGTGACTCCACCAGAAGGTATAGATGTCAATGCATTTGGCGATGAAGATAATAAGGGCCCAATACTTTCCGAAGCAGATAAAACTGTTGTCTCTTCACCAGGCATACTTGTTGATAATGGGGTCTCAGAATTGGCACTTGATGTTACTGGTTCTACAGTGACTCCTTGAGAAGGTGAAAACGTAAAGGGGCCAAAACTTCCCGCAGAAGATAGTATTGTTGTCTCTTCACCAGGCACACTGGTTCTTGACGAAGGAGTCTCTGAATTGGCACTTGACGTAACTGGTTCCACAGAGATTTCATAAGAAGATGAAGATGTAAAGGGGCCAATACTTCCCGCAGAAGAAAATACTATTGTCTGCTCACCGGGCGCACTTGTTGTTGGTAATGGAGTTTGAGAATTGGCACTTGACGAAACTGGTTCCACAGTGACTCCATTAGAAGGTGAAGATGTCAATGCGTTTGGTGATGAAGATGACGAGGGCCCAATACTTTCTGAAGCAGATAATACGGTTGTCTCTTCACCAGGCATACTTGTTGATAATGGGGTCTCTGAATTTGCTATTAATGTCACTGGTTGCACGGTGATTGTGTTAAGAGATAGAGATGTCAATTCATTAGGTGAAGAAGGTGTAAAGGGCCCAATACTTTCTGAAGCAGATAATACTGTTGTCTCTTCACCAGGCACACTTGTCGTTGATAATGGGATCTCAGAATTGGCACTTGATGTAACTGGTTCCACAGTGACTCCACCAGAAGGTATAGATGTCAATGCATTTGGTGATGAAGATAATAAAGGCCCAATACTTTCCGAAGCAGATAAAACTGTTGTCTCTTCACCAGGCATACTTGTTGATAATGGGGTCTCAGAATTGGCACTTGATGTTACTGGTTCTATAGTGACTCCTTGAGAAGGTGAAAACGTAAAGGGGCCAATACTTCCTGCAGAAGATAGTATTGTTGTCTCTTCACCAGGCATACTTGTTGATAATAGGGTTTCTGAATTTGCTATTAATGTCACTGGTTCTACAGTGACTTCTTTGGAAGATAAAGATGTCGGTTCATTTGGTAATGAGGATGACAAGGGTCCCATGCTCTCCGAAGCAGATAAAACTGTTGTCTCTTCACCAGGCAAACTTGTTCTGGATGATGCCTCTGGACTTGACGAAATTGGTTCTTCAGTGACTTCAATAGGAGACGATGACGTTAATTCATGTGGAGAGGATGTGACGGGGCCAATACTCTCCGAAGCAGATAATACGGTTGTCTCTTCACCAGGCATACTTGTTGATAATGGGGTCTCTGAATTTGCTATTAATGTCACTGGTTGCACGGTGATGGTGTTAAGAGATAGAGATGTCAATTCATTAGGTGGAGAGAGTGTAAAGGGCCCAATACTTTCTGAAGCAGATAATACTGTTGTCTCTTCACCAGGCACACTTGTTGTTGATAATGGGATCTCAGAATTGGCACTTGATGTAACTGGTTCCACAGTGACTCCACCAGAAGGTATAGATGTCAATGCATTTGGTGATGAAGATAATAAAGGCCCAATACTTTCCGAAGCAGATAAAACTGTTGTCTTTTCACCAGGCATACTTGTTGATAATGGGGTCTCAGAATTGGCACTTGATGTTACTGGTTCTACAGTGACTCCTTGAGAAGGTGAAAACGTAAAGGGGCCAATACTTCCCGCAGAAGATAGTATTGTTGTCTCTTCACCAGGCACACTGGTTCTTGACGAAGGAGTCTCTGAATTGGCACTTGACGTAACTGGTTCCACAGAGATTTCATAAGAAGATGAAGAAGTAAAGGGGCCAATACTTCCCGCAGAAGAAAATACTATTGTCTGCTCACCGGGCGCACTTGTTGTTGTTAATGGAGTTTGAGAATTGGCACTTGACGAAACTGGTTCCACAGTGACTTCATTGGAAGGTGAAGATGTTAATACATTTAGTGATGAAGATGACAAGGGCCCAATACTTTCTGAAGCAGATAATACTGTTGTCTCTTCACCAGGCATACTTGTTGATAATGGGGTTTCTGAATTTGCTATTAATGTCACTGGTTCTACAGTGACTTCTTTGGAAGATAAAGATGTCGGTTCATTTGGTAATGAGGATGACAAAGGCCCCATGCTCTCCGAAGCAGATAAAACTGTTGTCTCTTCACCAGGCAAACTTGTTCTGGATGATGCCTCTGGACTTGACGAAATTGGTTCTTCAGTGACTTCATTAGGAGGCGATGACGTTAATTCATGTGGAGAGGATGTGACAGGGCCAATACTCTCCGAAGCAGATAATAATGTTGTCTGTTTCCCAGGCGCATACGAGTATGTTGTTGATAGTGAGGTCTCTGAACTGGCTTTTAATGTAACTGGTTCCACAGTGACTTCATTAGAAGTTGAAGATGTCAATTCATTAGGTGGAGAGGATGTCAATTCATTTGGTGATAGGGATGACAAGGGCCCAATACTTCCCGCAGAAGATAATACTGTTGTCTCTTCCCCAGGAACATTTGTTGTTGATAATATGGTCTCAGAATTGGCACTTGACGAAACTGGTTCCATAGTGACTGCATTAGTGGTTGTAGATGTCAATTCATTTGATGATAAGGATGACAAGGGCCCAATACTCTCCGAAGCAGATAGTACTGTAGTCTCTTCACCAGGCACACGTGTTGTTGATAATGGAGTCTCTGAATTGGCATTTGATGTAACTAGTTTGACAGTGATTTCATTAGTAGATGACGATATAAAGGGCCCAATACTTCCCGCAGAAGATAATACTGTTGTCTCTTCCCCAGGAATATTTGTTGTTGATAATGTGGTCTCAGTATTGGCACTTGACGAAACTGGTTCTACACTGACTCCATTAGAGTTTGAAGATGTCAATTCATTAGGTGATGAGGATATGACGGGACCAATACTTTCCGAAGCAGAGAATACCGTTGACTCTTCACTGGGCACGCTTGTTGTTGATAATGGGGTCTCTGAACCAGCACTTGACAAAATTGGTACCTCAGTGCCCACAATAGGAGAAGATGGTGTCAATTCATTAAGAGTTGAGGATGATAAGGGATTAATACTTCCCGCAGAAGGTGATACTGTTGTTTCTTCACTGGGTACACTTGATAATGGTGTAGCTGAGCTTGCACTCAACGAAACTGGTTCTTTAGTGCTCACGTGAGGTTTTGGAGATGTAAATGTCTTTGGTGGAAACGATTTGCTAGGCTCAGCACTTGTATCAGAAGAAATGGCTGACGTTGAAGGTGCAGAAGTCGTTTTAGTTGTTTGTTCTATGCAATTGTCTTCTGTCGTTTTCGTTGGGAGTTTTTTACGTTTGCATTTGGCTAATTTTGGTGGAAGACACCACTGAAAAACATCGAAACATTTAGTTGAATAGTCTTATACGTCGTAAATGATATAAGATTAATTACCTAGAGATTCCTAAAAAGTTACTACATTTCAAAGTGTTATCAAGGAGGAGGGATTACTTCAAATTATAATCTTCATTAAAGATTCTTGGACTATATGGAAAAAGGTACGTGGACGCTTGCACATCAGACTATCACTAACTGACTCCTCAATGAACTTTGAATTACGTCTAAGGCGTATTGTTGAACATTAATTGAAGAAATTTTACAGTTTTGGATATCCTGATGTGCAGGCATGTGTACAAGATACGTTAGGCCCTGAAGAGACGCAGATCATCATCATCATCATCAATCTATACTAGTCCACTGCTGGACATACGCCTCTCCTAGTGCACGCCACTTAGCACGATCCGCGGCAACTCTCACCCAGCTCTTGCCAGCCACCTTGCGAAGATCATCACTCCACTAGTCTGAGGGCGTCCTACACACACATACTCGAGAACTCGTTTACCCCAACGGTTATCAGTTCTGCGACTAATATGGCCGGCCCACTGCCACTTCAGTTTGTTACTGGTTATATGGAACTCTCCCTCCGACTCACTGCACACTACACTTCCAGGATGCAGCCAGGATTATATGGGACCATTAACCAATCATCAGAACTCCTCTCGGCTCTGTCATAAAACTTACTTTATATACAGGGCTGAACTCATCGATTCCCGGACAGGTTTTGCGTTTGACAGTGCCGTTTTGGCAGCGGTAGTACTTCCTGCAGTTGTCTATGTCAGGGAATGATGAGTTGTCATTGCATTTGGCAGGGTGCGGCGGCCAGGGCTCCGGCGGTAACAGTCCACTGAGTACATTGGTGGCAATAATGGGCGTCACAAGGAGTACAACTATGCGGTACTCTGGAAGAGAAATACATTTGTTTAATTTGCATGTATTTCTTACAATGTTGTTTATGATAGGTTCATATTTCATATCATATCATTGTTATCATTATCATCATTATAGACATAGGCCTCTCCAAGTGCATGACAATGAATACCTGAAGATCGTTGAGAGAAGTAGATAGGTATAGATAAAGAATTCTGATCAGACAGAGCATTCTGATCTCTGTCCTACGCATACACCGGGGCTAGGGTCCACTTTGGGTTATGTGGGTCTCTCCTCCCGTTCCCTCATCCAGCCACGAAAAGGGAGGGGAAGGAAGTCTACCTAGTACCATCCTTTGGCTCAGGACTACAAACGGCAAGCACTGAGTTCAGGGACATTCTGACCTGAAAGATAGCTAATCCAAGTCTACCCCAAACTTTTAGACTGGACCTTCTTCAGTCATTTTGTATCTGATTGAGCCGGTAAAGATAATTCAGCCACCCTGATGGACAGCGGACACCGTAGCCAATGGACCCGACATCACATTCGTTGACGATATTCATCGACTGTCATCCAATTTCACTGGATCGAAGTGCTAGAAAGAGGAAAACCTCAACAGGCCCCGCAAAGATGAGATCTTTCGAATTGGAAGACAAAATTGCAAAACAATGCTGCTTCACCAGCTCATTCTAAGTTCCCGGGCATCTATCTTTAAAGAAGAAAAAGAGTGAAAGGATGGGGTTGCACAAAAGATCCCGATGAGTCGCAGTGTTACTGGGGGGAACCTAAGCGGCCCCACTAACATAAAACGAGATAAGAGGTTCCCGTGCTGGGGCACGAACCTTCTCTATGGATGGAAACACCACAGAACAACGTGCCACAAACCATCACACGAGCTCAGTGCGGATTGGTGGTAGCTAACGACTGCTAATGCAGTCGGGACCAACGGCTTTACTGCTTCTGCGGCACGGAATAGCTCGAGATCATAAATTTTTGATCACCCATCCAATGACCGGCCTTCGCAAAAGTTGCTTAACTTCAGCAATCGCAAACCGGGCGCGTTAACCACTACATAGCTACGAGTACCACTTCGGAAATTAAACTTTTTTTTTCACTTTTATTGTTGTTTTAAAAGCCATAATTATGTATAATATTAACGTGTTATAATATTTTCGCTTACCCATATTACCTTCTGCGTGCGTTACTCCGCCATGAAGGCTGAAAAACGTTTCAGCGTAATATTATTATAATAATTAGTAATTGGCCCAATAATCGATTATATTCAAATTGGAAACGGGTAGAACGTTGCTAGTATTCGTACGTCGATCCGTCCAAATCGATCTTTGAGACGTAATACCGAGTTGGTGAAGTGACAAATGTTTCTTGTGCACTAGGATTCTGTACATGGGGATGATTTTTAAAACTCACCTGTGATTTCGAAATTATAAGTGACATGAATACACTACGAAACATAAAGACACTTAAAGATTCAGCAAGAGTAGTAAACCCGTGATCATGGCGCATGCAACTGTGTCGAAATATCGGATTCTCACAAATAATAACCATGGTAAGTATCCTGTTAATAATTAATGTACTTTATAGGTAACTCAATTCGATTTCATAATAAAACTAGCCGTAACCCGCCCGCTTCGCTGTGTGAAAATAATGGATCAATGAATGCTAAATAAAATAATTATTAGGTTTACCAACATCATAATATATAGCCTATCATTTGCACAATCTCATGTTCTTAGTACATACAAATTTTCATTAAGATCGGTCAAGTCGTTCTTAAGTTATAATAGGATATACAGACAAACAGACAGGCAGGCAGGCAGACAAAAAATTTAAAAATCGTAGAATCGGTGTTAGTGTGTCTAAAACGAATATTTATCCAAAAAATTGTCAGAAAAATTGCATGTACAAAAATTGTATATACTATTACATGGTTGTAACTTGTAGACCAGGGCTGAAAGCCTTTGAAAATGGTAAAAAGTGAAACAAAATCATAGTAAGATGAAACCCATTGGAAATGGAAGAGAATATAACAAAAATGAAAGGAAAAATAATTTACGGGCGATCTGAGGTCGGGAAGTGGAAGGGGGGAGGGGTTTAAGGGTAAAAAACGGTTTATCTCGATTTCCGGCATAACTACAAATCCTACGGAAAAAAGCTAAATGGCAAAATTGTAGGTAATTAAAAGATCTACAACTTTTATATGTACTTTTTTTTCATACAACCTCAAAATATGTGTGTAAAATTAAAATAACCAAATTTTTGGTTTTTTATTTTTACCTTTTACAAATATTTTTGTTTTTTTCACGAAATTTGGTGAAAACTCACCTTTTTATGTCCCAAACACACTGTAATTTTTTTGATTTAAAATATTTATTTATTATTACTTTATTTTAAGTTAATATAGAAAAAGCACCCTAATTTTCAATCAAAATTCTCGCGTCAAAATATCTGCTTTTTTTAAAGTCGGTGGGCTTTATGCTCGTTGAAATCTCTACTTTCTGATGGGGTAAAAAAAATACATTACTATGGTAAATGTTCTCAGAAAATGCAAAGAAACAAAAGTTAATATTTAATAAGACATCTACAATATTTTGAGAAAGTTGTAGAATCTTCTTTAAATTATATGCGTAGATGTCTATTTATTGCTATTTTAAAATAACTTATAATTATTATTTTTTAGTCTTGTACTAAAGTATGAATAAATATGAAAAAAGTGTACATACAAAATTTGTGGATCTTTTTATTACCTACAACTTTGCTATTTAACCAATCCGATGACCAGCCTTTGCGAAAGTTGCTTAACCTCAGCACTCGCAGACCGGGCGCGTTAACCACTGCGCCATCGAACTCCTCATGTAAAATGCTATGAAATACCTGCCTCTGTGGGCTAGTGATCCAGAGCTCCCAGGTTCGATTCCCAGCGGGAGGTGAATGGTTTTTCTTATATTTAACGGTTAAGCATAGTGCCTTGATCTTACCTGATGTTAAGTGATGATAAGGCCAATGATGGAAGCGCACTTCACCCGGGAACCTCAACTAGTGAGGCACTGGCTATCTTATCTCTAGCTGCCGGAACACAACAATGCTACAATGATATTCATCATCATCATCATCATCAGCTCATTTCATGTCCCCACTGCTGGGGCACGAGTCTTCCCTATGGATGGATAGGGAGAACGGGCCGTAAACCACCACACGGGCCCAGTGCGGATTGGTGGTTGTTAACGACTGCTAATGCAACCGGGACCGAAGCTCGAGATTAATTTTTTTTTTGTCACTCATCCGATGATCGGCCTTTGCGAAGATTTTGCGGACATTGATATTGTGGCGACATATTTAAATAAGATGGTGGTAGCTAGCCATGCGGACAAACAAGCCCTACCACCGAACGAACCGAGTACACAAACATGTACCCCCCGCTGGGAATCGAACCCTGGACCTCTGGGTCTAAACCGGTGGACTTAACCACTAGACACAGAGGTGGTTAAAAATGTTGGTTGATGGTAGGGTTTGTTTTAAGACCGCCTGGCTAGCTACCACCATCTTATATAAAAAGTATCGTTCTGTTACGACAATCAAAGATATAAGTTGAGATATAATTTTTTGCACAATTATTACTACTAGTGGTCGCCCAGTGGTCGGAATTCGACCGTAATATTATTAAGGCTGCACGAATTGTATCCTAAGCAATGAAAAATTTAAAAAAATAGAATATGAGTTTGGATTGACATTGACAGAACAATACGTGTGAGTCAAATACATGTTAGTGTGTGTAATGTTGTTTTTGTTGCTTTAATGTATTTTGTATGCATAATTAAAAAAAAATTAATATTCGGATAACCTCTATTTAAACTATAAGTGTGCGAAATTTCATACTCCTCCTTCCGCCCAATTTTCGTGAAAACGGGTACAAAATGTTTGCTTCACGTATTAATATATAGATATCTTATGCTTGTTTCACCTAGGGTTTATTTTTCAAAAGGTGTTTTTTTTAATTTATTGGGTCACCAATACTTGTTACATCAAAACAATTATGTGGTTTACATATATACGAGTAGTGACATATGCTTAATGTACAACTACTTAGAGGTGAACTCAGCATGCATTGAAGTACACACTAGGCAAACATCTGTTATTTAATAATTGTGCACTACTTTCAGGTTTGTTTTTGTATTCATTCGCTAACACCAAAAGTGGCCATTGTTTGTGAATAAATGCGATAGCCCGTTTCGTGAATAAACCACGCAACAAAAAGTAGTGCACAATTATTAAATAAATACTATGGATGCTTTCCTGTTGTCGGACGGTACGCAATGTTTAAAAAAAGATCCGGTCCGTTAGTAATTGTCAAATTATCAATTGGTGGCGCTACCCTAAACAACACTTCGTGTCTTGTTTTGTCCATAATTTTAGGTAAATTAGCTCATTCAATTGGATTACTGATTAAAATATGGTTATATATAATTTTACGCAAATTATGTTGAAAACAAATAATAATTTAAAAAAAAAAAACAAAGTGTTGAAAAAATTCCACGAGCGGACCCCTAATAAAAAATACTTATTAAAATCGGATGTTGCTGACGTAGTTGTCGACATTGAATAGAGCGGGTCCTTTGGCTTACAGAGTAAGAGTAGATAGTGTTGATTAATTTCGGCGAGGTGGATAGAGCCTCGATAGCATAGTTGGCAGTGCACCTGACCCGGCATGTCATGGGGTACGGGTTCGAATCCAACACGTGGATTTTTTTCAACACTATGTCTTTTTTCAAAACAATTCTGAGTGGTAGAGCCACGCTGCGTTGCAGCACGAAATGGGTCGGCTCGCCCGGCGTAATACCACCCTCTCACAGAATATCGGCGTGAAACAATGGCACTCGTTGCTGTTGTGTTTCGTCTGGTAAGTGAAAGTACCGGAGGCCCCTCTCTCACCCCTCCCCCCTCCCAATTCCTACTCCCTCCTCAAGATCCAACTCCTTCCTCAAGGTCGGTAACGCATCTGCGATTACATTGGTTTTGTGTCCATGGGTGGCGGTGATTACTTTCCATCAGGTGACCCGCCTGCTCGTTTGCCTCCTTTTAACATTAAAAAAAAATCTTGGCATTGTTTAATTTATACTTTTTTTTATATAAAGCATGCAATAGTGAAGCGCCTTTAGGCGATTAACACACTGCCACGCACCACGCGCGTTGCGTGTCGACGCACCTACGCGCTTGTAGGCTTGTAAGAGCGTGGATGCATTGTCTGTGTGTTGGACTGTGCGTTTTCTATACAAACGGAGATACTTACAAGCAACGTTAGAACACGTAGTCACGCGCTACTCTGCGTGGTGCGTGGCAGTGTAATAACTGGCTTACAGTTGTCGGCGCCTTTCGCAAAAGCCGCGCGGTCATCTCGGTGCCAAGTGCGAGTATGATTCGCAATTCGATCACGTTAACGAAAACGAGAATTTGTATGATAAAATGTTAACTCTCCTCGTATGTCGCCAGAAGGCGCTGCTTCAATGCCATACTAATTTTCGTTTTCGTAAACGTAATCGAATGAATACGAATAGTAAACAAAACTCACACTAGGCACCCAGATAGATGGCAAAAAATTTATCATTCCATGAACATAAATTAAAAAAAATAAATCATCTCTCGTTCTTCCGTGCTTCGGAAGGCACGTAAAGCCGTTGGTCCCGGCTGCATTAGCAGTCGTTAACAACCACCAATCCGCGCTGGGCCCGCGTGGTGGTTTATGGTGCGTTCTTCCTGCGGTGTTTCCATTGGAAGGCTCGTGCCCCGACAGTGGGATATAAAATTAGCTAGAGAGAGAAAGAGAGAGAGAGTGAGTGTGTAAGAGAGAGAGAGTTCAAAGTACCAGACTATATATAATAATACCTGGCGTGAGCTTATACTTTGGGATGAGGCCGTGCGATGGTTGAAGTACCAGGCTATCATGAGCTTTAAGGAGTTACGCACTGGGCCCGACGTGGTGGTTTACGGCGCGTTCTCTCTGCGGTGTTCCCGTCCATAGGGAAGGCTCGTGTCCCAGCAGTGGGACATAAACTGAGCTGGTGATGATACCTATGTATAGCCCTTGTCGAGTTTCTTGCGGCTTCTTCTCGGTGCAAGGTCTCCACCGTAGAGTTTACGAAGTAATGGCTTTGAATTGACGTTCAAAAAACACTTGTAAAAGTTCATTTTGAATAAAAAATTCGAATTTATGAATTTTGAATTTTATAATTTTACGCAGTTGCGAACAAATTAAAATTTGGAAGAGTGTTGAAGTATTTTGTAAATAGATTGAAAGTAAAGTACAGTAGTTACAAGATAAAACTTTACTAGTATTGTGTTAAAAACACATCTAAATAGCATTGAAAAATAAAAATTATAAAAATAAAGTGAAGTAATTTGTAACATGAATTCCTGATACCTATAGCTACTTGAGAAATATGTTACCTAACGCTTAAATCTATAAAATTCGCTCTGCATACCTACCTATTGTAAGATGTTGATTACAATTATATTTAATCGTCTACGGTATACTAGACCTTCCTATATAATCCATACTTAATTTAGGTATTTTTGTAGTATTTGTAGTAGGTACGACATATCTGTTTTGCTTAACCGATTTGTTGCTAATGATACGCCGGATGTGTCACGCCAAATATGCACAGTAGCCAATGATACTTATAGTGTGTCACCATTATGTGGGATTCGTGACACGAATGGCGTGTCACATACAGTTTGTATGGGGCTCCTTTTGAAACTTTGATTTGAGGTGGCAATTATTTTATTTTATTTATTGATACATCATAGTAAGTTAGTGATTAGCCCATATATGCTGTCCTACAGCTAAGCAAACCCTTCATCATCGACATCAAGTCATCGCTACAATTAATAGGTAAAGGCTTAATCGCCACGCTTCCGAAATGCGGGTTGGTGATCACACTGGAAATTGAACCCAGGACCTCTCCTTACATTTAACATAGTAATCTAAACATCTTCAAGATAGTCATCGACCTTACATCAAACAACTTGGTACTTTCACAATAAAACAACAGTCAATTACAAATTGCAATTATGTCCAATGTATGTGACTAATGAGACAATGCATTAAATGAGTAATTTTCAGATAAAGTTACAACTTTAAATTGCTTAAGCGCTTGTTCCTAATTAAAGCCAAATCGATTGGATTCTATGCATGCACGTGGGTTGTTCTGTTGTTTTTGCTCGCGTCACAACTTGTCGGTAGAGAAAAGAAGAATAGATACGTCACACTGGCGCCCAAAAGACGTTCCGAAGAAGGCAGCCGTATCACGAAATAAGGACCCCCCCGCCCGATCTTCTAAATGTCACTACACATTTACAGAATACACTAAACATGCACACTAGCTTAGGTCCAAGACACCGTACTCGTAGAACAAGGGTACGAAGAAGCGGTTCACACGCGCTCTATACCAAGTACAGACATGTACCTGGGCGCTTCTCTCCTCCTCCACGGCCCGGTCTACCCAAGACGAGGTCCGAGCCTTTAGAGGCGCCCTCGGGTGGTTCCGCTCCCCGATCTGATCCGAACCCTTCGGAGAATCTAGTAGGGCACGGGGACGTGCACTAGTGCGCGATGCCGTTCCTTCTAGATAACCTCCGAAGGTAATTCGTTTCACACGGCTTGAAGGACCCTTTACGTTCCTCGCCGCCCCCAAAAAAGCCCGGTAAAGCTGAAAATGCCATCTGAGGCCATCAGCAAACTCTCTCCAAAAAAAAATTGCGTCACAACTTGTCGGTAGAGAAAAGAAGAATAGCTAGATACGTCACACTGGCGCCCAGACGTTCCGGAGAAGGCAGCCGTATCACAAAATAAGGAGACTCCAGTTGATAAGCTTCATTCAAACACGCTCGTGCAACGCACTCATAGATATCTTACGGACACAGAATCTTGCAACAGCTGCGCCAAGCGCAGATCCAGCACACGAAAACGGATGTGGGTACGGCCACTCAAAAATCGGCCATTAAGTGTGAGTCGTAATCAAAATGTTGACTTCTAAATTTGGTTAGGTTTTAGCTGTGAATGTGTGCGTGTGTTGTGTGCTGCTCTACGTTCAGAATCACACTCGCACACAGTTCATAGCTTGGTTTTTAGGGGTTGAATATAACCGCAGATATAGAAAGAAACATTTATTGACTTGCACAACACATAACAATACAACATACAAAACGGATACATAATATATAAATAATTATGTATTACGTATCCGTTACACCGGTAGGTACACACGGCGGCTGATCAACCTTCCCAAAACTGTCAAATTTCTACAATCAATTTTGAACTTTATTGTTTGGTTATAAGGATCAATATTTATTGGAGATATTTGACAGGTTTGGGTAGGTCGATCTGCCGCCGTGTGTAGGTACGCCGAGTTTTAATCGTCTAGTTTTAAAAATACAAATAGCACAAAAAAATATCTTCGATCTTAATTAAGTTTGCTGCGCTTTCGGACTGTTCCGAGATTTTGTGTCCGTGAGGGGGTCTATCTATGTGTGCGTTGCTTAGCGCTGTATGTGTGAAGCTTACCTTTTGCCGTCTCCTTATTTTTGGGCTACTCTAGCCTCAATTGCTTTTTTTATGTTAAAAGGAGGCAAACGAGCCGGTGGGTCACCTGATGGAAAGTAATCACCGCCGCCCATGGACACCCGTAAAACCAAAGTAATCGCAGATGCGTTGCCGGCCTTGAGGAAGGAGTTGGATCTTGAGGAGGGAGTAGGAATTGGGATAGAGGAGTGAGAGATGGGCCTCCGGTACTTTCACTCACCGGACGAAACACAACAGCAACGAACGCCATTGTTTCACGCCGATATTCTGTGAGGGTGGTATTACGCCAGGCGAGCTGGCCCAATCGTGCTGCAACGCAGCGTCGCTCTACCACTCAAGAAAAACGCACAAAATAAGGAGCCTAGAAGGAAGCTTAAGAGGGCGTATAAACCTAGAAAAAAAACAGATTCCACCCGCGCCCCTTTCACGCCCCGCTTTCGTCCGTGCGTACGGCGTGGCGGCCAACGCAACAGATTGGCAGGTCGCTCCCTCGTGTGTACTCGTGTTTAGTGCGATCGCGCACAGTATACCTAAAATAATCAGATAAAAACCGGCTAAGTGCGAGTCGGATCACCTAGCTGTACTTCGAAACACTAAAATACTCTTTGCTGGTGGTAAATAATACGCAAAGGTAAGTAATGATATCATATATTTTTATTATATATTGCTACTTTAAATATTTAATATTGTTTTATTTTATAAAGGCGTAGGTGCCATGAAATCTTTAAGCATTTTTGTATTATGTAGATTATTTTTTGTATCATGTAGATTATATTATCCCTTTCAGTCGCACTTTGCTATCGACAGAAGTAACTGCAAGCGGTTGCTGTCGACACGTTAAAGGTCAAAGGCCTACCATCCATCCGACGCTACAGTTACCTCTATTGATACCAAAGTGCTGCTCGTGTGTAAGTGCTCTTACTGTTATATCTCTTCTTCAAAGAGTGTCGACAATGTAAAAAAAAGAAGTCTAATTTTATTACAAAAATATCGCTTTATTTACATAGATTCATAGGTTTACATTTTTTTTTCAGAATTCGTTCCCTGGCTTGTACCTGTACTGCAAAGAACAGACAGAAAGAAGGTAAGTTAAAAACATTTTTGCATTAAATTATGTATTTAAGGTCTGTTCATTCTAACTTGTCTTAAAATGTAACAATCTTTATAGGAGGACTTACTATTGAAATTTAATGAAAAATTTTATTGTTTTTTTAATGGTAAAAAAAACTAAAATATTGTTTACACTTAAGATAAACAGACTTTCTGTAATCAAAGTCAAAGTCAAAGTGTCAAATATTTTGTAAACTTTAGAAAAGAACTTTTGAATCGTCCAAATATTTTTTTTACCTACTACCCATTCAGGACGTCTATTTTTTAGTTGTGGAGAAGAATGGGCGCAAGAAACTCCACAGTTTTAATATAAGTAACGACATTTACAAAATTATATGCCGTTATCAACTTATACAAGTTTAAAATTACTTAAAAATATTTTAAATTATAAATACCTGTTGGGGTGATTAAAGCATTTTTAACCCATGCTGTTTTGTCTTGAATGTAATCAGACACTTTATAATAAGCTTTTTTACAAAGCTTTTCTTTAATGACGATTTTAAATTAAATCATAAGACAAAAGAGGAATTCTCTTGCAAAATGTTTGGTAATATTTTAAATAAATGTGTAATTAATTCTAAGAAAAGCCCGTCTCAACCTACAATTATTAAAAATGTTCAGTCAATCAGTATGGTTCACCAGAACATTCAAGGAATGATGGGCAAAGATCCAGAGATTGAATTGTTCATGAACGATAATAAAGTTGATATTCTGTGTATTACTGAACACTGGCTTAAAGATCATCAGTTCATGTTCAATTTTAATAATCATTTGGTAGGTAGTTCGTTCAGTCGAGTAAATTCAATTCATGGTGGCTCCTTAATTATAGTTGATAAGAAGTTCAAATTAAAGGAAAGAAAAGACATAATGAGCCTCTCGGTTGAGCAAACAATAGAAATAGCTTGTGTGGAGCTGGAGCGACTTGTTGTATTAAGTTATACAGGCCTCCGTCAGCATTGTATGATTATTTTGAAAAAGTAATGGATGAAGCATTATATAAAATCCGCAATGTAGGTAAAAAGATAGTTGTTTGCGGTGATTTTAATATTAATTTGTTAGAAAAGTCTACAGGTTCTATCAAAATTAAAAATTTATTTCAATCATATAATTTGAATAATTTATTTTTGGAGCCGACTAGAATAACTGCCATTTCGGCCACTTGTATCGATAATATATACACTGATCTAGTACCTCTGTCTAAACTCATTATTAATAAACTAGACTCTGATCATTGTGGATAAATGGTCAGCCTTCCACATCAGTGTCAGCAAGTGAAGAAACAGATTTTCACTGTTGTACCAAAAACTGCAGGTCGTCTGGATCGCTTCAAAACAATCTCTATGATAATATATGTTATGTAGAATATAATGATAACCCAAATAAATTTTATAATGATTTCTTTTATAAATATTGTTTAGAATTTAATAAAACTTTTATTCCAAAGATGATCTCGGTTAGTGGTACTGTTACTTTTAGTGAATGGGTTACAATTGGTATCCACAAAAGTAGAAAGCGACTTTATGAGCTATATGATGAACGCAACTATAACACCAGTGAAGATTTCAAATTGTATGTCAAAAAATATTCTAAGATATTTAAAACAGTATGTCGATTAGCAAAGGCAAAATTCCTGAGTTCAAAGATTAAGCTAAGTGATAACAAAATAAAAATGACATGGAATATTATAAATAGTGAAACTGGAAATGTCAAAAGTCGTAACAATGAGTACAAATTGAGCTTCGAAAATCAAATCTTAACTTCTGATGCTGATGTTGCTGCGGCATTTGAGAAGTTTTTTACTGATATTCCAGTTTCAACTACAAAGACTTTGGACTCGTCCCCCACTGTAGCTGAAGCGGTTCTAAAGGAAAATGTCAAACCTAGTGAAAACCATTTTAGTTTTCAAAAAATTGATTTTAGAGATATAATTAAAACTTTTAACACTCTTAATAAAAAAAAAGACTGCTGATTTGTGGGGTAATTCCGTTGACGTCACTAAATCCGTTATTGAGACAATAGCTCCAGTTTTAGCTTGCATATTTAACGTATGTATTGACTGTGGTGTTTTTCCTGACCTAATGAAGCACAGTAAAGTAATTCCATTATACAAATCAGGTAGCACATCTGACCCCACTAACTTTAGACCAATTTCTGTGCTACCCACATTTAGTAAAATATTTGAAAAGATAATTCTGGACCAAATTCAAGTTCATTTTTATAGAAATAAGCTTTTACATTCATTTTTCAGGTATCGCGAGGCATTTCATCTACGAGCTTTTCGAGATCTACGAGATCTTCGAGCTGGATTGTACAGTCAGCAACGACAGACTTTTCATGTGTTAACATATAAAAAAATCAATATTATGTTTACATTCTATGGTTTTTATAAAAATAAATATACGAATAGCTTTAAATTAAACAACTGTAACGAACTAACAGAGTTGATGAGAGATTTTTGCGTACGAGTTTGACCGGATAGCATTCATCGGCTTGTGAGATATTATGACATTTACGAGCTGCAGCAGTTCTGAAATACAAAATAATTGTAAATCACAAGTTTGTACGGTAATATACGAAGTATGATACAATACTTCCAGAATAGCTAATTCAACTTAATTATGTACTGTGAAAAAAAATTACTATACATACTGCCACCAATACGAGTGGTCAAAAGCATCGTTCTGTTTTGCATATACTATACCCGGTACCCGCGTCGCCGTCATTGCTTCAGCGCTTCTAATACATTGTATAGTGAGCTCTAAAGTTAATGCGTAAGGGTCGATATTTCAAGGTGAGACTACTCATCACCAATGAAAAGAAATAATAACAATATTATGATAATAATATCTTATTTTAACGAAATATTTTCTCGGCGCCCTGAGCACAGAAACACAGTCCTCTCGTCTCAACAGAGTGATCGCGACTAATCGATGAAACAAAACATGCCTGTTACCTCGGGTCAGGTGCGACAGACTGGAGCGTTCTGCACGGAATAAGAATGTCGTAAGCGCCGAATTAGTTTTAGTTTATTTACTCGTAAAATATACATTTTTTTTCAAATCGCTAATACAGTCGCTCGGTAATATAATTTGATATTATGTGTTAAAATATTGGCTCAGTAATATGCGTCAAATTGAAAATAAATTGATTCTAGTTGAAAAGTAGACGTAAGTTTGTGATTTTATTTTATCGATAAAATTTTAATATATTATGTTTTCGCTTAAGCCAGTCCCTTTCAAGTATGCTGTAGTATCTATGATATTTTTTTCGGGTAAATCGTGGTTTATCTTCTAGTGTTAAAATCAAATCTACGATTGGTGATTTACCTTTATACCCCCTCTTAATACATACCGCGCTCTAGCAACGCACACATAGACCCGTCGCGCGGAAACGAATCTCGGAACAGCTCGGAACAGTCCTAGCGCAGCAGCTGTTGCAAGATTCCGCGTCCGCGAAAGGTTGTTATCGTTGTCTCCTTATATATTATTATAAGGTCACAATTTATCAACTGCAAATATTTTTAAGATAAATAAATAATAAAAAAATAAAAGCATTTATTTCAGGCTAAATTACACCCATAGTTTTACATTAGGTACATCAAAAAAAAATTAATCATTAAAAATTTGTGAATGTAAATGTTGTTGAATTTATTAATTATTAAATAATTATAAATATAACATCATAACATAAACTATTTTTATGAAAAAAACTTAAATTTTTATACGCTAGTTCTCAAGAAAAACGCCAAAAGACATTTCGATTAAAAAGAAAAATAAATCACTTTCGGTAGTTCCAATTCAAAGGAGCCGAAACAGAGAGGCCGCAATGCCTTCACCGCTTGCATATGCCCCTAGTTTCATTCAAAAGAGCCGACAGAGAGGCCGCTCTTAAAAATATTACAATTTTTGTGTCAGGAAAAGTAAAAAAAAAACTAGCCTAAATTTTTTTTAAATGCTAGGGCCTTATTACTCTGATATTATTAGTGCTTTTGAATTGTCCAAATATTTTTTTACCTACTGTATTCAGGACGTCTATTTTTTAGCTGTGGATAATGGGCGCAAGAAACTCCACAGCTTTAATATAAGTAACGACGTTTACAAAATGATATGCCGTTACCAAGTTAAACAAGTTTAAAATGACTTAACAATATTTTAAATTAGAAACAACTGTTGGAGTGATTGGAGCATTTTAAATCCATGCTGTTTTGTCTTCAATGCAATCAGACATTTTATAATAAGCTTGTTTACAAAGCTTTTTATTAATGGTGATTTTAAATTTATAAATTTCAAGTTTTTGAATATTACTTGGAACTTTATTGTAAAAACGTACACACAGGCCTTTGTACGAAGCTTACCTTTGTATTTGTAGTCTCCTTATTTGCTGGCTGTATCTCTGGCCTCAGTCGCTTTCAAAGAAGGCACAAAATATAAAGACCCAGAAGGGTCTCTTTCCTTCTGGGTCTCCATATTTCCCTTCTGGAAACTTAATACATACCGCGCCCGAGCAACGCCCACATCGCGGGCGGACGGACACGGATCTCCGGGGGCCTAGTGTGATATATGTTTACTATCCGTATTCATTCGATTACGTTTACAAAAAAGAAAATTAGTATGGCGTTGAAGCATCGCCTCCTGGCCAAAGAATATATACACTACCGCGAAAAGAAGCGACACTTAAACATGTGTGGTCGTAAAATCGCTCGCGGCTATGTTTGGGTGTCTGGATCGGCGCTGCATAGGCTGAGTCGAGCGAGTGAGCGTCTGTGTGACTCTGTATTGCGCACCGCACGCACAGACTGACTATATCAACCCTAGCGTTTACACGTTCCGCTCAAGGTCACCGGCGCTCAAGCTCTCACGTACCGGTGTCTCCGGTGTGTCCTGGCGGCATACGAAAGGATTTAACATTTTGCCATACAAATTGTCGTTTTCGTTAACGTGATCGAATGGCTGGAACTTGCATTAGGCACCCTGGCATCAGTCGCTTTCGAAGGCACAAAATATGAGGACCCAGAAGGAAGCTTAATACCACGCTCGAGCAACGCGCACATCCCTTGCACGTACACGGATCTCGGAACAGCCCAGCCCCCCAATTCTATCGTATCGTATTACATAAACAAAATATATATTTAGTATCAAAGGGAACGTGTTTACAATTAGTCCGACCCATAAATTCATAACACACTATAGATTTTTCTACAATATCATTTAAAGTTGGGCAAAAATCATGAAAACGAGTGGCGGGGTTTAGTTGATATCTAAGCCCCTTTCAAATAAACAAAGAATAAGGTCCAAATAGTTATTGCGTGTTTTGTTCCTGTCACGTAAACGTCATTTCAAATTAGAGTAAGAGACAAAACACGGAATAACTATTCGGGGCTTATTCTTTGTTTATTTGTAAGACACTTATAGTTTATCTAAATGATTATACCTTTAATTATGTCTGAACAATCACCAATGTCTTAACTACAAATCGTCCGTCTTACATTTTCGATTTATCGAGCGATTTTTAAATTAACACGTTAAATTCCACATACAAATTTAGTATGGCCGCGTGGCATCAACATCAAAAAAATATGGACGAAGACATTTCAAATAAAATATATGACACTTGTCACTCACGAACGGCGCACCCATAAAAAAAGGAAAAATATCGTCAGAAATAAAAATAAAAATTTTGCAATTTTTTTATTAATCATCAATCATCATCATCATCATCGTCATCATCACTGTCTTCACCCTGCTTCTTCAGCTTCGCCTCCAACTCTTTAGCGGGGTTGAAGACGCCACTTGTCTGCGTGTTACATATGAAACATCTGGTGGATTTCTTATAGTTCTCTAGAGCACATTTTTCGCAGAAGTAGTGCTTACATCTGCAACAAAGAAAGTGTTTTTTTGTACTTTACAGACACTCAGTTACATACATACTGTCACGTCTAAAAAATAGAAGTCCTGAATGGGTAGTAGATAAAAAATTGTATGGACGATTCAAAAGCACATTTCGTAAGTTTATTTGATAAAAAAATTTTGACTTTGTCTTTCTCCCAGAAAGGGGTAGACACTATTATAACTCTAAATCCCCAATTTTGATTATATTCGCCATTAGTATACTTAAAAATTTAACATTCTTTCACCATTCCGGTTTAAAATCTCGTCAACATCTATTGATAAGAGTACGAAGAAAAACTATCTCGTATAGGTCGCGCCAAACTTCGAGTCCCCTCTGAAGTTGGTGCGATTCGCGTCGCAGTAGTAAAAAATAGGCGTCAGTAGGGCCTGATTGTACAGCTGCGCATCGAAGCAACTTCAGAGGGGACTAGAAGTTTGGCGCGATCTATACCTGCTGACCACGGGGTCGGGGAAGCTGCTCTCGCCCGCTCGCTGCATAAATAATGCTTTGAAAGAAAGTTAATGGGCGAGCAAGTTCAGGTAACGATCTTGTAGGTTGAGTCTTTAGCAATGCTGTCACACATATGACAGAACACGCAACCCACTTAACAATCCAATCTGCTATATTTCTGATACTTATCATCCCTGCTAAAAATCTCGTCAGCGCGATACAGCTCACTACAACGCAGCGCCATCTATCAACACGAGTACGAACTAACTCTAACCTGGTGTCACGGGGTTGGATACGAAATACGAAGCTGCTCCTGCACATGAAGCATCTAAGAGGCAAAGCAGCTAATTTGCGCAGTGACATAACGAATGATCTTGTAAGTAGATCGCTTTTGACAATGACGGGCTATCGGATGGGTGGCACTAGTCACACAGATGACAGAACTCGCAACCCATGAACCCACTTAACAATCCAACCTGCCTTATTTCTGATACTTATCATCCCGGTTGTAAATCTCGTCAGCGCAATTCAGCCCACTCCAGCGCAGCGCTATCTATCAACAAGAGTTCGAACTAACTCTCACCTGGTGACCACGGGGTCGGTGAAGCTGCTCCTGCATATAAAGCATCGGAACGGCATCTCGTCGTCAGAGTGCACCTTATAGTCGGAGTCACCAGCGACGACGTTCTCTTCCCTCTCCAACTGCCATCCGTGCTTGTAGTTAGAACGGTCGTGGAGGAACATACACGAGTCTAATACTGGTTCTCATTCGAACATTAGAAAGCGAACGCAACTCCAGAAATATTCAATGGACTACAGTGGAAAATCTCGTAAGAGCGATTTAGCTCGCCTTAGCGCAGCGCCATCTATCAACAAGAGTACGAACTGAGTTCAAAACTTCAACTACCAATCCCTACCTCGTGAGTCGTGACTAGTCGAGACTATCTACGTTACAAAGGGTTGGTACTTGATACAGCAGTAATAGCTGCTCCTCCTCCTGGACATGAGACACAAAGCATCTGCAAGGAAGACAGCTAGCTTGTTGATAAAAGCATGCTTATTTTTGATACTTATCATCCCAGTTGAAAATCTCGTCAGCGCGATTCAGCCCGCTACAGCGCAGCGCCATCTAACGACAAGAGTCCGAACCAATTTTAGCTAATGTATTTAATTCCTACCTAGTGACCACGGGGTCGGTGAAGCTGCTCCTGCATATAAAGCATCGGAACGGCATCTCGTCGTCAGAGTGCACCTCATAGTCAGAGTCGCCGGCGACAACGTTCTCTTCCCTCTCCAACTGCCATCCGTGCTTGTAGTCAGACCGGTCGTGGAGGAACTTGCACGAGTCTGGTGGTGGAAACGACTTATAGAAATATTTACAAGTAAAAAAAACATCCCCCGTGTGGTGCCGGGGGTAAAGAATTGCACCACCCCATCTCTTCCCGTGGGTGTCGTAGAAGGCGACTATGGGACCATTCCAGAGGATGGGCAGCAGCGTCTCTCTGTGATTATTCTCACCTTACTGTGATCGCCAACCCGCCTGCCAAGCGTGGCGATTATGGCAAATTCTCCTCAAAATGATTAATCCTTGAGGGAGGCCTTTGTCCAGCAGTGGACGTCTTTTTGGCTGAGATGATGATGATGATGAAAAAAACATTCGGAAAAACTCGATGGCGCAGTGGTTATCGCGCCCGGTCTACGAGTGCTGAGGTTAAGCAACTTTTACAAAGGCCGGTCATTGGATGGGTGACCAAAAATGTATCATCTCGAGCTCCTCCGTGCTTCGGAAGTCTAATATAAGCTGTATAAATCCGTGTTTACGTTAAAGTCACGTTGGTCCCGGCTGCATTAGCAGTCGTTAACAACCACCAATCGACACTGGGCCTGCGTGGTGGTTTATGGCCCGTTCTCCCTATCCATCCGTAGGGAAGGCTCGTGCCCCAGCAGTGGGGACATAAAATGAGCTGATGATGATGATGATGATGATGATGATGAAAAAACATTTGGTGTACAGACGCTTGCACATATCTCCCTATCTAACACTGTCAAATTTCTTCAATACAATGTCAACTTAGGCATGAAGTTCAAATTATTACTATTGAGGAAATTTACAGTTTGTAGTTGATTGATATGCAGACGTGTGTACAATAAAGATTTTTTTTAATTCACGTATAAAAATCGCATATAAAAATATTTATAAAATACAGTGAAAAAATTAATAAAATACAGGGAAGTCTGACGTAAGCACTGAATTATTCATTCAGCGCTTCCGTCAGCCTTCCCGGTAGCATAACGGTCAGTGCAGCCGCCCGGATTGTGGAAGACCCAGGTTCGATTCTTGGCTGGGTCGGGTAGGCATTTTTTTCCACTGTACTTTATAAATATTTAATTCAGCTTCAGTGCAGTAATTAGCACTTAAATAAAAAGTAAAAAAATCTTATTATAGTCTACCAAAACCAAACTTAAAAAAATCTTCTTTCTTACCTCCAAATCCACAGAATCCAGTCTCCTTATAGTCTTTACAAATATCAGGTTGATAGTCCCATCTGTAAAAGACGTTAGAGGCACATCATTAAAATGAATCTTTGAATTATTACATTTCAATTAAATTTTTGTTAAATGTCCACGAGAGCTACTGCCGACAAACTGTTACACAGTTTGGCAGAAAATATAAAATGCAATGTACTGTTAGTTAGGGAAAAAAATAAATTAAAATAAAATAATAATTTAAAGTTCTTCTATATTATACTAATACTATAAAGAGGAAACCTTTGTATTATTGTATGTATGTATGTATGCAACGAATAAACTCAAAAACTACTGGACCGATGAAAAAAAATCTTTCACCATTAGAAAGCTACATTAGCGCTGATTAACATAGGCTATATTAGGAGCTCGATGGCGCAGTGGTTAACGCGCCCGGTCTGCGAGTGCTGAGGTTAAGCAACTTTCGCAAAGACCTTTTATCGGATGGGTGACCAAAAATTAATCATCTCGAGCTCCTCCGTGCTTCGGAAGGCACGTAAAGCCGTTGGTCCCGGCTGCATTAGCAGTTGTTATTAACCACCAACCCGCACTGGGCCCGCGTGGTGGTTTATGGCCCGTTCTCCCTATCCATCCACAAAGAAGGCTCGTGCCCCAGCTGTGGAGAGGACATAAAATGAGTTGGTGATGAAGATGATGAGTATCTTCGTTACCTGACAGTAGCCCTCAGGTTGGCAGGCGCTCTAATAGGCCCCTTCCTGACCAGACCTGAGCTAGCGTTCCCAGCAGCAGTGTCTCGCTTCTTATAGTACTGAGCATAGTTATTTATACCGCGGTACACCTGAATAGTGACAAGTAAATCAGTAAAATTATTATCAATATGCCTTTTTGAAAAAAGACAAAGTGTTGAAAAAATTCCACGAGCGGGATTCGAACCCGCATCCCATGACATGCCGGGTCGGGTGCGCTACCAACTATGCTATCGTGGCTCAATCCAACTCGCCGAAATTAATCAACACTATCTACTCTTACTTTGTAAGCCAAAGGAGCCCTATTCAATGTCGACAACTACGTCATCAACATCTGATCTTAATATTTTTTACAAATATTGAAAGATCAGTTAAGAATTAGGTAGACAGGTGCGGGTTCGAATCCCGGTCGTGGTTTTTTTTAACACTGTCTTTTTTCATATTGTATTTTGTTTTGTAAATCAGTTGAATACGTGTGCTTCATTGAATAATAATAAATAACCTTTAATAAAAGGTTCCTTCAACTAACAAGCTGTATAATAATACAGCTTGTTAGTTGAACCAAGGGACATATTAAGGGAAGACATTAGGTATTCGATTCATGATCCGATTCAATAAAAAAAAAAATTCTTATATTTTTCATAATCTTAATACAAAATTTAGCGTATACGCTAAGCGCGAAAAAAGATCATATATGTGCCGACGACCGCGGCGCCGCCGATAGATCATGCCGAAAGGTCACTTTTTGCTTTGCACACCGCATGCACCCCGCGAGGCCACGCCTTCACCCCCGCCTCGCGGCGCGTGCCCCGGCGCGTACCCCGCCGCGGGCAGTCTGCGCCGTATTTTTTTATTTGTTTATGTTTACCCAGGCATAAACTACCATAGGATTAAATATGCCCTTCGTGTTAACTAACACGCTGTATATCTATACGTTGAGGGAAGAAGAAGCAGAGGAAGAGCCCTGCCCAATGGACGGATGCAATTCTAGTAGCTCCAAAATGCAACACGCAGACGGCTATCCATTTATCCCAGAATAAGACCTCTTGAAAAGCCCTGGTGCGGAATGCTGCTGTTGGTGGTCACGACCCTCAGGCATGAGGACTCGACGGTAAGGAAGATATTTGTAGTATTTGTGTACACTTCAAAGAAAAACATCGATAATTAAATGTAGAATATAACATAGTGAAGTTCAACCACCGTCATACCTTATCATCAGCCTGACCCTGTAGCTCTTCGTTAATCTTCTGCGCCTTCTCGAAGATGGCTTGAGCGTCTCTGTCCCGTTCTGTGTCCAACTCGTACGTGGCAGTGGCGTTCTCACGTTGCTGCTGCACCGAGAGCGTGGTGCGGTCCTGTTTTTTCTGTGGGTTATACAAACAATGTATTTTAATTTTGCTTTGCTAAAACTATGCCAAAAACCAAATGCTTTACAGAGTGCGTCAAATTCAAATTATTTATTCGTATTAAATGTGATACATTACATTGGTACAACAGGGGGTCGACCGCCTAACTCTCTCGCTTTCGATCGCTTTGAAGACGAGGCGAGAAGGAGGCGTCATCTTGTCATTTCGAAAGCAATATGAAAGCAATATCGAAAGCTATAGGCTATAGCTTTCGATATTATTTGATATTATATTTCGATATTATATTACAAAGCGACGCGAGGGCCTCGCTTTCAAAGCGATTGAAAGCGAGAGCGTTAGGCGGTTGGGGGGCAGGTTAGGTTGAACATCGCACATTTAGCTTAAGGCGAAGAGTAAGGCACACACGCGCCACCAATTGATAATTTGACAATTACTAACGGACCGGATCTTTTTTAAAGATTGCATACCGTCCGACAACAGAAAAGCATCCATAGTATTTATTTAATAATTGTGCACTACTTTTTGTTGCGTGGTTTATTCACAAATCGGGCTATCGCATTTATTTACAAACAATGGCCACTGTTGTGAATGAATACAAAAAGAAACCTAAAAGTAGTGCACAATTATTAAATAATAGTTTGCCTAGTGTCGGAAAGCCCGCAGTGTTTAGATAATATTATAAAATAAGTTCTAAACTTAAAAATAAAATCTTATAATACACTAGCGGCCGCCTGCAGTTTCACCCGCGTGGTTCCCGTTCCTGTGGGAATATCGGGATAAAAAGTATCCTATATGTTAATCCAGGTTATAAACTATCTGTATGCCGAATTTCATCTAAATCCATCCATCCATTGCAGCGTGAAGAAGCAACAAACACACACACAAACTTTCGCATTTATCATATTAGTGTGATCACATTAGATTGAATATTAATAAATTCATCAATTGTATGAAAAACATACCATTTTCCGAGTGTACGCTTAAATGTAGAATATGGAAGGTCAGTTATAAATAAAGCGATTTTAATATAATTGGTAAGACTAAGGCACACAGACTCCAGTGGCTCAGACACGTTGAGCGAATGGGGGAGGATCGGGCGACAAAGCATACTTGGGGGCCAAGACTCACTTTGGGTTACTGAGGCGTCGGAGTAACTAAGTATTATAATTCCTTCCCATTGCATAATACTTTTTAAAATAACACATTGTTTTGGGAATAGGTATCATATCCATCTATCAGTGAAAACCTTGTGTAGAGGAAACGGAGTCAACGCATACACTAATGCAGCACCTACTGTGTGACTGTGACTCTATGGCTAGGAAAAGAATGGGACTCCTGTGATCGGCCTATCTGAAACTGGAGGACTTCAGGCTCTTCACTTTCAAAGACGTTGCCAGACTTATGGCATCTATCTTTATAGAGGAAGAATAGTAATGTTTAAGTTTCTCGCAGCCCTCAAAATGCTGACGAGGCTGTTTGAAGCAAAAAGTACAGTCCTTAAAAAAACAGTTTTTTTTTTTTTTTTTTTTTTATATTTACGGGTAAGCACAGTGCCTTGATCTCACCTGATGTTAAGTGATGATAAGGCCATTTGGTGGAAGCGCACTTCACCCGGGATCCTCAACTAGTGAGGCACTGGCTATCTTGTCTCTAGCTGCCGGAACACAACAATGCTACATTGACATTACCTTTTTTACATTACCTACTGAAAATGCCTGAAAAAGATTGAACAATTAGTTTAAATTTGTTTATTTAACATTGGCATTTCTCATTCAATCACCTTTTCATCATCACCACTGTCTTCATTATGGATGATCTCCGGCTTCTTCCTGGGACCTCCGGTGCTCTGCACGTTAGGGTTGGCTTTCTGCGGACGTTTCGTCGGTTGAACTACGGTTGGTTCATCAGAATCGGAGCTGTTTTTCTCTGAAACAAAACCCTTTTTATTTTTGTATGTAAGTACAGGTAATGTTCTAATGTCTGAGATTTTTAATACACATGTATATTTAATGTATGGAAAAGAAATATGTCAACGACAGCCCGATTAATTTGAAAATGATTTACTACAACAAAATGTTGGTTTATGGCCCATTCATTCTATTAATTTATAGGCAAGGTCTACAGTGGGGACATAAAAGGCCGGTCATCGGATAGGTGATCAAAATTTATTATCTCGATCTCGTCCGTGCTTCGGAAGGCATGTAAAGCCGTTGGTCCCGGTTGCATTGGCAGACGCTACAAATCCGCACTATGCTTTCGTGATGGTTTTTTGCCCATTCCCTCTGTACATAACATAAGCTGGTGATGATAATGTTGAGTAAAAGTATTACCTTCAGAGCTTGAAGCTTTTCGTTTACGACCTCCTCTGTTTTTTAAATATCGTTTTTTAAATGTAGTGGGCACTTCAGTTTCGACATCAGACATAATAGTGTTGTTTTTAATCAATGCAGTATTTCATAAAATAATATAGACAAAACTAAGTTATTTTACAAATGTTGGTGTTTCATAACTAAAGAGTAAATTAATCTACAAGATTAAATTTTCGTACACAGCATTTCTCTCTCGTAAACATAATAAGACGAGTTCCTATTCTGCAAATCTTAAAGCCATATTTTTAATGAGTCTTTGTAACCAAAATAGGACCGTTTCTTAAAAACAATGAAAATTTTGGAAAAAATAGGAACACACTATTGACAGCATCATGACAGAAGTGAAGTTTTTAAAGTTTTATAATCATTTAAAAAAGGCATGGGATTGAACCCATACAGCCTAGTCTTTTGTGACCTTTTTGAAATAATAAAAAATAATCTTTATAATTTGATATTTTCGGGTTTTTTTAGCGTAATGGCCAACAATGAGTAAAGAATGATAATTATTGACAAATGGTATATTCTATTTTCGATGGTTCTTTTCATCCTTAATTTTCATCTCTTATTTTATCGACTTTTTTAATATTTCAAAGAACTTTTTAAAAGAACTTAAAAATATATTTCGTCTAGCATGTTCACAAATTATTCTCTGGACAGTTATTATAATGCACCATTAATGTAGGTACCTACATTATAAAGGTAATAAAGGGACCATTTTTTTCAGGAAAATGTGTGGTTCATCAAAAACCTTAATAGGTTTTCTTGGGGTCGTTAACTAAATCCTTCGGAAAGTTTGAGCAGTTAACGAAAGCCGAGAGCCTTTCTTTAACTCCACAAAACGCCTTTAGCTTACCACTACGTCCAAGGAGACACAGATTGTCATGTGGGACCACGGACCTCGGTACAAGAAATGCCGGTGCCTCTTTATGAAAAGCATGACAGGGCAGGGCAGGACAGAGTAAGAAAAATGGCATACCAACAAAAAATTCCAGCATTTTCCTGCTCTTGCAACCCAGGGTGAGAAAAAAGACCATCTATGAAGGTAAGGACTCCGGCTCGGGTTGCTGTCGGCGTCGTCGTGAGTTTCTATTTTATTTATTTATTTATTTATTTATTGGGAAACAAACAGGATTTTATAGTACAGAGATAATAACTTAATCCATGTTTCACATTTGCCAAAACAGTTTCCACTTATGATTAACCCGTTTTGCGCCGTAGGTATAATTAACGGGCCCCCCATATACATATATGTATTATTTCTTAAATAAAAATAACCTCAAATACAGAGTAATTATTTTAAAATGTTCAAAATAATTTTTAACGCTAATTTTGTTGCGAACAAATTACAAAAACACAAATGTTGAAAAAATCCTGCTCGTGGAAATTTTTTTAACATTTGTGGTTTTAGTAATTTTTTTTTAGTCTACAATTAAATATAACATACAAGATACTACATACAAGATCATCATCATCATCATCATCAACCCATTTTGCCCCTACTGCTAGGGTACGAGCTTAGAGCAATAAACCAACAGTACGACTTACGAGCCTTCCCTATGGATGGATAGGGAGAACGGGCCATAAACCACCACGCAGGCCCAGTGCGGATTGGTGGTTGCGAACGACTGCTAATGCAGCCGGGACCAACGGCTTTACGTGCCTTCCGAAGTACGGAGGAGCTCGAGATGAAACATTTTGGTCACCCATCCGATGAGCGGCCTTTGCGAATGTTGCTTAACCTCAACACTCGCAGAGCGGGCGCGTTAACCACTGCGCCATCGAGCTCCTCAATTAATTTATGAATAAATAATAATAAAATTAATTAATAATAAATTAATGTTATGAAAAAAGTAACTTTTTTTTTTAAAGATTTAAATATAATTTATTACAGAACAAAACTTAAAACAAAAAAAGAAACATAACTTAACTGAACTTAAAAAAAACCAAAGAAATAAAAATAGCAAATTAAAAACTAAATGCCTATAAATAAAAGATGTCTTCCAACTGTGGGCTCATGGGAACGGTCCCAAGAATGCTGGCAACATTGCCCCTCTGGATTGCCAAGCTAATACGCTGGCAGAGGTAGCAGTCATGTTATACAATTATTGGCTTAGGTAACACTACAGGAGAAAGAAACCCCTTGCCGAGTTTCTTGCGGCTTCTTCTCGGTACAAGGTCTCCACCGTAGGGTTTACGAAGTATTGACGTTCAAAAACACTAGTAAAAGTTAATTTTAAATAAAAAATATTGAAAAAAAAAAATAACAAATGCACCCTTCTGACATTCCGGGTCAGGTGCTCTTCCAATTGAGCTATCGTGGTTCTAACCAGCCCGCCGAAATTATTCAACACTTTTTACTTTGAAAGCTGGTTAGAACCACGATAGCTCAATTGGAAGAGCACCTGACCCGGAATGTCAGAAGGGTGCAGGTTCAAATCCTGCTCGTGGAAAATTTTTCAACATTTATGTTTTTGTAATTTGTTCGCAACAAAATTTGCGTTAAAAATTATTTGAACATTTAAAAAGTATTGAATTTGAATTTTTAAGTGACGATTGTCTTACAGCCAAAATTAATAACCTATCTCTGGTAAGAGATAGGCCTATCTTAGTTTAGTTACCTAGCAACCGCTGTTATTTTCCGATAATTAACAGAAATAACTAAGCAACAAATCTCTATTAGGCCTATGTCTTGCTGAGGATAGGTTATTAATTTCGGCTGTTAATCTATACCAATATTATAAAGAGGAAACCTTTGTATTTTTGTATGTATGTATGTTTGCAACGAATAAACTCAAAAACTACTGGACCGATTTAAAAAAATCTTTTATCATTAAAATGCTACATTAGCGCTGAGTAAAGATAAAGATAAAGATAAAGATAAAGATAAAGATACTTTATTTGTTCGAGCCATGTGTACATAGGTGTCAGGTTAAATTTATAGTTTCAACATGTCGTACCTTTGCGGTGTACAAATTATAACATCGAATGAACCTAAATAAAATAAAATAAAATAAACACAAATTAGATTAGAATTAGTTAGGCACTTATTAATATTAAAATTAACATTATATCAAGTCAAATAGTAAAATTTAAAAATTTAAGTCAATCCCTAGTTAAAAATTCAAAATTTGTCATTTAAAAAGTCCGCAAGTGTATAATAGCATTTTTCAATTAACATATTCTTAACCTTAATTTTAAATTGATTGTAATTTAATGTTTTAAATGTCAAGGGGATCTTATTATAGATTCTTGGTGCCATACATAAAATACTTTTGTTCATATGAGCTGTCTTTGAGAGAGGCATGCATAATCTTGTATTGTCTCGTCGATTTCTGCTAACAACATCTTCTAAACGAGGGAATAGTTGTGGATTGGCTCTTATAAATAACACCACTTCTAAAATGTATATGGACGGAAATGTCAGAATATTATGTTTTTTAAAGAAGGGCTTGCAACTATCCGTTGGTTTTAGTCCAAACATTGCTCTGATGCATCGTTTTTGTATTTTAAAAATTATTTCTTTATCAGTTGAGTTTCCCCAGAAAATAACGCCATATCTTAAATTTGAGTAATAAATTAATTTTTTAATTTTATTTTTTATTTTTATCTTATTTAAGTAACATAGGCTATATTAAAAAAAAAAAACTAAAAACGACAATTTAATATTCCAATACAAAATGATTTGTTTGTTTTGTTGTTATGGAAACCATTGATATACAGATTGACTTTTTTATCATCGTCCAAAACTTCTGAGATGACTCCCGTGATACAAACGAACAACTCTTACTATTGGACCAACTCCCTAACTCAAAAATAAAATTCAGCTGTTCCATACAAAACATCAATATTCATTCGACCAAAATGTATGGAACAGCTGAATTTTATTTTCGATTTAGGGAGTTGGTCCAATAGTAAGAGTTGTTCGTTTGTATCACGTGAGTCATCTCAGAAGTTTTGGACGGCGATAAAAAAGTGACCCTGTATATTTAACTCAATGATGGAAACTGTCAAAAGTTCTTTAAACCGAAAATAGATGTTACTTTACTACCTACCTACAAGGTATGATTTCGTAGGTGGATGCTTCTAGCATTAAGGTAAGTACAACAAAAGCAACTGCGATCCCCCAGTGTTTGTATGTGAGATTATTTATTTACAAACTTATTATGCATTTCGAACGCCTTTTATGGGATATTCAATATAACAACTTATTTGCGCAAACAAATCGCGTTGCGTAGAACGGAACGCATTAAAAAATTCTGCTCGCAAAGTGTTACCCAGATAACCGCACGCAACATGAATTCCTTATTCTTGACAAACACGCACTTCAAACGCGAAACGTAACAACGTGCAACCAACTTATGTGCACTTACTACCTTTCGCACATTGGTTCTTGTAAATAGTATACTACTTTTGCCGCGAAACGTTATCATTGAAAAAGGTCATATGTACATACGAGTTAAGCTTAAGGATACATCGTTTCAATGCGTTCAGGAACTGTGATCTCGTTTAAAAATGGTATACTACTTTTACGCGGCAAACGGTTTAGTTCTAAAACGGCTTATCTCCTTGAAGGTTTAAGCGCGAAATAGCTTTTTTGCATCTGCGCCGATCGCCCGTGCCCGTTTTCATAGGAATGCCATGTTTTTCGAAAGCGTCACAGAAAATTTGCTTTCGATTACGAGATGTTAATATTTAACGTAATGATTTCCCTTTGGTACTGTGCTAAAAACTGTTTACAACACTCGGGGAAGTCGACATAGCATTTTATATGACAGTTTTATTTAAAGATCAATATTATTAACTAGGTGGCCTGTAATTTTTTAATTTTTTTATTTATTTGGCTTACAGAATTGGTTGCTACGTTATCCCTATTACTTACATTAAGTGATGTGCAAAAAAAGAAACTTACATTGCAACCTTCTAGGTGTAAGCACATCTTGCTCCAATGTTTGTTACACATTTAAAGTTCGGTTGTACAAAGTACACTAATAAGAATTAAACATGAATGAAAAGAAAAACAATCACTAAAAAAATGATAAAAAAAAACTAAACTAGGCACAATAATACGACTACGAATAAATTGTTCTTAAGAGTGCTTGGCTGAGGCTGCAGAACCATGAAAGATATCGAACTCAGTGCGAATCATTGTTGCAAGTTAAAAATCTTGCTGGGCCCTATTTTTTATGACGAAAGGCAAAAAAAGGTTGATCATTGGCTCCTGTCGAACGTTCCACTATTAAAAATTAAAACCTATCCAAAATTATCAAATTTCTTCAATGAATGTTAAGCCTTAAGACGTATACATAAAGTTTAAAATCTATTGTGGAAATTTGACAGCTTGTGGCAGGAGGGGCGTGTGTAAAATAATTTTAGTACCGTGTCTTAATACTTAATAGCGTTACTAGAAAATAACAAGCGCCTGTTAGATTATTTCAGTTAGTTTGAAAAAGAGTTTAGCGGCTTTTGCTGCTGACTTTGCAGTGCGAGTTTTTACTTACAAAAATGCTTGGGGTTTGGGGACTTACTGGGTGCCTAGTGCGACTTACATTCGCCATTCGACAACGTTAACGTAGACGAGAATTTGTATGTCAAAACGTTAACTGTTCTCGTATGTCGCCAGGAGGCGCTGCTTCAATGCCATACTAATTTTTGTTTTCGTAAACGTAATCGAATGAATACGGATAATAAATAAAACTCACACTAGGCACTTTAGCTCTCTCAAAACATCTAAGTAAGTATACTAATAATATAAAGAGGAAAGCTTTGTATTTTTGTATGTACGTTTGCAACGATTAAACTCAAAATTTACTGAACCGATTTAAAAAAATATTTCACCATTAGAATGCTACATTAGCGCTAAGTAACATAGGCTATATTAAAAAAAAATTAAAATAAAAGTACACCCGGGCTTCTTGGCGGGAAAGTGAAGAGTCATGTCTGCGGTTTTGTTTTATATTCTAAAATGTGTGTTATGTCGAATATTAATGTGAAATAATGGTGGTGTAAATTATTAACCGTTAAGTGTTCATGAGTGTGCATGAGTGTTGGCAAATGAAACAAAACAGTGCCACTTAACTTTTCAAATTCTTTCAAGAAGTCCGCCCGAGGACTTAGTAGAGCCCCTCATCTTTACTGAGATACTCGAGGGGTTGGGGGGTATATCATTTCTCACTTCTCATTTCTATTATCATTCATCATCATCATACAGGAAAGAAATATTATTTATTTATGTATTACTTGTTAGAAAAATTACTTTGACTGTGGCTAAATGTGCTAATCGCACAAAGCTATATACTAAATGAAAAAAAAGTACACCCGTGCGAAGCCGGGGGCGGGCCGCTGTAGGTACCCAATAAAACTGCTCGTTGTTGAGTGCTCCTGAAGATAATTAGCGATTTTTTTTGTTTACCCAGGGGAATCCACTCGCCGGCGTTATACCCGGTAAAACACCTGGGGATTTTGCCTTTAGCCTGAAGGGCTGCGATGGCTAACGGAGCGGTCGCCTTCCGAGGTGAGAGGCGACGTTGGCGTTACTCATAAAGAGTGCACACCGTGGTGAATACGGTGATGCTGCCTATGTCGGCTGACTTAACTAAGTGACGAAGTGCCCTGTGCCGCAAGTACGCAATCCAGGGGGTCGACCGCCTAACTCTCTCGCTTTCGATCGCTTTGAAGGCGAGGCGAGGAGGAGGCGTCATTTTGTCATTTCGAAAGCAATATGAAAGCAATATCGAAAGCTATAGGCTATAGCTTTCGATATTATTCGATATTATATTTCGATATTATATTAGAAAGCGAGGCGAGGGTCTCGCTTTCAAAGCGATCGAAAGCGAGAGTGTTAGGCGGTTGGGGGGCTGGTCATAACTGATTGGGGGCATCCGATAAAGCGTGTTTGGGCCTACGGAAATGGGGGATGGCAAATAGCGTTAATTTTTTACAGATTTTTTACATGATATGGATTGATTATACTTACATAAGGTAATGAGTAATGTCACCAGTGTCCGACACTTAAGGCGAAGGGTAAGGCACACTAGCGCCGCTAATTGATAATTTGACCATTACTAACGTACCGGATCTTTTTTTAAACATTGCGTACCGTCCGACAACAGGAAAGCATCCATAGTATATAATTATTAATTGTGCACTACTTTTTGTTGCGTGGTTTATTCACAAAACGGGCTATCGCATTTATTCACAAACAATTGCCATTGTTGGTGTTAGCGAATGAATACAAAAACAAACTTAAAAGTAGTGCACAATTATTAAATAATAGATGTTTGCCTAGTGTCGGAAGGTCCGCAATGTTTGAAAAAAAATCCAGTTTAGCAGTTATCAAATTAAATCCATTAGCGGCGCTAGTGTGCCTTACCCTTCGCCTTAAAGCCCAGTGTTCGACACAGTTATCGTACAATAATATGTTATTGAATATGTTATGAATTTCCATTGAATTTCTTACCACGTGATGACAGCAAGGACTCAGGTAGTCTGTACCTACTAAAGACTTAAATCAGTTGCTGGCCCTTATTTTAATGATTAAAGGAAAGGAATGTCGATCACTGGTTTCGGTCGGACTCTGGTGCCGCTACCCTAATTATTAAAAGTTATAGTAATATTTTAAAGAAAGTGTTTATAAAAAAATCACGAACGGGATTCGAACCCGCACCCTCTGGCAATCGGGTCAGATGCGCTTCCAATTGCGCTTTCGTGGCACTGTCCAACCCACCGTTTAACTCCTAGTTTGTAAACTTTTGTAATCAATGTCGACAGTTTTAAGAATTTGGCTAGCTATATTTAAATTTGATAAATTTCAGCGACAGGGCCATGACATGACGAAAAGCAGTTATTACTCCAGGGTATGACATCCACGTCTTTAAACAAGATTTTTTCCAAAAACACAAATGTTGTAAAAATTTCCGAATAGGCGCCTTTGGCTTTCAAAGTAAATAGTGTTGAATAATTTCGGCGGGCTGGTGAGAACCACGATAGCTCAATTGGAAGAGCACCTGACCCGGAATGTCAGAAGGGTGCAGGTTCAAATCCTGCTCGTGGAAATATTTTCAACATTTGTGTTTTTGTAATTTGTTTGCAACAAAATTTGCGTTAAAAATTATTTAAACATTTAAGATTTCTTCCCTTTTGAAATGAAGTAAGATGTGGTGTCACACCCTGTAAAAGCATGAAACCCTCGGAGTGCAGTAGACACATTAGGACCCAAAGCATTTGCTTTTTTGTGTACCGCCACGTATCGTCTTGTCCCTGACAGCAACCATAATTCAGTCAGGCCGTTTTCTTTTAATGTTTCGAAATACGAAACCAGCAAGACTAACACGTCCGTATCCGACGAGCGAACTAGTATGCTGGTAGTTCCGTGCTCAGCCATACAGGTGGGTTACTCTTGAAACACAATTGCAATAATCAATTTCCAATCGCAAATCTAAAAAATTCAAATGGCACTCTTAAAAGCGATAATAGCGCTACATTGGAATTAAATTGCGTGGAAATTGAGTGAACAAATTGTTATCGAGATGGGACGTTCCGAAATTGCGAAACTTATTCCAATATCGATACATATTAATCGCATTGGAATTGTATTGAGATTGAGTTTGCGTCAAGAGTAGCCTACCAGGACGGCCATCAGCTTCTTCCATGTGAGATGGAATTGTTTTCTGAGCTATAATTGAAAATAAAATGTCTGAAGCAGATACTTGGTTGCCCAAATTTGTCACTACCATAGCGTCAGAAAACCCATCCAGGAGTTTGCGACCAAGACATTCAAATAGAAATTCAAAAACTCTTTTTTTTTCCGTAATAAAACAAATATTCGGGCATTTTTAATGGTGATTGTTTTACAATTATTTTTTTCTGTGATAGATTTTGTAATTATCTTTCATTTGACACGTAATTCATCAAAATCGGTGCGGTAAACCACCTCGAAATTACATCGAAATTACATGTGTGGCGGCAGCATCGCACCGGCATCGGCACCGTGTAGTGTATTGTTCAATAACTTTGGAACTATAGAAGATATTGATATGGGTTTTTTTTTATTAAACGCGTAATTACTTGCGTAACAGAATGAATAAAAAAAATGTACAACTTTCATACCTTTTATTTAGAAAATGACAGAAATACTGAAAAAAAAAATCTTTTTTCAAAAATGAGGGTTATTTTGGTATTTATAATTATTTTCCGCTTCCTAATTATTATTTTTTATGACAAATTAATATATTTTCTTTCGATTGACACCTTAATTATCAAAATCGGACGATCCGTTCAGGTTTTAGAATTTTTTAATTATTTTTTTAAGGAAGTGGTGCCATCTCTGTTCATAAGGGATGAAACTTTCACTGCTGCGGGTGAAATCACTTATTTTGGTCCCTACTATCACTGTGCAAAGTGGCTTGCTTCCATCACAAAGTGCAGCAAACGCCATAAGACCTAGTAGGTACTTATATCAAAGTCAAAATTACTTTTAATTTTATTAAGTATTAATATAATTATCTTATCTGTACCGTTGAAGACAGGTGTCTTGGCAACACGATTTGTGTCGCATACAAAATATTTTTTTAAGATAACAATCGTCAACCTTTGCTATCTGACCGATAATTTTATTATGGCAGTAAATGTAAATAATAAATTTAAACAAACTTTTAAGCTAGGTTAAAAAGAAAAATAATTACAAATCAATGAAGTAAATACTTTGGTTGTGTTGCATAAAGAGTATTTTCCTATCATCTTCATCATCACATGAAAACACTAGAAAATATAGTAACTGTTTGCTTGATTAACAATTTGATTATTAAGATAAATATCGTTCAAGAATTTTCAGAGTCAACAATAAGTTACCAGTGTCCTTGAATAAGTTTGCACTAAACTTATAAATCGCCTAAGTCTTTGCCTAACTACTACCCGGTCAAGTTAACTCGGCACCTGAGTGTTAAGACCGATTTACACTTCAATAAGTACAGTAGCGAGTTAAGAAATCAGTCAGTTAAGTAACAAGTAGTAAGTTGTAAGTAGCGTCCAAACGTAGGCGAGAGAGTAACAATAAGTTGCCGTTCCAACAAAAAGAAAAATTTATGTACCTACTGTACTAAACTCGCACGTATACGTGCCCGCCACTTGTTGAGGAGCGAAGGAGGGGCCTACTTCGCACTGGACTAGCTGAAAAATAGATCGCGATCTATTCAAATCAACTTAATAAACCACTTACTACTTAACTCGCTTTTGCAGTTCAAACGAAAAACAACTTAACTCGCCGATGTTGTAAATTAAATCGCTAGTGTATACTTATTGAAATGTAAATCGGGCATAAGCGACGTTTTCGAGCCAGGTGCCGAGTTAACTTGACCGGGCAGTAGTTAAGCCAAGACTTAGGCGATTCATAAGTTTAGTGCAAACAGGTGTAAGAAGCATAAGTAATTAATATCATAGCGTGATAAATAACTAATCACCGGCATTGGTTCAAAAATCGCTTCCCTGCTTATTTTAAGTCCTCATTGTTGGGGCACGAGCTTTCCCTTTTATTTTGGGAGAGTTTGCTGAACCTTAAAGGGTTCCTCAAGCCGTGTGAAACGAAGCATCTTCGGAGGTGTTCTAAGAGAACGGCATCACGCACTAGTCCGTGTTCCCGTGCCTTACTAGATTCTCCGAGGGGTTCGGATCGGATCGGCGCCTCTAAAGGCTCGGACCTCGGCTCGGGTTGACCGGGCCGTGGCGGGGAGAAGCGCCCAGGTACATGCCTGTACCTGGTATAGAGCGCGTGTGAACCGGCTCGTCGTACCCTTGTTCTACGAGTACGGTGTCTTGGGCCTAAACTAGTGTGCATGTTTAGTGTATTTTGTAAATGTGTATTGTATCGGTTCGTAAGTCTACTCTGGGCGGGAGACCTTGTACTGAGAAGAACCAGCAAGAAACTCAGCAAGTGTCAAGCTCTTTTCTCCCTTACAGCGTCAAAAATATTGGAAAAAGCCTCCCAAAATGCAACCCCCAGAAATACAATAAAATAAAAAAATATCTAAGTTTGCAAAATTACATCAGGTACCAATTTCAATTTTCACAATGTCATACAGTACTAAGTACTAATATACATAAGTCAATCTCATTTGGCAACTGATTGACTAGATTTCAATGATTTAATTAATTAATTAATTAATTAAACATAATTAAACGGGCGTAACCCAATTACATAATTATGAATAAACACAAGTAGTATTGTATAATTAAGCACTACATCACAAACAAATATCTATTTGAAAAATTTATAATGTTGTCCACAAACACGTCAAAATGCCTGATGCATGCGTGTGGTGATTGCGCACGCGCCACTGTGCGGAGGCGCAAACAGTCGAAGCCTACGACCGGATCGAATACGCAGATAGTTATCAGGCACAAACAGGCGAGACAACTGCTCAACATTCGGGCGAGTCCACATCCCCACGCAAAATCGCCACAGCAGTTGACAACTCCATTCGAGCTCTTCTACCCTCTAGTCTAGAGAGTTCAACCCTTACATTCCCAGCAAGAACTTCGTTGGGTACATGAAGGGATAATAACCATATACCCGCTTATAATAGCAGCGAAAAAAGCTTTCTGCACCTTCTCTAACACTTCTTTTGGCCTCGTGCGGATTCCAAATACGTGCACTCGACTCGATACCAATGAGCTTGGCACAAGGCTGGTAAAAAGAAATTTTATGACGCCAGGGTTATGAAAGTCGCGCGAGTTACGTAAAAAAACCCCAAACGACTGAAACAGCTACGAGTGAGAGCAGAAACGTAGTTTGAAGGTCTTTGCCCAGCATTGGGACATCATTATCATCAATAGCTCATTTATGTCCCCACTGCTGGGGCTCGAGCCTTCCCTATGGATGGATAAGGAGAAAGGGCCATAAACCACCACGCGGGCCCAGTGCGGATTGGTGGTTGTTAACGACTGCTAATGCAGCCAGCCAACGGCTTTACGTGCCTTCCGAAGCACGGAGGAGCTCGAGATGATACATTTATGGTCACCCATCCAAAGACCGGCCTTTTCGAAAGTTGCTTAACCTCAGCACTCGCAGACTGGGTGCGTTAACCACTGCGCCATCGAGCTCCTCGCATTGGGACAGTTTATAGGCTAATTACTTACTTCCTGAGTCGGTAAAGAGTTCATTGAAGGCCTAGGCTGATCGTAATATCTTCCCCCTTATTCATAAAAACTATTTAAGCATTATTTAGTTAATCATTGTTTCGTCTCTTTTTCTCAAATACAATATGACGTTTGTGTGACGTTGACAAAACAATATTTAACTAAAAAATGCTTAAATAGTTTTTATGAATAAGGGGGCTTATGTTTATCTTGTACGTCAGATATAAAGACGTCATATTCTAATGTATTATTATTATCGCTGCAACAACAAAAATATCGTCGATTTTATCATCGTGTTTTGGTTCATGAAACTATCAATAACTTAATTTATTGTTTTGTTCAAAATAGGTTACATCGAGATTAGTGTTACTGTTGTGATACTGAGTGAATGCTTATGTTATGGTGGCAACTGACTGGGGCGTATCTTTGTAACGTAACCGCTATGTTATAGCTTGATGCGTCATTGCTGACTGACCGATAACAGGACGTGACGTGACCTGACGTCCCTATCTACTGACCCTGATAGATAGGGTATGGCAGCTGGAACTATGGGTTCGACTGTCTTTTCAAGGGTACCACGGGAGTTCGGATCTTGAGCCCCAGATGGTTATGCCATCGCGGGCGTCTCTGGTAGGGCCCGGACATGGGTTTGACTCGTGGTGGCAATGTGGATAGCTGTGGAGGTGGGAATGTTCGTTTGTCTGGTTGAGGTCTGGCCAGGCTTCATATCGAACAGTTGGTGGGGCCCGAAGCGAAAGGATCTACGGGACACGTGAGTTGTCCTTAGTTGGTGTTCTGCTTGGTGGTTTTCATGGTTTTCAGTCTGGAGAAATAATAGAGGCCCTCGCTATATGCAATGTCTCCTGCTATGCCAGCCGCGTAGGATTGTGGAACCGGCGAGGTACTTGGATGGGTAAATACTGAGAAGTAAGTGGACTTCAACTCCGCCACCAAAGAGGACATTTGGTAGTCGACTTCAGAGTTGACGACCCATCCAGTGGCAACTGCGAGTTGTGCTCTTAGTGCAACGAGAACGAGCTTACAGCTCCGGTAACCTATCTGGTTAGGTAGTGAAATAAACGTGTCTGCGGGGCAACTCGCTCGAAACACTAGTCTTAAGAGTTCCGGATGAAGAATGCGTTTCAGCGCGTCCTGATCTGGCCATATGACCTGATGTTGATAGTTTCTTGACGAGTCAGTTTGCTTACGCAAGGTCGTCTGACACCTTTTCGTGTAACCTAACAGTTGGTATAAACTCTAAGTCGTATAGTAGGGTTGACCGATAACAGGTAATCAGCTTGTGCAGTCCACATCCTTCTATACACTTCTTAAGGCGAAGGGTAAGGCACACTAGCGCCACCAATTGATAATTTGACAATTATTAACGGACCGGATCTTTTTTAAACATTGCGTACCGTCTGACAACAGAAAAGCATCCATAGTATCTATACTAATATTATAAAGCTGAAGAGTTTGTTTGTTTGTTTGTTTGTTTGTTTGTTTGTTTGTTTGAACGCGCTAATCTCAGGAACTACTGGTTCGAATTGAAAAATTCTTTTTGTGTTGAATAGTACATTTATTGAGAAAGGCTATAGGCTATATTACATCACGCTATGACTAATAGGAGTGGAACAGTCGCTAATTAACGCGGGTGAAACCGCAGGGCACAGCTAGTTTATTAATAATTGTGCATTACTTTTTGTTGCGTGGTTTATTCACAAAACGGGCTATCGCATTTATTCACAAGCAATGACCATTGTTGGTGTTAGCGAATGAATACAAAAACAAACCTAAAAGTAGTGCACAATTATTAAATAATAGATGTTTGCCTAGTGTCGGAGGGTCCGCAATGTTTGAAAAAAAATCCAGTTTAGCAGTTATCAAATTAAATCCATTATCGGCGCTAGTGTGCCTTACCCTACGCCTTAAATGGCTCTGCACACTGGACGATTGTCGCCGCGTATAGTCGCGTAGAGCACGCGCACACACGATAGTCGTGTGACAGTTGTGAGCGTCAGTTTCGCGACTCCCCTAGCTTGCCGTCGCGACTCTGCGACTGACGCCAAGTGTGCGGAGCTTTGAACAAAATATATGAAAATTGTCGGCTGCAGCTTGTCGTTGCGTCTAGTCGCCGAGCTGTCGCAGTCGCGTGCTAGACGACACAACAGTCAACTGCTGAATATCAATACCAACATTTTGATGTCGGATCATTGTTTCATTTGTGCTATATTTACAAAGTTTCTGAAGAAATAAGTTTTTAGATATCATTATTTTACGTATTGTTTATGCAGTTTCTGGGTATTTGTTTCAAATTCCAAGACAACCATGACCTTGTGAAAGGATCAAGCTAACCTACACTAGTCCTTTTAATGTATAAGACCTATTCAGCACCTAGCACAAGTGACTTTAAAACACGTAAATTTTCAAATTCCGCGCTGCACCCCCTTAAGGAGAAGGGTAAGGCACACTAGCGCCACCATTTGATAATTTGACAATTACTAACGGACCGGATCTTTTTTTAAACATTGCGTACCGTCCGACAACAGGAAAGCATCAATTTTATTTATTTAATAATTGTGCACTACTTTTTGTTGCGTGGTTTATTCACAAAACGGGCTATCGCATTTATTCACAAACAATGGCCACTTTTGGTGTTAGCGAATGAATACAAAAACAAACCTAAAAGTAGTGCACAATTATTAAATAATAGATGTTTGGCTAGGGTCCGAAGGTCCGCAATGTTTGAAAAAAAATCCAGCTAAGCAGTTATCTAATTAAATCCATTAGCGGCGCTAGTGTGCCTTACCCTTCGCCTTAACCTCTGCACTCGCTGACTGGGCGCGTTATCCTCTGTGCCATCGAGCTCCTCCTGGTGCAAAAACGATAACTGAATGTTCATTCAATTCTTCTCTGTACAAGGTTTCCTGCTGTAGTCTTACGAATCGATGGCGCAGCGATTACCAGCCTTTTTTTTTTTTTGATACGGAGTGTAAAATCTGCTAACAAACGCATGAGCGGGTTACAGGGGACCCGCTGGCTGTCCGAGGATGACCAAGACTCTGTTCCAGGGCTTAGGCCCTAGAGAAAGCGAGTCGAGGCCGACCCGGTAAAAACCACTCCGATGTCCTTTCGTCACCCTGGGAACAGCAAGCCGGCAATCACCGCGTCGTCCTCATCTGAGGAGGACACATCGAACGCCGGCATGGTGGGGCCTGACGGGGTTATGGGAACCCTTTCGGACACTTCCACAACCCCGTCGGTGACTGCTCGCCCTATAGACGGGCGAGCCCCTCTTACCAGCCTAAATAGTTTGACTCTAACCTGTTACCTTTAACATTGATAAGATGTTTCCTTAAAAATCGGGTAAATCCAGCAATGAGTAAATCAAATATTTTTATATAAAATACAGTGAAATAATTAACGCCCAACCGACCCAGCCAGGAATCGAACCTGTGTCTTCCGCAATCCGAGCGGCTGCACTGGTAGGCTACTCTTGACGCAAACTCAATCTCAATACAATTCCAATCCCAAATCTAAAAAATTCAAATGGCACTCTTAAAGGCGATAATAGCGCTACATTCGAATTAAATTGCGTGGAAATTGAGTGAACAAATTATTATCGAGATGGGGCGTTCCGAAATTGCGAAACTTATTCCAATATCGATACATATCGATGCATTGGAATTGTATTGAGATTGCGTTTGCGTCAAGAGTAGCCTACCTGACCGTTATGCTACCGGGAAGGCTGACGTAAGCGCTGAATTTTGTCACTGCTTTTTGATTTTTGAAATGCTTTAGAGCGACATTAGTGCCATCTATCCAAAGGTATTTGCAACCGATGGACGTGCATCCGCCCGGATTGCGGAAGACCCAGGGGGTCGACCGCCTAACACTCTCGCTTTCGATCGCTTTGAAGGCGAGGCGAGGAGGAGGCGTCATCTTGTCATTTCGAAAGTAATATGAAAGCAATATCGAAAGCTATAGGCTATAGCTTTCGATATTATTCGATATTATATTTCGATATTATATTAGAAAGCGAGGCGAGGGCTTCGCCTACAAAGCGATCGAAAGCGAGAGTGTTACGCGGTTGGGGGGCAGGTTCGATTCCTGGCTGGGTCGGGTGGGCTTTTAATTTTTTTACTGTATTTTATATAAAAATATTTAATTGAGCTAATTAACACTTAAAAATATTAGTAAAAAAAAATGAGTAAATCCTTACAAAGTATTTTTGAAGTGAAAACTTCTTTAGCGGCGTTGTGCACTTTTTTTGGAATGGGTAAAAAATGTTAAACTCGCGTCAGGACACGTGACCTGATCGAAAATTCGTAAGACGGATGGAGTGTAGACAGCTGGCGCGGCGTAATATAAATTTTTAATATAACCTAATATAACTTTTTAATGTAATATAAATTGTCATGTTTGTGTACGATAGCCCAATAAATAAATATTGTATTCTACCACATAAATGAGAGTACTTTTATACTGATAATTAAAGCAATTCGTGCAAAATTATTCCCTAACCATTCTAAAATATCAAAAATGCACAACGTTAATATTCAAGTTTTCACTTCTGCCGGCACTCCCAGAGTGCAACCCGTCGTTTTTTTTTACATAAAAAAGTATTTTTACGTAGTGGTACCAGTGATCGACAGGAACCAGTGATCAACATTATTTTTCTTTAATCATTATAAATAGAGGTTAATAAAAAAAATTTAAATTAAAATTTTCAATCAAAATCTATTTGTTATTTTTTGGCGCGTAAACGGTGTCGAACACTGGTTTTAAAATGTGTCGAACACTTTTGCTACTACTCCAGTTGTTGTTTTTTTTTTATATTAGGGGGTAAGCACAGTGCCTTGACCTCACCTGATGTTAAGTGATGATAATGCCAATGATGGAAGCGCACTTCACCCGGGATCCTCAACTACTGAGGCACTGGCTATGTTATCTCTAGCTGCCGGAACACAATAATGCTAGAAATATTGATGTTATGGCGACATATAAGATGGTAGTAGCTAGCCAGGAGGACAAACAAGCCCTACCAACCAAACCGAGTACACAAACATGTACCCTCCTCTGGGAATCGAACCCGGGACTTCTGGGTCTCAACCGGTGGTCTTAGCCACTAGACCACAGAGGCGGTTAAAAGTTTTTCGGTTTTCAGTAGTTACAAACAATATGACCGATGATCGATCGATGACGTCACAAATTGTTTATTACGAGACAGCTTCGCATGCTTCTTACTGCTTTACTGTATACTGTGAAGACATTACATAGACGGTGGTATACTGTAGTAGCACAAAATAACGAGACTGCAGAAAGTAAGCTTCATACGAACGCGCTTCAGCAACGCACACCCAGTGATGGGCAAAAAGTAATCAGATTAATGATTAAGGATTACGACTACAATTTGTAATCTTCAATCACGATTACAGATTACAGAAATTAATCAAAAATGTAATCATATCGGTGATTAATGATTATAAATCTGTAATCGTAATCTTGATTACTTTTATGATTGATTTGATTGATTAATAAAACCAACAGTCGGAACGTAAAAAAATAAAAGAACTTTATTTTTTTATCAGTCTCATACTCTGTGCTTTTAGGATAATTATTTTACGCAAAAAATCTGCTGAATGGTAATTTTTCTGGTACTCGATACTTTTAAACTTAAAATAAATACTCGATCACGTACGATAAAAGAATTACGTCGTCTCGTATCGTCTCCTTGAGCTCGATTCGTTTGACTGATGCGCACTGAACAAAATGGCGCGTGTGCACTTGTCGACTATCGACAATGCGGACGCGGCGATTGGCTAGCCGGTGATCGTACAATACCCTGTCCTCCGCACCCTTACCGCGCGTCTTACGTAGTAGGTATAATTTATAGTACAATAAAGCCAACCACGCAATTTCTAGATGCATACCTACAAATTGTGATAATTAATGGCAAATTTCTAAACCATAATTCATATAAACTTAGTTAAGAATAATCATGTAATTTAGATTACTGATTACTGTAATCAAGATTAAAGATTATATGTTTAATCTTGATTAAAAGTAATCACGACTACTTTAATCTGATTAAAAGTAATCATGATTACTTTCAATCAGATTATTAATCTGATTAAAAAAGTAGTTGATTACGCCCAACTCTGCGCACACCATATAACCTCTCACGAGCACGTAATCTTTTTTTTTTAATGCCTTATAAGACAGCTCTTAGCTAAGAGGAGCTCGATGGCGCAGTGGTTAACGCTCCCGGTCGGCGAATGCTGAGGTTAAGCAACTTTAGCAAAGGCCGGTCATCGGATGGGTGACCAAAAATGTATTATCTCGAGCTCCTCTGTGCTTCGGAAGGCACGTAAAGCCGTTGGTCCCGGCTGCATCAGCAGTCGTTAACAACCATCAATCCGCACTGGGCCCGCGTGGTGGTTTATGGCCCGTTCTCCCTATCCATCCATAGGGAAGGCTCGTGCCCCAGCTGTGGGGACATAAATGAGCTGATGATGATGATGATGAAGACAGCTCTTGACTTCAATCTCGCCTGATGGTAAGCGTAGATGTGGTCTACGGTGGAGCAAGCTGCTCCAGAAGATGCCTATTAACTCTCGCCTTGAAGGCATTCAGGTTATAAGTTTTTGGGAACACAGACGATGGCAGAGAATTCCACTCCCTGCCAGTGCGCAGTAAAAATGATAACATGAAGGGCGGCATAGTGGAACTTCTTGAGGTGAGGTGGTTTTGCTGGGGCATCAAAAGCCAGGCGCAGTTTGGTTACCAAACACGGCATTCGTAATCTTAAATGTACTAATGAAAAAACTCATGTGGAGATCGCGGGGACGCCCGTGCTCCCCTGGGAATTGCCACCGCGCGCGGTATGTATAAGTTTACCTTCTGGCATCGCCTTATCTTGTTGCAGTAGTGTAGATAAAAAAAGAGCACTTTCTAGCTGTCAAATAAAAGTTAAATCGCGCGAAAACGGCTGTCAATGCGAGACTGTCATCGCGCGCAGACGCTCACATATTATTTTATGCGCGGGCCGATCGTCATTTGTTTTCGGCAAACGCATCCAACCTGTAGCGCCACACAGTTGTTGTATTTCAACACCATCAAGTGAAGTGAGAACGAGACTATTAGTTGTTTGCACTGTTAAATCTGTTATTGATTTGTTAAGTTTTGTTTTAAAAAGTATAGTTTTTTGCGGTTGTTTGTGCAAGTTTCGCTTAAGTATCGAGGTTGTCGTCTTAACGAGATAAAGTGAGTGTTCATTTATAATTATTTGTTCAACGAATGGCGATAAGTTCATTCTCTTAAATGTCGTAGTTTGTACCGTTATCTAAGATGTTTTACTGGGCCTTTCCTATTATTAAAATTACAGATAATTATCGCGTATTAAAGTCATGTTTTGTGTAATAATCGCTATTATTTTACTTAACCTTTTAACCGCCCTAGTCGGTTATAATCGGCCAGCGATAGCGTGCTCGGTACGCCAACGACGGCGGCGATCGACAATACCTACCGTTTATAAAAACACATAGTAAAGTAAGTAAAGTTAATAAATTCAAAAAATTCAAAATTCAAAAACATTTATTCAGTTTAGGCTACAAGTAGCTCTTATGAATGTCACTATGCCATCGGTTCGTAAGTCTACTCTGGGCGGGAGATCTTGTAATAGCCTATAACTGTCCCACTGCTGGGCAAAGGTCTCCATCATTGAAATCTAGTCATCGCTACAATTGATGGGTATTGGCTTAATCACCACGCTTGCCAAATGCGGGTTGGTGATCATAAATCCGGGCAGTGCACTGAATTTATTTATTCATATTAATACGTGTAACAAAAACTTTGTACCCCTTTTTACGAAAATTGTGCGGACGGAGGAGTACGAAATTTCGCACACTTATAGTTTATATAGAGAAGGATTGCAGAATGTTAATATTTTATTAAAATTATGCATAAAAAATACATTAAATTAATAAAACAAACATTACACACCCTACCATTTATTTGACACACACGCATACATACTATATTCAAAAATTTCAAAAATGGAAGTGAAACGGCCGATATCTGTCAATACCAATCCAAACTCACATTCTATCTTTTTTAATTTTTCATTGCTTAGGATACAATCCGTGCAGCCTTAATAAAATTACGGTCAAATTTCGACCACTGGGCGACCATTAGTTTTACTTACTTACTAGCTGACCTGGCGGACTTCGTGCCCCTTTGACAGTTTCTATGACAACGAAACAAACAAATCGTTAAATATTTACGCGTGAAAACGTATAAAAATTTTTTTTAATAAAAAGTATCCTATATTAACTTTAACTTTAACCGCCTCTGTGGTCAATGGTTAAGACCACCGGTTTAGACCCAGAGGTCCCGGGTTCGATTCCCAGCGGGGGGTAAGTTTGTATACTCGGTTTGGTTGGCGGTAGAACTAGTTTGTCACCATGTTATCTAAATATGTCGCCATAACATCAATGTTTGTAACATTGTTGTGTTCCGGCAGCTAGAGATAAGATAGCCAGTGCCACACTGGTTGAGGATCCCGGGTGAAGTGCGCTTCCACCAAATGACCTTATCATCATTTAACATTAGGTGAGATCAAGGCACTGTGTTTACCCAAAACATTAAAAAAAAATCCTACAAAGGTTCATGATGATCGGTTGTGTAGTTTCTGCGTGAGAGCTTTACAAACAAACTACATTCACATTTATAACATTAATAGGGATTACAATGGTTAACACCAATTACCATCGACCGTCGACCATTGGGCGACCACTAGTTGCAATAATAATAAATAGACAGTGTCCTTCTATGATAGGGAATTTTCCAATATTTTGACGCTGTACCTTGTACTATTATGTATCTGTGGCTGTACTAGAAAATAAGAAAAGAAATGCCTTTGCTAAGTTTGTTGCCGGTTCTTTAGGTCTCCCGCCCTGTAGACTTACGAACCGTTGGCATAGTGACATTCACAAGAGCTACTTGTGGTCAAAACTGAGAAAATAATTTTGAATAAAACCGCCATTAAAAGCACTCTCTAGAGCAGGGATTCCGAAACTTTTAAAGTCTACACATTGAAATGAAACAACTTTTACAACAACGATTCATCCTTAGGATGTAAGCTCTTTCTGCGTAAAACGGAACGCACCTGTTTAAATTTAAATGAGGGTATACAAGTTACTAACTAATTATGAGACGACCAACACCTCAGTCTCCCTGTGACCACGGACCCTGCAAAGGGTTCGAAACGTCAGGATAAACATTAAAAAGTAACGTTTTTTTTTTTTTTTTGAGAGAGTTTGCTGATTGCCTCAGACGGCATTTTCAGCTTCACCGGGCTTTTTTGGGGGCGGCGAGGAACGTAAAGGGTCCCTCAAGCCGTGTGAAACGAATCACCTTTGGAGGTTTTCTAGAGGGAACGGCATCGCGCACTAGTGCGCGTCCCCGTGCCCTACTAGATTCTCCGAAGGGTTTGGATCGGATCGGGGGGCGGAACCACCCGAGGGCGCCTCTAAAGGCTCAGACCTCGGCTCGGGTAGACCGGGCCGTGGAGGAGGAGAGAAGCGCCCAGGTACATGTCTGTACCTGGTATAGAGCGCGTGTGAACCGGTTCTTCGTACCCTTGTTCTACGAGTACGGTGTCTTGGACCTAAGCTAGTGTGCATGTTTGGTGCATTCTGTAAATGTGTAGTGACATTTAGAGGATCGGGCGGGGAAAAAGTAACGTGTAAAATAAAGGCGATTAGATCCGTAAAAGTTCTTTCAATTAAGTCTATTTTTACAAGAGACCTCTTTTCCAAAATGAACTGATACATCGGACCCCTATACAGCGTTGCCACATCTACGTCTTTTTACGTAGATCTACTAACCTTAGGCCTTTGCTGCAAATCTACGAACTTTAGTCCCAGAATCTACGGATTTTCTATCAATTTGTACAAATTTATAAATAACGTAACTCATTGTCTCATTAGGCTGAATGGGCATAACTTCCTTTGCATTTGCGAAAAAAAGTTAATACATGTTCCGTTTTATTTTATACTAGCTGACCCGGATGCTGGACCCTGTGCCAGATTAGGCGAATTATCGCCATTTAGGCTACCTTGAGGGGTCAAATGGCGACCAAAAAATCCAATCAGCTACCAGTAGCCATTTAGGCTACCTAGAAAAAAAGAACGGGCTATTTAGGCTAATTCAGGATTACCCCAAAATTTATTAAATAATTTCTTGTTGATAATTGTATAGGAACGTAATATGATATAATAATATGATATAGTAATATGATATAAATTAGACTTATAATATAAATACATATATGTATAAGTCTAATTTGCATGAAAATAATGAAAATGAATTAATTGAATAATTATTTATGATGCACCGACGCGACGACGAACCCACTTCAAATTCAAATATTCTTTGTCCATCCAAAGGTTGTCTGGAAGAGATCACTCTTAGTGATAAGACCGCCCTTTGTACGTGTATTTTTATCTAATTTTTTGTCAAATGTTTTATTTTTTGGTGTACAATAAAGTTTATTTATCTTATCTTATCTTATCTTAAAACACTCGTTTTATTCAGTTTTAGCTACCCCACCCTCTCCATTTCACTTAGAAAAAAAAGTACGTAGATCTACGAACTTTTCATGTCGACCTTTTACTAAATCTACGTACATTTCGATTCCGATCTACGTCTTTTTCAAAATTAGAGTTGGCAACACTGCCCCTATAGCCAAATTGCTTTAAAAATTCTATATCTCGTTTTTTTCCCTATTAATACAAAATATTTACCAATTTACAAAACTTTGCGGTTGATTAAGTTAACTTGACTAGTGAACGTTTCAAACAAGAACTTCTGTTGATTAATAGGGGTCAATTTTTAGACCTCGACGACCCGCAAAATCAGTTTTCGTTTACCCCTGAGTTTGACCCCAAGGGGTCGATATCGTCCACTTTGGGAATCCTGGCTAAAGGGTACTGCATTTAAAGTGCTTTCCCCCAAATCCGTCGTGTTAATTGAGTTGTAAGAATTAATCACGATCAGATCCAAATCCCTTGGAGAATCTAGGAAGGGACGGGGATGCTTGCGTGATGCTATCCCCTCTAGAAACCCTCTGAGGATGTTTGGATCACACGACTTGAAAGTAAATAATAAATGTTTCCCACACTCACACCACTTATCTAGCCCCAAGAAAAGCTTCCTTAAGAAACTCGTTATATGGTTAACTACACAACGGATAAACATATGTACTTAATATACTTAAATACATACTTATTATACATAGGAAACACCCAGACCCGAAGTAATTTAGAAAAACAAGTATTTCTAAATTTATCCGACAGGGGATCGAACCCGGGACCTCAGAGATGGCGACACCATGAAAACCGGTGTGCAAGCCACTCGACCAGGGAGGTCGTCAAATAAATAAGATAAGATAAGATTTCAATTGTGCAAAGACAATTCCTTAGCAATTATTTAAAAAAAAAAACTTTTACCTCAGACCTCTTTCAACCCCACCGTCATCATCTCAGCTCATTTATAAGTCCCCACTTGGGCATGAGCGACACGTACATAAATACCCCACAGGGAGAACGGGCCGTAAATCACCACGAGGGCCCAGAGCTTTGGTGGTTGTTAACGACTGCTAGTGCAGCCGGGACCAACGGCTTTACGTGCCTTCCGAAGCACGTAGACCCACTGTACCTACTACTAGCACAAAAGAAATAATAGACCACTAAGCAATCGACGACGAGGAGCTCGATGGCGCAGTGGTTAACGCGCCCGGTCTGCGAGTGTTGAGGTTAAGCAACTTTCGCAAAGGCCGGTCATCGGATGGGTGACCAAAAATTTATCATCTCGAGCTCCTCCGTGCTTCGGAAGGCACGTAAAGCCATTGGTCCCGGCTGCATTAGCATGCAATCGTTAACAATCACCGCACCGCACTGGGCCCGCGTGGTGGTTTATGGCCCGTTCTCCCTATCCATCCATAGGGAAGGCTCGTGCCCCAGCAGTGGGTACATAAAATGAGCTAATGATGATGAAACAATCGGCTTTTTTATCAGTTTAAGGTTATTAAGAGACTGATACGTTTAAAACCATATACCTCAGCATTCCGGTGAGACAATGTGTAGCTTATATTGTAATAATTGGAATTCGTGAAGTTATCGTGGACATACAGCCGCAAAATTTCATGAAAAGGATATGGTGCTGCAACCGTAGCCATGGCGGCCATTTGGCAGATGTCGTTTTTAAATGTTAATGGCATACCTTCCTCTTTACAATGAAATAAACATTCATTGATTTCTCATAAAAATACTCGTTTTTTTATATCAAAATGAAACCTCTTATTGGAAAACCCTTTATAATACCACCGTATTTGAGAGTGGGCAGTGTGGGCAGGCCTCCAACAAAGTGGACCGACGATCTGGTGAAGGTCGCGGGAAGCCGCTGGATGCGAGCAGCACAAAACCGGTCGTTGTGGAGATCCTTGGGGGAGGCCATTGAATGAATATGGAGATTAAGACGAATAAACCTATATACATTTTATTACTAGTGTCTATTCGCAATACATAATTAAACAAGTTTCTTTTTAGAAAATAACTTAGATTCAAACACAAAATCATTGATTCAGTTAAGGCTACAAGTAGCTCTAATGAATGTCACTATGCCATCGGTTCATAATTCTACGCAGGACGGGAGACCTTGGTCTGAGAATCGGCAACTAACTCACTCGGCTAGGGCATTTATTTTCGCCCTATCTTTTACAACGCCAAAATATTGGAAAACGCCCTCCCTATCATGGAATTTCTATTCCATTTCCATCACAAATAAACTTACTCAATGGACAACCACAACTTATGAAAAAATTGTACAAGTTTGCAAACAAACATCTAAAATCTTGTGGTCTAGAGAAGTAGCATAACGCTTAAATACGAGTAATACAAATGGAATACAATGATTAACGTTTGGGGATTTAGGATAGACTTAGACCAAATATCTAGAGATAGACGACGCATGTATCACGATTTGTATGAAAGCGTGCCACATTTTTGTGACAAGCACTATTTAGTGATGGAAACCACCTTATGCGTGAAATCGATTTAAAAATGCCGCGTTGCGAACAATTTATCGATTTTGTCATCGATTTATATCCAAATATCAAATATTGCACAGAATGGGCTCATTCGAAACATTTGAATAGGTGTATTTGCGTGATCTATGTTAAGTCTGTGGGGATAGACATACGCCAACGATATATATACGTAACAACGATATGACGTTTGTGAACTATACCTTTTCTTTTTCTTTTTGTTGATGGCTTCGTGCGATTAGCACTTTTAGCCATTGTCAAAGAAATTTTTGTAACAAGTAATATATAAATAAATAATATTTCTTTTCTGTATGATGATGATGAATGATAATAAAAATACGATATACCCCCAACCCCTCGAGTATCTCAGTAAATATGTGGGGCTGTACTAAGTCCTCACAAGTCAATTTGAAAAGTGACGTTGCACTGTTTTGTTTCATTTGTCAACACTCATGCACACTCACGAACACTTAGCGGTTAATAATCCACCATTATTTCACATTTTAGAAAATAAAACAAAACCGCAGACATGACTCTTCACTTTCCCGCCAAGTTCCTACGCTTTATTTATAAATATTCTGAGCAATTAGCGTTATAAAAAAATATATGCCACTTGTCTATGGCCCTCTGGTATTAAACCTTTTCGCTTTCCCGCCAAGAATCAAAAGGAAGGTAGAGAAAATATAATGGTATAATGATATACCATGTTTTCCATCCTAGGAGATTCCCTATGACCAAATAGATGTATTATAACTACTCATTATCAGAAAAATCGTACTGTTTGTTGGTCTGATAATATCCGGTAGGTAATATGAAATACTGTTTTTCAAATTGTTGTTTTCACGATACTATACTAATATCGGATACTTTAAAAATAGCAATGGAAAAAATGTTTGCAACTTGATTATCGAATGTGAGACTTTTCGCTATGTATTTAATGTAGGTATGTGTATATTTGGTAAGGATATGTAATCAATCAATACTAACTAAATTAAACACCATTTTTAGGACACACAAAGATTTTAAAAGATTTCTTCACTTTCGAAACAAATGCAGACATTTTTTTAAAATATGTTAAAAAGTCCTTGGCGTTCATCTCACTTGATGTTAAGTGATAATAAGGCCAAAGGTGGAAGCGCACTTCACCTGGAACCCTTAACTACTGAGGCACTGGCTGGTGGTCTTAACCAATGGACCAAAGAGGCGGTAAAAGGCGGCGATAAAGAAAACATATTCGGGTTTTCATTTGTACCTATACATACATATTGTCGAAGTCGACATTGCATTTTGTCTAAAGAAAACTTTTGTCTGTCTTTTTTAAAAAGAACTAGCGGTTTCAACTTTGTTCCCGAAACTGATAAACAGTTTCAGGCTTTGTGTATCACACTAATATTATAAATGCGAATCGTGTGTGTATGTGTGTATATTTGTTGCTTCTTCACGCTGCAACGGATGGATAAATTTGGATGAAATTCGGCATATAAATAGTTTATAACCTGGATTAACACATAGGATACTTTTATCCCGATATTCCCACGGGAACGGGAACCACGCGGGTGAAACTGCGGGTGGCCGCTAGTAGCTAATAAAAATGACTTCGTACATAAACTGTAGGTATAGTGTGTGTTTTTAGCATTGGAAAAACTAAACGATGCTATCATAAAATCCTGTTCAAATATTAAACATCAACATCTGTCAAATTAATAACAAATGACAACTAGCTGACAAAGTCGCATGCGCAAGTCAGTTTAATCACTAGTATACCGCCATACTGGTTTAGCAGACTCGTTTGGCTGTCTTTATTTATACGTAAGTACAAGCAAAAAATAAGGTGACCCCAGAAGGTGAGCTTAATAGGAAGCCTAAGGTCGACTGATTATATAAAAAGTAAAAATCAATGTTTCGTAGTCCCCTGATTTCTCCTCCAAAACTGGACGGATTTATTTACTTTTTCCACAAAAAATTAAAGGAAAGCTTTGGCTATGTTCCTATGTTGTGTTTTTTTCCATAAAATAATTATTAAAAAAGATATTTACCTTTAAAAACCTTAAAAATTAGCCAGATTTTCGTTGTGTTCAGACATCCAGCAAACAAAATTAACGAGATTAAGTATATAAAAAAAACAAATATAGGCTTTGGTTGTGTGATGTGACATCACACCACCAAATTTTTCTCACACAAACAAGATTTTGTCTACTTTTCATATAATCAGTCGACCCTAGTATTTCCTCGCAACGCACACATACTTAGACCCTCTCACGGACACAGGATCTCAGAACAGCTCGCAACAGTCCGAGCGCAGAGTGCCTAGTGTGAGTTTTGTTTACTATCCGTATTCTTTTAAGAACAAGAAACAAAAGAAATATCACTTAATTCACGACAAAAAAAAAAAAAAACCTATAAATAAAAAATGTCCTCCAGCTGTGGGCTCATGGGGACGGTCCCAAGAATGCTGGCAACATTACCTCTTTGGATAGCCAAGCTAATGCGTTTGCAGAGGTAGCTGCCAGCTTTCTTGTCACCGGAGGCTTCAACAAGGCGAGCACTCAATTCTTTAACAAGCTGCTTGGCCTCCGGCCTCCATCCGTATTAGCGCCTCCTGGCGTCATAGGAGAAGAGATTACATTTTGCCATACAAATTCTCAAAAACACTGTTAGTGACGGTTAGTGACGGTAGTTGTTGACATTGAATGGGCGCCTTTGGCTTTCAAAGTAAAAACGTGTTGAATAATTTCGGCGGGCTGGTTAGAACCACGATAGCTCAATTGGAAGAGCACCTGACCCGGAATGTCAGAAGGGTGCAGGTTCAAATCCTGCTCGTGGAAATTTTTTAAACATTTGTGTTTTTGTAATTTGTTCGCAACAAAATTTGCGTTAAAAATTATTTGAACATATACAAATTCTCGTTTTCGTTAACGTGATCGATTGTCAAAAATAATTCACGCTAGGCCAGCCCTCTGCTCGCAACAGTCCAAAGCCCATCATTTATTGCCCACAGAAACTAATATACATAAAACATAAAAATAAAAAACAAACATAGGTCAATCAGGACCCTGCCTCAGCTTGTGTTGTTGCAAACGAAGCGTGTCGCAACAACGCCGTATTCTGGTGAAGCCTGCCGCCGCCGGCGTCGGTGCGCGGTGCAGAACATTAATATTAGAAAAACATACATACATTTACTTACATTTCCAAGAAATTTATGAAATTTTTGAAATTTATGAAATTTTTGAAATTTATGAAATTTTTGAAACTTATAAAATTTTTGAAATTTATGAAATTTATTAAATTTATGAAATTTTTGAAATTTATGAAATTTTTGAAATTTATGAAATTTTTGAAATTTATGAAATTTATAAGTATATAGTTTCTCCCAGTTTTACAATTAGGAAAATCCATATACAGACATAAATACAGACACTCGAAACACGTGAAGCGCACCTTCTACACACCAATACACAGACAGAGCTAATCATAGCAAGTAGGTTACCTTAGCAAATTCCTTAGCAGGGGTTCATTACTTTTGCATTAGTAGGCAAATAACTCCAATCTACCTAATGAGTGGGTAACAATCGGATGAACAACACAAAAAATATTATGTCGATACTAGTGGACCCGACTTCGTACCGTTTTGACAGTTTCCATTCATTCCCGTGGGAATATCGGGATAAAAACTATCAGATTATAAACTATCTGTATGCCGAATTTCATCTAAATCCATTCAGTAGTTTTTACGTGAAAGAGTAACAAACATCCACTTGGACAGTTTCCATTAATTCTCGTGGGAATATCGGGATAAAAACTATCCTATGTGTTAATCCAGGTTATAAACTATCTGTATGCCGAATTTAATTCAAATCCATTCAGTAGTTTTTACGTGAAAGAGTAACAAACATCCATCCATACGTACAAACTTTCGCGTTTATAATACTCGTATTAGTAGGATATAATCATTGACATTTCTATCGAATGAACGTTTGGTCCGATAAACGTTTGGTCGAATGGAAGTTTCTATCGCTTGTCGAATGGATTTAAGACCTTTCAATCTTGATGGGATTGAAAATTTAATGCTCCTACTTATTAATTTGTCATAGTAACTACATACCTGGGTTGGTATTCACCAACCTGCATTTGGCAAACGTAGAGATTAAGCCAATACCCGTCCAATAGCCAATAGGTACCCAGTTGTAGTGATGTCTTGATTTTAATGATGAAGGCCTTACCCAGCACTGGGACAGATAAAGAACTAGCGACTCGCGTAGTACGGACAATCCTCCACCAACCCATGGTCCTGCCTACCTCGCGGCATACCGAATCTCGGGAATCTTCGAGCTCATACCACCATCGCCCTTTTACCACCGAACCTCCAAACGTACTGCAGGATATCATCCCCACCTAGTAGAAATTCCACTATGTCGCACTAAGCGCTTCATGTCATCATTTTTACTGCGCACTGGCAGGGATTGGAATTCTCTGCCATTGTCTGTGTTCCCAAAAACTTATAACCTGAATTCCTTCAAGGCGAGAGTTAATAGGCATCTTCTGGGGCAGCTCGCTCCACCGTAGACCTCATTTACGCTCACCATCAGGCGAGATCGAGGGCTGCCTTATAACAGGCATAAAAAAAAAGAGCGAGAGTGTACTTGCATAGCGTTATTCACTTCGCTCTCACAAGTTTCTACTTCCATCCCCTGTTGCCACCTCTCCCCCTTGATACGGGAAGGTGGAATTTCGACAACGTACAGTTGGTAGGCTAACCTGCGTGTAGTAGGTACCCTGATGATGGAAGGTGGCTGGAGGAACGAGATTGTGCAGATCACTTGCACACTCTCCAAAGTGTATCCTGGCTGCCAAGTGTGAGTGTTGCTTAGTAACCGTATTACGTTTACGAAGAGAAAATTAGTATGGCATTGAAGCAGCGCCTCCTGGCGATATACGAGAGGAGTTAACATTTTGCCACACAAATTCTCGCTTACGTTAACGCGATTGAATGGCGAATGTAACTCGTATTTGGCACTCTGTAGAATACCGATAGCTAGCAACTTTGCGACGGTGACTGAAGCTCTAAAATTCAGCCGTAGGCCGTAACCAATGTTGAACCTATATGCCTCCTGACCCGGTTTTCAATCGTGTCCAAAGTAACCAACTGTTACATTAATTGTGATGGCAAGGCCAATGGTAGAAACGCACTTACTCTTTCACTGGCTGTAACTAAGTGTACTTACCTAACTTAAATAAAACAGTCGTCTAAGTAATTTTCACTCTACTTACTCGAATAAAATATTTATGAAATACAGTGAAAAAATTAAATGCCTACCCGACCCAGCTAGGAATCGAATCTGGGTTTTCCGCAATCCGGGCGGCTGCACTGACTATTATGCTACCGGGAAAGCTGACGAAAGCACTGAACTTTTTCACTGCTTTCTAGCGGCAGAGTGCCATCTATCCAACGGTTATTGCAACCGATAGCTATGCATCTTTACAGATGATATACATAACACAAATTTAAAACACAACACTATAGGTAGTAAATTTTACTTTTTATTGTTAATTTCTGCACTGAAGTTGAATAAAATATTTATAAAATACAGTTAAAAATAAAAATTATAAATATTTTATTCAGCTTCAGTGCAGCAATTAGCACTTAAAAAAACGACGGGTTGCACTCTGGGAGTGCCGGCAGAAGTGAAAACTTGAATATTAACGTTGTGCATTTTTGATATTTTGGAATGGTTAGGGAATAATTTTGCACGAATTGCTTTAATTATCAGTATAAAAGTACTCTCATTTATGTGGTAGAATACAATATTTATTTATTGGGCTATCGTACACAAACATGACAATTTATATTACATTAAAAAGTTAAATTAAGTTATATTAAAAATTTATATTACGCCGCGCCAGCTGTCTATTCTCCATCCGTCTTACGAATTTTCGATCAGGTCACGTGTCCTGACGGTCACGTGTTCTGACGCGAGTTTAACATTTTCTACCCATTCCAAAAAAAGTGCACAACGCCGCTAAAGAAGTTTTCACTTCAATAAAAAGCAAAATCTACTTACCTGGTGTAACTTAATTTTGCTTGCCAGCTTCTGGTAAAATATTTGAAACCTACAAAGCTGCTTATAGTTTTTATTCCAAGAAGCACACCTCAGCTGGAACCGTCTACCACTGAGGAACTGGCTATACTAACTCTTAATATCGGAACACAGCAATCAATGCCTTAACCCTTTCGCGACATATTATAATTATATTATTTCAAGCATAAAATTTTCTTGTTTCCCCAGAATCGAACCATGGACGTCGAGAACGCCAACTGCAAAGTGCGTGTGTCCCAGTGCACTGACATGGAAGTGATTCCAATACAGCGTCCCCTGAAAGTGACACAGTTAGTATCCAGTATTTATAAACAACAAAAACTTAACAACCAAAGAGAGTCATCATCATCATCAGCTCATTTTATGTCCCCACTGCTGGGGCACGAGCCTTCCCTATGGATGGATATGGAGAACGGGCCATAAACCACCACACGGGCCCAGTGCGGATTGGTGGTTGTTAACGACTGCTAATGGCTTTTACTTTAACGGCTTTACGCCTTCCGAAGCACGGAGGAGCTCGAGATGATACATTTTTGGTCACCCATCCGATGACCGGCTTTTGCGAAAGTTGCTTAACTTCAGCACTCGCAGACCGGGCGCGTTAACCACTGCGCCATCGAGCTCCTCCATTCCCAAAGAGAGTAATTACATAATATTAACTGTAAACAGCTCGTAACTGTCCCACTGCTGGGCAAAGGCCTCTATCATTGAAATCAAGTCATCGCTACAATTGATGGGTAATGGCTTAATCACCACGCTTGCCAAATGCGGGTTGGTGATTACAAACCCTGGCTATGCATCGAAAATCCGAAATACATTTTACCCCACCTGTGAATTGAACCCTGGACCTTCGGGTAATGGGCCGAGCGCTCTGTCAGTCGAGCGCCAACCTAGATGCAAGCGTGAACAAACTTGACTGCGACTGTGGGTTACATCAGGCAAACAAAGAGGAGTGGTGGAACCAGCGTTATAGAACACATAGCCGACGTCAAGAATAGGCGCGAAAATAAGTCTGCTGTATGCGAACATGCGCTAGAGGAATCCAACCATTACATCAAATTCGATTAACTTCAAATACTCGCTAAAGAACAACGATACATCTCTAGGATGATACGCGAGGCTATTGAATTTAAAAAAAACATCCTAATTTCAATAGTTCACATGGTTGTAATTTACCACCGGCCTGGGATCCCATCATACATACTATTAAATCCTAGCCCCAACATCACACTGCCAGACCAAAGGATAAACCTAAACCCTTACTGCGTGAAATGGAACGCACGTCATTCAATTTAAATGAGGTTAAACAAGCTACAAGACGACTAACACCTGTCTCCCTGTGACCGCGAACCCTGGAAAGGGTTCGAAACGTCAGGATAAACATTACACCTGTCTCCCTGTGACCGCGAACCCTGGAAAGGGTTCGAAACGTCAGGATAAACATTAAATCAAATTGATATGTAAAATAAACGCAAGTAGATCCGTCAAAGTAGTTTCATTTCAATGTAAAAGTAGGTTCTTAATTCTTGTACAATCACACTATATCACACTAATTTTATAAATGCGAAAGGTTGTGTGTAAGGGTGTGTGTGTGTATATTTGTTGCTTTTCACGCTGCAACGGATGGATTAACCCTTTACTACCTACTTGAATACGTACTTAGATGTTTATTTGTTTTTTTTTGTAGATTTAAGCAGCAAATTACTACAATTTGTTTGAAATGGAAGAGCGGTGCCTCCTAACGCAGGCATTTTCAAGCCTTAAAGGAGACACCAGCCCCTAAATGTACTATAGACTTGTTTTAATAATAATTAGCAGTCCTACAGAAAAAAAAATGTCATACTTATTTCTAATACATATAATTTGAAAAAAAACAAAAAAATTCTTTCCCGCCCTTATTGGGCAATTGACTGGTTAGTCAATACACTTTTTAGTAACTGCCAAAACGATTTTTAAATAGAAATACATTCGTTGCAATATAATTTTCGTTAATGTTCAATACACAGGATGTTTGGTAATATGTATATATTCCCGAAACGTATACACGTTAACATGTCTATATAATACTATGCCGAGGTCAGAAATTGGAAATTGTAAAAAAAAATTCGACTTTCCATACTAACTCGATTAGCTGATGGGTCATTTTGTATGAGTCGAAAATTTTATACATATTACCAAACATCCTGTATAGACAGTGGTTGTTTTTATTTATTTTTGTTTTATAATGTTATTTTTTTTAATTTTTTTTATGCCTTGTTGACATCGATCTCGCCTGATGGTGAGCATAAATGAGGTCTACGATGGAGCGAGCTGCCCCAGAAGATGCCTATTAACTCTATATAAGTCATGTAATATTGTCACTGTCTATATTGTTTTAATTGAATAAAACAAATATTTTATTAAATTATTAATTACTTTTCTTTCTCAGAGAAATCACCGGCTTACAGAAGCTAGTTGAAGAGTTACACAAGATGTTCTCAAGTGACCACGTGAACGTACAGGATGTTCAGAGTTTGATGGCCGGCTACAAGTCTGACCCGAAGGACTGGAAGAGATACGCGAAGTTCGACCGTTTTCGGTACGTATCTTTAAATATAAGACAATTATATTAAAAAATATAATATAATAACTTGACGACCTCCTTGGTCGAGTGGCTTGCACACCGGTTTTCATGGTGTCGCCATCTCTGAGGTCCCGGGTTCGATCCCCGGTCGGATCAATTTAGAAATACCTGTTTTTCTAAATTGTTTCGGATCTGGGTGTTTCCTATGTATAATAAGTATGTATTTAAGTATATTAAGTATGTTTATCCGTTGTCTAGTTAACCATATAATAAGTTTTTTATGGAAGCTTTTCTTGGGGCTAGATAATTGGTGTGAATGTGGGAAACATTTATTATTTATATATTATTATTTATAATATAATAAATAAAAATATATGAATATACGCTAATTTACTTTAAAATTATTTGGAAAAGGTCTTCCCTCCTCAAATTGCTGTGACCGACAGGGCTCATGATTGAACCTAACAATTTTGTAACATTATGGTATGCAATAAAAATATTGAGTATTGAGTTCATCATCAGCCCATTTTATATCCCCACTGCTGGGGCACGAGCCCTCCCTATGGATGAATAGGGAAAAGGGCCATAAACCACCACGCGGGCCCAGTGCGGATTGGTGCAGCCGGGACCAACTGCTTAACGTGCCTTCCGAAGCACGGAGGAGCTCGAGATGATAAATGTTTGGTCACCCATCCGATGACCGGCCTTTGCGAAAGTTGCTTAATCTAACTTAACCTCAGCACTCGCAAATTGGCCGTGTTAACCACTGCGCCAACGAGCTCCTCAATTGAGTATTGAGTATTATAATGCCTACCCGATCCAGCCAGGAATCGAACCTGGGTCTTCCGCAATCCGGGCAGCTGCACTGATCATTATTACATTTAAAAAAAATTAATATAATAGAAATTATTTTGAGTTAATGCACTACTGGTCATTTTCCCTCATTCGCCATTTTCGTTAGTTCGTCAGTTTCCGTAATTCGTCAATGCCATCAAAATCTTTAATTCATCAATTTCCTTAATTAATAATTTTCTTTGGCTCGTCACCTGTAGTCGGTTTAGTCATGTACATATTTAAAAAAAACATTTTTTACAAAAACACAAATGTTGAAAAATTTTTTTACACGAGCAGGATTTGAACTTGCACCCTTCTGACATTCCGGGTCAGGTGCTCTTCCAATTGACCTATCGTGGTTCTAACCAGCCCGCCGAAATTATTGAACACTTTTTACTTTGAAAGCCAAAGGCGCCCATTTAATGTCAACAACTACCGTCACTAACATCCGATCATAATATTTTTACAAATATTAAAGATCAGTTAAGAAGTAAGCAAGCTATTTATAACAACATTTGTATTTTTGTAATTTGTTCGCAACAAAATTTGCGTTAAAAATTATTTGAACATTTTTTACAACTTTATATTAGTATAAATAATATTACTTGGACAATCCTATAATAACGGACTCCGACTATACATTGCATGCATTGACCAATCAGTGAAAATGACTTATTAATTAGACAAACTGACGAATTGGAAATTGACAAATTAACGATTTTGATAGCATTGACGAATTAGGGAAAATGACGAACTAACGAAAATGGCGAATGAGGGAAATGTATTGTAAATAAACTTTACAATATATTTTTTTTTATTTTTTTTTTGTTTTATTTTATTGTAATTTACCTGTAAGGATAATTGTAAAAGGAAATATGTAAATAAATAGATGAACATCGTCAAAGGTTTCTAGAGGGAAGTATCACGTAAGGGCGTCCCCGTTCTCTGCATAGATTCTCCGAGGGGCTCATATCGGCTTTGCTGCACAATACATTATTAGCTGATTCGTAAAGAACCATGTTTTGCAAATACATTGATAACGCTAAGTTGTTGTTTCGATAATAATAATCCGAATAGTTACTAAGATAATAGATTTTAGCCTACTTTTCGATTAGATATAATAATTTGTTAATGCTAAAAACTGTTATTACCGAATGTTGACCAAAATAAAATATATCGCCTGATTATTTCTAATCGCAATATTTAATTTATGATAACCCTTTACGAAACGTGCCTTCGGTTTCCTTAAATTATTTTATATTTTAAATAATAATAATAATTTTTCCTTCTTGTGTTTTTAATGTTTATCCACCATTTACGTTAAATCTTAGTTAAGTTTTAGGTTATTAAATAAAATACTAAGTTCACGTTTGCATGCCGTGGCAACCTTTAATTAAGTCAGCACTTAGAATGAGATACAGTTCACTTACATAAGTCTTTTGTAGTGTATGCTTTGTTGGTTGTCCTAATAAATAAAACAAAAAATGATGAATAGTTATATACAAAAAATATTTAAGTAAATGCTATGTTGTGTACAATTGACATCGCATGCCCGTAATGGGTATTACTGTTGATACATCATCATCATCATCAGCTCCCCACTGCTGGGGCACGAGCCTTCCTCATGTACGGGCCATAAACCACCACGCGGGCCCAGTGCGTATTGGTGGTTGCTAACGACTGCTAATGCAGCCGGGACCAACGGCTTTACGTGCCTTCCGAAGCACGGAGGAGCTCCAGATGACTAATTGTTGGTCATTTACCGATGACCGGCCTTTGCGAATGTTGCTTAACCTCAGCACTCGCAGACCGGGCGCGTTAAACACTGCACCATCGAGCTCCTCAACGTTGTTGATACGTAGCTGTCACAAAATCCTATTAGCACCTGCAAAAATGTAAACAGTAGGTAGGTAGGTAGTGTATACATACATACATACATACATACATACATACATACATACATACATACATACATACATACATACATACATACATACATACATACATACATACATACATACATACATACATACATACATAGAATTTATATGGCACCATTTTAACTGTTGTCATATCGTATATCTGGTGCAGTAAAGTCGTTAATGAAAAGAAATGAATGAAATGGTCACAAATGATGTCATGGTTACTAAACTTTTAAATCGATCTCCTAGAAAACCGGCCAAGTGCGAGTCGGACTCGCGCACGTAGGGTTCCGTACTTTATAACGTATTAAAAAAAACTACTTACTAGATCTCGTTTAAACCAATTTTCGGTGGAAGTTTGCATGGTAATGTACATTATATATTTTTTTTAGTTTTATCATTCTCTTATTTTAGAAGTTACAGGGGGGACACACATTTTACCACTTTGGAAGTGTCTCTCGCGTAAACTATTCAGTTTAGAAAAAAATTATATTAAAAACCTCAATATCATTTTTGAAGACCTATCCATAGATACCCCACACGTATGGGTTTGATGAAAAAAAAATTTTTGAGTTTCAGTTCTAAGTATGGGGAACCCCCAAAATTTATTGCTTTTTTTCTATTTTTGTATGAAAATCTTAATGCAGTTCACAGAATACATCTACTTACCAAGATTCAACAGTATAGTTCTTATAGTTTCGGAAAAAAGTGGCTGTGACATACGGACGGACAGACAGACAGACATGACGAATCCATAAGGGTTCCGTTTTTTGCCATTTGACTACGGAACCCTAAAACGGGCAACTTTTAGTTATGTATGACGTTCTTGCACCAGATGTGCGATTATGTCGCTAGGAGGCGCTGCTTCAAAGCCATATTAACCTTCGTTTTGCACCATAATGACTACAATGAGGGAGCCTTTTGCCCAGATGTGGGAAATTATACTTTAAAGACTATTATTTTTTATTTACTAACTTTTTGTAGCACTGTCCTTATCGTGTTTTAAATACTTCTTTAAATTGACGTGAACTGGTATTTTGTTTGATTGTCGATAATACACGCAATGTCACAGACGAGTTCAACCCGACACAGAAACTTGACTACAATTATCAACGAGATAAAAGAAACTATCGTCCTAACACGAATACAATAATTGTTATTTTTTCCAATATTTCTGTTATGTCGCTAAATATACTTAGCAGCATTATTAGCATTAAAAAAAATCAGGCTAGTTTTTTTTAAACTTTTCCTCACACAAAAATTGGAATATTTTTAAGAGTGGCCTCTTTGTCGGCTCCTTTGAATGAAACTACGGGCACGTGTAAGCGGTGAAGGCATTGCGGCCTCTCGGTTTCGGCTCTTTCGGCTTACTTCGAAATGTCTTTTGGCATTATTCTTGAAATCTAGCGTATAAAAAATTAGGACTTTTTCATAAAAATAGTTTATATATGTTGTTGAATTTCTCCTCAAAATATTTGCAGTTGATAAAATGTGACCTTATATATATATAATCTCTCGGAAACGGCTCCAACGATTTTCATGAAATTTAGTATGCAGGGGGTTTCGGGGGCGATAAATCGATCTACCTAGGTTTAGTTTTTAAAAAACGTCGTTTTATCCGTAAAAAAATACCGAGCAAAGCTCTCGTGGCGATATAACTTTTTTCTGATGGACATTTCAGATTTGCTGTCATACAATAAAATGATAAGATGGCTATGGCCCTTCGCTTAATACAGGTTAAAGTGCTACAAGGGTGGGGACATTTTGAGTATTGCTATTTAAAGTAATTTTATACATAACGTCCGTAACATGCAGATACACAAATTCACAATGAAAACAAGACAATAACACAGCAGCAGATATGCATCGGATAATCCGAACGGTTTGCCTGACGTGGGAATTGAACATTACCTCCATATATCAGACCGAACAACGAGCGCTTAGCCACTTGGCCACCGACGTGACATCAGGTCCTCATTTAATTTCAACCTGTTCTTTACTTATTTCCATTTCTGCTTCAGGTACACAAGGAACCTGGTAGATGCTGGCAACGGGGCCTTCAACATCATGATCTTGTGCTGGGGTCCTGGGCACGCTTCAGCCATCCACGACCACGCAGACTCGCACTGCTTCATGAAGCTGTTATCAGGAAGCCTGGAGGAAGTCAGGTTAGATACTAGTGTCTTAAAAAATGTCAAGTAAACATTATGATCCTGTGCCTGGAGTCTAGAAGCCTTACCATGAGCAGATGTGATAACGCTGCTTTAAGAATTCATGGTAAATCATTTGGGTACGTATCCACGACCACGCAGAGTAGAACTAACTGCTTCAAGCCAGTAGGCTAGTACTCGAGGGTCAAGGCTGCATAAGAACTGTATAAAATACAATACAGCCCATAGACAACTATTTTTTACAGCTTTTAGTATCAATGTGTCCTATGTCCATATACTTATTCAGGTGTTTTGAATTTAAATAATATTGTTCGTATTTTCTTTACTTATTTATTTTTTTAAATTAAAGTTAAAACCACAATTATATCATCATCGGCCTATCTTAGTCCACTGCTGAACATAGGCCTCCCCTAATGAGCACAACAATGAACTGCGATCCCCAACCCGCATGCCCAGCGTGGGGATTATGGGCACTACCCCCCCTTATGACAACAATATGTTATACAATAATATTAAGCAGGTCACCGAGGATTTGAGCGATGATTTAGACATAGGGAGAGAGCGGAGGGCATTGTCAGTCAGGTCATCAGGTGCAATGTGTTGGCTCGAAGATTTACACGATGTTCTACTGATGTCAAGATGACAGTTTAAATCGTACTGCCAGATCTTTCACTCGTGCAGTCTATGGGTCGATTTCTTGGCGGGAAAGTGAAGAGTCATGTCTGCGGTTTTGTTTTATTTTCTAAAATTTGTGTTATGTCGAGTATTAATGTGAAATAATGCTGGATTATTAACCGTTAAGTATTCGTGAGTGTGCATGAGTGTTGGCAAATGAAACAAAATAGTGCAACGTCACTTTTCAAATTCTCTCAGAAGTCCGCCCGAGGATTTAGTAAAGCCCAACATCTTTACTGAGATACTCGAGAGGTTGGAGGTATATCATTTCTCACTTCTCATTTCTATTATCATTCATCATCATCATACAGGAAGGAAATATTGTTTATTTATATATATATTTTTTTTTTTATGCCTTATAAGACAGCTCTTGACCTCGATCTCGTCTGATGGTGAGCGTAGATGAGGTCTAAGATGGAGCGAGCTGCCCTAGAAGATGCCTATTAACTCTCGCCTTGAAGGAATTCAGGTTATAAGTTTTTGGGAACACAGACGTTACTTGTAAGAAAAATTACTTTGACACTGGCTAAATGTGTTAATCGCACGAAGCCATCAAAAGAAAAAAAAAGTCTATGGGTCGACTTCACGCGGAGGGCTTACAGCGCTATCCGTGTTCAATATTACAACGCGTTCAGGGTGCTGATGGGTCTGCAACGCGAGGCGGACGGACGGCTTTCACGCCATAGTATGTAAGCAATGCGCCCACAAGGTACTTTGTGAATGTGCCTCACTACTGAACCGCGTGCGCGCCAGCCCCAACAGCATCCTGAGCGAGTTGGCTTACAGGTGGGAATCTTCTATCCTACAGCACTGGGTGTCTCTCCATATTGTAAAATGAAATGATATAGGTAATTTTAATTTAATTGATTTGAAATGAATTACATTGCTTATTAACGTAGATTAAGGTTATTCTGTAACTAACACATCAATTTGGACTTAGTATGGTCTGAAATAAATATTATTTTTTCTTTTCTTTTTCTTCTTTGATCAATGCTGTGTGCAATTTGTGATTGGGATATAAATTTTTCAAGTACTTTAGCAAATGTTGAATGTTATAATGTATTGGTCTATATTCTGTATTTTGTACCTTACAAAGTAAAATAAACTAAAATAAATTACTCAGCTATTATAGAACCTCGAGGGCTATTTGAAGAGTAGTAGTAGATTGTCTTGTAGTATTGTAGTGGATGTAGGAAACATCCACATTACCCGGGGTCGTTCCTTTACCCAAAGAACTGCTATCGCGTCGCTTGGTATACCTACAAGCCTCATAACACCTTGAACCAAAACAGATAAGATACAAATACAATGTAATGGAAACAACGTGCTCTTATTTTTAGTTATCAGGACTTTCCAGTAAGATCAATGCTCTGTATTGGCTATTTACTGTGTTGTCAGTGTTGCCAACACCATCGTAGAGTAAAACTACATAAACAATTGAAAAGAGCTGTAGAAAACTGTGTAAATTCATTAAAAAACTACATCTCTTTCTTATTTTGTATTATTTAATGGTAGTAATAAATAAAACACGTACAGGGAAGAAATTATATTTGTTTTTTTAATTTTTTGATTGATTTACTTACTCTATCCGCTAACTAACGCCATCTATGAAATCGATTGACAATCACAAAGTCCGGTCCGGTAATGGATTCATCATCATCATCATCATCAGCTCATTTTTATGTCCCCACTGCTGGGGCACGAGCCTTCCCTATGGATGGATAGGGAGAACGGGCCATAAACCACCACGCGGGCCCAGTGCGGATTGGTGGTTGTTAACGACTGTTAATACAGCCGGGACCAATGACTTTACGTGCTTTCCGAAGCACAGAGTATCGGTAGTAGTACCTATATTGTACCATAAATTACGTAATTACAAATTTCAAATTGTTAATTTCACTAATACTAGCTTAACTATGGGCTCTGCCCGAAACATATTAATATTATTATTCTCTTTGTTCATTTTTTCTCATTTAGATTTTACATTTTTAAATATTGTTTTAAAACAAAATAAATAAAACATTTAAAAATATAAAAAAATAGGGGTCCGCCGGCATCGGGACCAGGGTCCAAGCTACCGGTGGTTAGGGCTCCAGAGACAGGAACCTCCTCACAATGCGTGCCGTATCGAGGAGAACTGCCTTCTGAATCAAGCCCTTATTATTAGGTATTATTGTTTTTAGAAGTGAACATATCTACCCTACTAATTTTATTGTAACAACACATTTTATGTATTGCTATAGGCTAGCATAGATAGTAGCATGGATAGTATTCATCATCATCATCATCATCATCTCAGCCAAAAGACATCTACTGCTGAACAAAGGATCCTCCCCCAAGGATCTCCACAACGACCGGTTGTGTGCTGCTCGCATCCAGCGGCTTCTCACAACCCTATTTATAACAAACTACCTGACCCGGCGGACTTCGTACCGCATTTTTTTTAATATAGCCTATGTTGCTCAGCGCTAATGTAGCATTCTAATGGTGAAAGAATTTTTTAAATCGGTCCAATAGTTTTTGAGTTTATTCGTTGCAAACATACATACATACAAAAAATACAAAGATTTTCTCTTTTCCCATACCTTAGTAGATTCTGCGGGGCTTTCCATTCCCTAATAACGAGTTTCATTATTGGTTATTATACATAAGTAGCTTGATAAACCAGCTCGAGCTAATTTTCTTTGAAAGGCCATTGATTAAGCTATCGAGGTGTAAGGGCATCGCGCATCAGTACACAGATAACAATGACAACAGTCGTAAGCTGTTATTCACGAAATGCTGTGGAAACATACGACACCTTGTTTGATACGGGACCGCATAAGCGTCTTTACATTATCAATAGCTCATTTTGTATCCCCACTGCTTGGGCACGAGTCTAGCCACGAGATAGAGAGAACGGGCCGTAAATCACCACGCGGGTTTATGGTGGTTGTCAACAAATGCTAATGCAGCCGGGAATGTGCCTTCTGAAGCACGAAAGAGCTCGAGATAAGATAATATATTTTTGGTCACCCATCCAATGACCGGTTTTTCCGAAAGTTGTTTAGCTACAGCAATCGCAGACCGGGCGCATGAGCCACTGCGCTATCGAGAGCCATTTAAAGATTATTTCAATTTCATTTGAAGATCTACTTTTGACGCTGATATATCAGTTTTGATTTAAATAATCTTATTCTCATTGCTTGTAGTTTAGTTTCTGTTTTAAGTTCCACAGTCGATACTTGCTTTATTTAAACTTTTGATAAGTTTATACTTGAACTAGCTGTGCCCCGCGGTTTCACCCACGTTATTTCCCGTTTTTGCAACATTTTTCATTGCTGCTCCATTTCTATTAATCTTAACGTGATGTAATATAGTCTATATCCTTTCTCAATAAATTGACTATTCAACACAAAAATAATTTTTCAATTCGAACCAATAGTTCTTGAGATTAGTGCGTTCAACCAAACAAACAAACAAACAAACAAACTCTTCAGCTTTATAATATTAGTATAGATTTCGTATATTACTGCATTAACTTAAGCTTCTGTTATATGTTCCACATTTTATGCTAGTATTTATGTTTATATTTTCTTTTGACATGGACTAATTCTTGTTTTAATGTGGATTTAACAAGTAAAACAAGTAACTTGGGAATATTTCATGATTATGGGCCTCATCTCCTAACAAGTGAGGAGTATTTCACGTGAATAGGCGAAAAAGTGAAAAAGTTGCTATGGAAAACGGAGAATTTCCATCGGCGTCGAAGCTTCATCAGGTGAAGGTATTTCATTTACCAAGCTGAACGGTAGAAACTTTAGCACGTGGTCATTCACAATAGAATGTTTGCTGACAGATCTGGACCTATGGGACGTGGTAGTCAAAGAAATCGATGCGAATGATACGGAGGCAAAACGAAAGGATGCTTTATGTACCCTATGTGAATACATGAAATATTATAAGTTACTCGTTTTACTTGTTAAATCCACACTAAAACAAGACTGATATTAATGAGTTCATAATTATGATAGATAAACTTGTATTTCGAATATATATAACCGCGTTCGCCTACGCAAACTACACCCGTATGTCCTTAAATATTATTGAGAATGAACATGAGAGTCGTGTGATATGGTCGTGTTGATACTTGCATCATTTGTTTTTATAGCTTGGCCTTATGTAAACATTGGCGCTTATTTACCGTCGGGTCCAATAACATATAAGCACTTTTTTACTTTCTTACCTTCAAAGTAAGGTAAAAAAGTAAGTCTTTTCAAATCCATAGTCAGGAGACAGTGTTTGCCAAACAATAAAAGAAAATGTACTTGAAATAATATGTAGTGTTAATTGTGCTAAATCACTCGTTTATCCAGCTTGGATGAAGTACGCAAGCGCCGTTCTCCCGCCCGCAAAATATATTTATTATTTATTATTTATTTATTTATTTAATCAGTACGGCTAATGCCAATTACACCAATTAACACATGATTCAAAAATACAATAAAATAGTATTAAAATTAAATGTAAAATTACAATAAATCTAAACAAAAAAAAAAGAATTAAAAAAAAAAAACAAAAACAAAATTAAAAGCACTAAAATCATAGAAAAATTCAATATGTACATGCAGAAGAAACTATGGCTTATGCCCAACTCGGCACGTTCCCAACTCGACATGCAAGATAAATACCTAACAAAAACTCCCAACTCGGCACATTTCCATAAACGCTTAGAGAAAAAACAGAAAGTACAGTCAGAATGAAAAATAGAACTTTAAAACCAATAACTATTAACTTCTAGTAAAATAACCTCCCAACAGTGTCAATCCCGGCTCCCGGTATGAAAAAGCGCCATCTGTTCTCGGCCTTATATTGTACGTTTATTTATTATATAAAATAAATAATTATAGAAACTATTTTGTTTTCCTATTAAGACTAATAGTTTAGTAAGAATAAAGATCAACGTAGTCAAAACTGTGATTTTATTAAAACTAAAAAAAAAAACAATTATCAACATTTTTATTTTACAAATAATTATAAAAAATATTTTGTTTTGTACCTTCATATTTTATTTATTAGTTTATAAAACAACAACTTTTTTATATTGTAAATTGTTGATTATCAAATTTAATAAGTATATTTAGTTACTCATATAAGAATTTTATTGTTATAAAAACATAATAATGATTATAATTTTCACATGTAGAGAAAAATAAATAATAGTTATAAACAGTATGTTCTTTTCGTTTTTTCTTTCTGATAGTACTTTTTACCTTTTCGTGTCGAGTTGGGAGTTTTTGACAGATATTCAAAATTCAAAATTCAAAATTCAAAATCATTTATTCAGTTTAGGCTACAAGTAGCTCTTATGAATGTCACTATGCCATCGGTTCGTAAGTCTACTCTGGGCGGGAGATCTTGTACTGAGAAGAACCGGCAAGAAACTCAGCAAGTGTCCAGCTCTTTTCTCCCTTACAGCGTCAAAAATATTGGAAAATGCCCTATCATAGCAGGACACTTTCCATTACAATAAACACAAAAATATAGAAGACAACCACAACATGTAAAAAATAAAAAAAATAAACACAAAATAAAAAATCTACGCTAACAAATTTACATCAGGTAAAAGTTACAATTTCCACAATGTCATACAGTACCACTACAGTACTATCGTAGAAGTCAAAAATTGTTTAAGAAAAACAAAGTCAAATTATAGTGAAAAATACTAAAAATAAGATAAGTAAGCGTGAGCAGACCAGCCTCCACAGGCGGCACCCGTTCACGAGTATGACATATGAATCAGCCATCGCTTCGCTCAACCATATTTTAGGGAACGTAACGACCCGACGCACACGCCACCACCGTAGAGACAGTAAAGAGAGCATGACACACTCAAGATACTCTAAATAAAAAAAAACTTAGTGATCTATTTAACGCAACGCTGTTTGTTATCTGTAGGACACTGTTGATAAAGGCTATCATATCAGTATACAAATTATATAAATTAATTTTATTATGATGATTCTAGAGTATAATGTTGTTTTTATTATAACCAGGCTGTTTTATCATCTAAATATTCTTTGACTGTATAATATCTATATATTTATCTTGCATGTCGAGTTGGGAACGTGCCGAGTTGGGCATAAGTGAATGCAAGCGAACATCCACACCAACACCGATACCCGTCACGTGTTCCGCCCTTCCACGGGGCATCCTCAGAAGCTGTTGAGTTGACAGTCGGTGCGCAGCGCTCGACCAGATTTCCGAGAAATAATGCCTGTCCTATAGACCTAAGATACGCTAATTCTAAATCTATGGCCTGTCCATTAATTACGCACCAGTAAATTAATAGATTAATAGAATCAGAATCGAAGCTCGCAAATATAGTTGTTATGTCTGCGCAGTTTCTTTTGATTCGTGCTCAGCGGCGCGCGCTTAGAGAGACCTATGTCCACAGTGGACGTGAGTAGACTGATGATGATGATGACATGGAAACAACTATATTGTTGCGAGTTGCCTGTTGCCGCAATCTATTTATTTTATTTATTTATTTATTTATATAGATGTACAATACAAATTACAATCAAGTAAATGTTACATTAAAAAGCAATGAATAAATCTGGATTGCAATTCAATAGGATGTACATTCAGAAAAAATATTAATTTAAGCAATGGTCACCGAGCATTACAATAGAAAAATAAAACACAAACTTAAAAACTTAAATTACCCACAACCACAACGTACCCGGACGTTTACATTGTACACAAACTAACACACATGAAATGTTATTGTTTATATAATTTTAACGCAAATTTTGTTGTGAACAAATTACAAATTGAAAAAAGACAGTGTGACCTGGAATATCAATCCCAAGATTAACATTCCACTTGGAGTATCAATCCCAAGACTAACACTCCAAGAGCAGACGGCAGAGGTAGAAAACTATGTTAGGTTAATAGCGGCACCATTCAGAGACAGCAAAGTCGCTGTGTCCAATCGATCGCCGCAGGATGGAGGATATCCTTGACAGATCTAGTATAGACCCTAAAATTAGGGTTAAAAATATCTAATTCAAAATTGTTTACAGCCAAATCGTTAATTAACAGACAAATCGGAAATCAAAGTTGCTGTCTGCAGAGCGGCTTAGATGTCGATTGAAACTGTGACATCACGTCCTATGAATGATCCATACACATGGCTTGCAACCGGTACCGAAAAAATCGGTATCATATCGGTAAATAACTGTATTTTCCATTTCGGTTCCTGGATACCGATTCTTCAATGAGTACCGGTATTGTACCTCAAAAATACCAACGTACTGTAAATGGCACGAGAAAGATCTATCTATTATTATCGCCGCACGTCTGCTGAAGGGGCGTAGCTCGCGTAGCAACCGAGACTCCTTGCTCGGGCATGCTTACTGACAGCCGCCGTGGCTTGCATTCAAACGTAGTAGAATAAAAAGGTGGAAGAGAAAAAGAAGAACATCGCGGATTCTTTGACTGGATGAATGGATATAATTGTTATTAATTCAATGTTTTAATATAACCATTTCAAAGAGTAAAGCGTTATTATTCTTTAACACCCCCGGTACCTTAAGTAACGACCCAGCAGCGTGTTGTTACAGTACCTACCTGCGACATTGCCAGTCTGTTTATCACGTGATATGCAGAGCTCTGCGTGCAAAGCAAACTAACGAGACGAGGGCGCAACGCGTGCAGTTAGAATCCAAGCGCCACTTATATTATTTATTAGTGATTATTAGTAGATAAATATCTACTAATAATCACTAATAAATTTGGTTACCTGGTACCGGTATTAGTACCTGTATTATGGTGTAAAATAAAATAATACAGGGCTTGGAAACCGGTAAATTTTTTGAACCGGTTTCACAAAATTAGTCATGGAACTTTATTAAAAAGGTAACGTTACATTGAACCGGTTTTTGAACCGGTTTACAAAAAATGGGTTTTTTAATCAACCGGTTAAAGTTTAAAATTACTTGATTTACGTTTTCGATTGATATATTCTCGAGATCGACATATTGATAGGATGCGCGCAACTATAAAAAAGGGGATAGCGCTCGCGACGCAACACTGGTGCGCGCCGCCGGTATTTCGTCTAACAAGCTACGACAAGTCGCAGCCAGCGATCGCTAGAAATAAACCGGTTAATTTAGATTCAAAATATCGCTCCTATTTGGTTCCGCTCCGGAACGGTACTTTACGATAGTACAGGTTTTACCCTAATGAAACCGGTTATTTTGAACCGGTTTCAAGCCCTGGTATAATACCGGTATACCGGTGCAATACTACTCATCGGTTAACCTGTATTATTAAAACCGGTATCAAATCGTTCCGGTACTTTATTAAAGTCAAGAGTACCGGTTATTGAAAATACCGGTATTCCAAGCCCTGTCTATACTTACGAAATTGGTACCTAGAATACCAAGGTATTTAGGCATTTAAAGTAAGTTGGTAAAAACGTGCATTATCTACAAATTTTCGTCGCTTAATTGACCTAACAAACTGAACCTCTTGACTGAACTTGATGACGTAAGGAGGGTGATTATTTCGTCATTCAACAGTCTCACATTAAAAAAAGAATAATATTTTGGATTTGGAATGATAAAGGTTATTATAATCCATGCGTGTGGTGGTTTATGGCCCGTTCTCCATAGGGAAGGCTTGTGTCCCAACAGTAGGGACATAAAATGAGCAGGAGATAATGATGAAAGATTTGATATTTTCCAAAAATATAACTTACACATTTTACTTTTATTTTTAAGTGCTATTGGCTTCACTTAAGCTGAATTAAATATAAAATACAGTAAAAAAATTAAATGCCTACTCGACCCAGCCAGGAATCGAACCTGGGTTTTCCGCAATCCGGGCGGCTGCACTAACCATTATGCTACCGGGAAGGCTGACGTAAGCACAAAATTTTTTCACTGCTTTGATTTTTACTGCTTTTTAATTAGTAGGGTAGGCATTTAATTTTTTCACTGTATTTTATAAAATTACACATTATTGTTACGTGACATTAGAATGCCAAAGGCAAGGATAACTTTAACAGCAAAATAATTAAAAGTTACCTATACTTATTGCTTGAGAAAGGGAACTATAGTGTCGTGACTTTTGCTGTTATAGAAAAAAAAACTAAGTAAATGCAACATCTCCTTTTTACAGATACGATTGGCCGTCTACCGTGGAACCGGAAGTGAGGAGAGTTTTAAAAAACAACAACAACACCCGGTCGCGTTGCTGTTCGGAGAGCGATGAAAAAATCTCCGGCAAGATGGCCGACCTCGATTTGAACTGTCACAATGACAGATGTTACAATTTCCGCGGAAAAATGGTCAGCAGTGAAGATGGCGACGATGAAAACGACAGTTGCGATGAAGAAGGCTTCGATTCGGAACAGATGGACGAAATAGGAAGAACGAAACTAGAAGTCAACGACGTTTGTTATATCAACGGTGAGATTGTATTGCATTTTTAAAGATTTTTTGCTATCGCTTTTTTTAGTTTTCTTGCAACATTTGGAAAAGGCAAAGGGGAAAACTAACTGCTTTTTGAAGTTTAGTAGTTAGACCAGGTATCCCAGACTTAGAGGTCCCTGGGTTCAATTCCCAGCGGGGGGTACATTTATGTAATCAGTTTGGTTGATCATCATCATCAGCTCATTTTTGATGTCACCACTGCTGGGGCACGAGCCTTCCCTATGGGTAGATAGAGAGAACGGGCCATATAAACCACCACGCGGGCCCAATGCGGGTTGGTGGTTGTTAACGACTACTAATGCAGTCGGGACCAACGGCTTTACGTGCCTTCCGAAGCACGGAGGAGCTCGAGATGATAAAGTTTTAGTCACCCATCCAATGACCGGCCTTTGCGAAAGTTGCTTAACCTCATCACTCGCAGACCGGGCGCGTTAACCACTGCGCTATCGAGCTCCTCGTTTGGTTGATGGTAGGGCTTAATTTAAGTCTGTTCGACTATTTACCACCATTTTACTTAAATCGTCATAACATCAAGTGTTAGTAGCATTATTGTGGTCCGGCAGCTAGAGATAAGATAGCCAGTGTTATTTTTCCTTTACTTTCGGGCGTTATCGTTCCTTTTTATCAGTTGAGATGAAGGTTAAGCGGTGGTTTTACCACTAGTCACCAGACCATAGAGCATAGAGGCGGTTGATGATGTTTTCCGTTGTGTTCCAGATGCCCTAGGTCTCCACCGCATGGAGAATCCCTCCCATGTGGACAGTGCGGTGTCCCTACACCTGTATTGTCCTCCTTTTGACAGCTGCCGGGTGTTCGACGCTCGCACCGGCCGACCTACTGAGGTCAAGGTCACCTTCTGGTCTGTCGACGGGAAGAAAGTTAAAAGGGTCAGTTGGGTTATTATTTTTTATTTTAATTCCCCGATGCTTGCACCCCGCAGGCTTTTTATTACCGAAAAAAGGAACCAGTTGTAAATTTTTGTACAATTGCGACGCGACTGCTTTAGTTTGACGACCCAAGGAGGTCGTAGAGATCGTCGAGACGACCTCCTTGGTAGAGTGGCTTGCACACCGGTTTTCATGGTGTCGCCATCTTTAAGGTCCCGGGTTCGATCCCCGGTCGGATCAATTTAGAAATACCTGTTTTTCTTAATTGTTTCGGGTCTGGGTGTTTCCTATGTATAATAAGTATGTATTTAAGTATATTAAGTATATTTATCCGTTGTCTAGTTAACCATTTATCGAGTTTCTTATGGAAGCTTTTGTTGGGGCTAGATAATTGGTGTGAGTGTGGGAAACATTAATAAAAAAAAATTAAAAAGTTGCACAATATTAAAAACTGGTTGCTTTTTTCGGTTATAAGCCTACCTACCTACCTACCTATATCTAACCAGCCGCACTTTGGATGCGTTTTTATACGAATTTGCCTCCAGGTCACTTTATAGTCAAAATTAAATAAATAAAATAGAATGGCCATAGGGGTATCCTTAAAAATTTACCATATCGCCTGGTGGTACGATTCTATCAACAATCCGATCAGAATACAGCCTACGTCCATACAGCCTTAGAATTGGTTTTGTTAGTTTCTGTCTTGGTACTATTTTTATTTTTGTTTCTGTATGTTTATTAATTCTAAGTAATAATATTTTTTAATTGTTTGTATGTTTTATATTGTGCTGTTTCTTAATATAACTTAGGGGACTATACATGTTTACATTTAAGGAAATGTAATACATGTTTTTTCTTGTGATAAAATTACTGTTTGTCTCTTATAAATTAAAAAAAAAAAGAAAAGAAATTAGAAAAAAGAAAGAAAGAGCCACAAGTCAATCAATATCAATTTGTAGCAATAACTTGATTTCAATGATGGAGGTAGTGGAAAAGTGTATAGGCTATTATTAAACTTTTTAAAGTGCCTGCTGCTTATGATTAGCAATGTCATAGTTTTACAACTTAAATAAAAAAAAGTATTTATATACTAGTGGTCGCGCAGTGGTCGAAATTCGACCGCTATTTTCCTCCGATTCTATTTTTGAAACAATATTTTATTAAGGCTGCACGGATTGTATCCTAAGCAATGAAAAATTAAAAAAGGTAGAATGTGAGTTTGGATTGGCATTGACAGATTTCGGCCGCACTGCTCTATGAAACAATGTTTATTTACTTCGTGTATTTTTTTATGCATAATTAAAAAAAATATTAGCATTCTGCACTCCTTCTTGAAACCTTCACAAAATTTCATACTCTTCCGTCCGCGCAATTTTCGTAAAAAGGGGTACAACGTTTTTGCTTCACTTATTAATGTATAGATTCTTTTAAAATTCTTAAATAGTATATTGAGTGCAACTCTTTGTTTCTATTTCGCTGACATCTCTTCATTTAAATAATAAAATCTCCATATTAAATATTAAATAAATTCTCCCGCCAAAAGTAAAATTAATTTAATTTAATTTTTATTTACAGGTAATTGAAGCAAACGTGGCAGCTGACAGTCAGCAATAAATGAAGAACACAACAACATTGACATTCCAGTATAATATGACAATGTGATTAATATTAACAATTTATATTTTTGTAAATTTATAATTATAATAAGTATAAATTATTTTTTACTTCGATTTATACATTATACAAAATTTATATAATAAATCTGTGGTATTTGGTAGACATAATATGATAACTCCATAAAAATGCTAATAGTTTGATAAGCTCACTTAACATATAAATAAGTACAAAAATAAATATAGAAAAATTATAATTGTTTAAGCTTTTAACGTACTTCCAAAGGTCGGGAAGTTATCGCTATTGCATTAAGTGAAAATATATAATTTAATTTGTACCAAATAATAACACGGAGTTTTCTTGTTGTGTCTACAAACATCACATAAATACATTTATGTGTAAGTACATATAAATATACAGTCTTATTTACATGTTTTAAATAAAATATGAATAAATAAATGTTTATTTTTAACATTACATTAATGGAGTTTCTTTAAATACATGTCGATATCATTATCCGCCTTATCCCAAGGTACGAAGAGGTTTATTCCTTTGGCTTCGGCAGTCGCTTGAATATTATCTCGTTTGCAGTCGGCATTGCAAATAAAGTCGCAAGTTGAAGTCTTGGCATTGAAATGTAGACCTTCCGCACATGTTTGTAAAGCAGCTTTCTTGTCATCACATTTCCAGTACTTATCACAGTCTGTGTCGTGAGCCCAAGGAAGGACGTTGCATTCTGTGCATTTCTTGTCAGCGTCATCACCATCGCTAGGTTGACACCCTGCACTCCCTGGCCAGTCGCACACCTGAAAATAAATTTATTTTAATTGTTAAAACAATTCATACAACCTAGATTTACTCTAATCCAAGTCATGATGGCTTGATTTCATGCTGCTCGATGGCAGCCTTTGCCTAACAGTTGGACAGTAATGGTTAACATATTAAGAAATAAAAATAAAAATGAATGAATACAAGTACCTATCTGAACACACATACACATCCACACACAAACACATCCCCTCACACATACACACACCCTCTCACACACACACACGCCCTCTCACACCCTCACACACACAAACACACCCCCACACACACACACGCCCTCATCACACACATAACATACACATCCATTCACTTTTATGTTTGTGAGATAATATTAGTATTTTAGAAATTAAGAAAAGGAAGGATCTGTCTCCTAGAATACAGGTCTTCCTAACCTAGGAGGCAGAGAGATTTAAGCTGTTTTTTTTTCCTTTGTAACTTTATACTGTAACTGTTTATGTGATGTTGTTGTTGAACAATAAATAAATTATTATTACTATTATTATTAAAATAATAATAAGTTTAATATATGTATAGTTTTACGCCTCACAGTATTAACAGATAGTCAGTAATTTGCCCATGTTGGTTTGGGACGTGAACAGAATGTATCGGCTGCCTAACTTCCCGTCATGTTGTAAGAGCCGACTGAGGGTCAAGAGTTCCAAGATGCTCGCATACCAGCGATCAGCTTGCCAACTGTCAATTTATATTCGTCCTCGGAGCCCTACTTTGGTTATGCTAAATGTCAGTAGGCTTGGTGGGCTTAGGTGTTTCGGTAGGCTTAGGAGTTACGGTAGGTTTAGGGGTATCTGTAGGTTTAGGGGTAGCTGTAGGTGTAGGGGTAGCTGTAGGTTTAGGGGTAGCTGTAGGTTTAGGGGTTTCTACTTTGGTTATACTAAATGTGTAGTTGAGGTCACTAACGGCGAGTTTATTCAAATTTGATGATTCTGATGCTGTGTCTACCTCTTTGGGTGAAGGAGTGGTAGAAGTGGAAGAATTAGGAGTATCATCAACATCATCATCATCATCAGCTCATTTTATGTCCCCACTGCTGGGGCACGAGCCTACCCTATGGATGGATAGGGAGAACGGGCCGTATGCCATTAGTGCGGTTTGGTGGTTGTTAACGACTGCTAATGCAGCCGGGACCAACGGCTTTACGTACTTTTCGAAGCACGAAGGAGGAGGTGGGAGTATGTATGTAGAAAATTATTCAGATTAATTATACACCCGCCATTGGCTGGCGGTGACTCAGAATGAGGAGCTCGATAGCGCAGTGAATGACGCGCCCGGTCTGCGAGTGCTGAGGTTAAGCAACTTTCGCAAAGGCCGGTCATCCATCCGATGACCTTAGCGTTAACCTCAGCGTGACCAAACATTATTATCTCGAGCTCCTCCGTGCTTCCGAATCGGAAGGCACGTAAAGCAGTTGGTCCCGGCTGCATTTACCACCAACCCACACTGGGCCCGCGTGGTGGTTTATGGCCCGTTCTCTCTATCCATCCATAGGAAAAGGCTCGTGCCCCAGCAGTGGGGACATAAAAATGAGCTGATAATCACTCAGAATACTTTTTTAAACAAATATTAGCTTCACTTCCATAGTCTAAGTCGATCAATCAACAAATTACACTTTCCATAGTGACATTTTCAAATCCTTCTAATTGCATTTAAATACTGTATTAACACAGCGATAAACTTTATCTGGGGATTAACACTGAGCAAAGTTTTCATTTTCTAGATTAGAAAGTAAAAAGTTAGATCTGAGTATTAAAAAATCGGACAAAAAAATTTACTGATTCATCGTCACTGTTCTCGTCAACATGAATTATGAACTCATCGCATAAATGTGTTTTTGTTAAATCTTCTTTCTTTATCGAGAAAGGGTTGCGCCGCGCCGAATTTGCACGGCATTTACCCAACACTACATAACTAGGAGAGAGAGCGAAATATCGCTGCACCGCTCGGATGATTTGGTCTGCAGCGAGTAAAAAATCCTACTATGGGTAGTTTTTAACATGGCCACGGGAAAGAGTAAAAGTACATGCGGTTTTCACATGGTTGATTATTAGAGCAAGATCCCAAAACCAGACCTTACTTATCTTCTCAAAGTCCAAGTGTGTTGGATTAAGTTGTCTTAGTTTGTATCTCAAGTATCGCAAGTTACGCATACCTGCTAGCTTGGGTCTATAATAAAACTACAGGTACAAGGTGCCAAAGGTACGCAAAAACATTACTGACTTTACTTTGTCTCAGTGCTGATTTTCATGTAGGTATGTTTTAGAGAACGTTAAAAAAAAACGATACTGACTGACCTCTACTGATACCTATCTACTATCGATACTCTGTGCTTCGGAAAGCACGTAAAGCCATTGGTCCCGGCTGTATTAGCAGTCGTTAACAACCACCAAACCGCAATGGGCCGGCGTGGTGGTTTATGGCCTGTTCTCCTTACCATCCTTAAGGAAGGCTCGTACCCCAGCACATAAAAATAAGCTGATGATGATGCTGATGATATAAACTGCCAGATGCTTATTTTTATTTATTTATTTATTTTATATTAAAAGGAGGCAAACGAGCAGGCGGGTCACCTGATGGAAAGTAATCGCCGCCGCCCATGGACACTATGAAAACCAAAGAAATCGCAGATGCGTTGCCGGCCTTGAGGAAGGAGTTGGATCTTGAGGAGGCAGTAGAAGTTTGGGAGGGGGGAGGGGTGAGAGATGGGCCTCCGGTACTTTCACTCACCGGACGAAACACAACAGCTACGAGTGCCGTTGTTTCACGCCGATATTCTGTTAGAGGGTGGTATTACGCTGGACGAGCCGACCCATTTCGTGCTGCAACGCAGCGTGGCTGTACCACTCAGATAGTGTCACTCATTTAGTACCACCCAGGGGTCACGTGTTGGGTCTCAAGGGTAAACCTATGGACGCGAGTAACTAAAATCACTCAGACGTGGGCGGTTGCTTGAATCAGGCACTTTAAAGCTGCTGCTTTTAAAGCGCCTACTGTTTCTGCACTTGCAATTCTACAATACGACGCAACAAAGTTTTGAAAGACGTTTTTAAGAGCTTTAAAGCATCTGGCGCAAGTTACCGTCCACGGAGGTGTCTAGTTTAAAATGGCTTATATGACACTTTGTAACAATACGGTAGTTTTTATATTAATTAACGGTTTCGCGGTATATGCATTAAGCTAATTTCAAGCATTAAATAATAGTAAACTAAGAATTGTAAGATATATTGAGTTAGAAATGGAGTCTCACAATACCTTTTTACAAAAAGAATTCGGGTGAATTAGTAATAAATACAAACTTATAAAACTTGAACTTGAATGCGGCTTAAGACAGATTTAGACAAAGACGTAATGACATTGATTAGGAGAAGTGCAAATCGCAAGAAACGTATTAAAGGATTAGCAACGGATAAGAAAAACACGTTTTTATTATCGAGACATAATAAAGAAATAACACTGCAATTGGACGTGCAATGTTAATTAAATATTTGATAATAAGTAATAATATTCTATATAATATATTCCTCCGTGCTTCGGAAGCCACGTAAAGCCGTTGGTCCCGGCTGCATTAGCAGTCGTTAACAACCACCAATCCGCACGGGGCCTGCGTGGTGGTTTATGGCCCGTTCTCCCTATCCATCCATAGGGAAGGCTCGTGCCCCAGCAGTGGGGACACAAAATGAGCTGATGATGAAGTACTATATTTATAAAGGGTATTACTCTAGTTTATAGATCTGTGATCACCGCATATAGTTAGCGTGGTGATTAAGCTAAACTGTCTAAGCTCAATTGTAGATGAAATGAATTGAATTGAATAGATTTCAAAGATTCATGTTCAGAGTACAAATAAACGCTTAATTTTTTCAACTTTCAATTTCAATTTCAACTTTTTGTCTACACATCTTAAGGTTATTAAGCAGTTTACGAGAGCAGGGCTCATTGAGAGCAAAGGACCCCTTTTTATAACCCTGGTCAATGCATTACGCATACCAGATGCTAAGGTGACTTACTCACCAAGTCTGTAAGGGACTTTTGGAGGGCGAGACAGAGGAGGACTCTCTCAAAGGACCCCGCACAAAGTGTATGGGAAAGGCCGTTTAAAAAATGCCGATTTCGATTTTTAAAACTAGTAATTACGTTATTTTTGACAAATTGAACTGAAAATTTGAAAACTGAACGACTTCCCATGCTGTCCCATACATTTTACTGTGCGATCTTTTAATTTTTTTGTTCTTGTAAGTAGTCTCCTCTCCACTGACTCCTCTCCACCTGATGTTAAACAGAAGCGGAGTCCAGATGTGAAAAAAGGTAGTGGAACAGAATTGTACAGGATTGTATCGTCCTATAGAATCACAGTTAATTAACAAATTTTATAACCGCCACTGTGGTCTAATGGTTAAATCCACCATTCTTGGATCCAAAGTTCACGGGTTTGGTAGGGCTTGTTTAAAGTCCGCTTGGTCAGCTATCACCATCTTAATTTATTTCGTCGCCATAAGAGCGTAAGATAAGATAATAAGATAGTCAGTTCGTCGTGCGGATTTCGGGTAAAGTGCGTTTACATCTTCAGCCTTGTCATCATTTAAAATCAGTTAAGCCGAGACAAAATAAATACGAATAATATACAATGATTACCTGTATGACTGGGTTGAAGTGCGTCCCCGATGGACAGTCCCTCTCCAACTTTTCTCCGAAGTTGCAGTAGTAGAACTTGCTGCAGTCAGCGTGTGGCAGCAGTTGATGGATTTCGAAGTCGGCAGGGCAGCCGTTAGGGAGGGTGTTCGGGTTCAAAGTTGTTGTTGGAGCTTCGGTTGTTGGATTAGGTGTAGCCGTAGGCTTAGGGGTAGCAGTAGGTTTCGGGGTTTCTGTAGGCTTAGGGGTAGCAGTAGGTTTTGAGGTTTCCGTAGGCTTGGGGGTAGCAGTAGGTTTAGGGGTTTCGGTAGGTTTCGGGGTTTCAGTAGGCTTGGTGGGCTTAGGTGTTTCGGTAGGCTTAGGAGTTACGGTAGGTTTAGGGGTTTCAGTAGGTTTAGGGGTTTCGGTAGGTTTAGGGGTTTCTGTGGGCTTAGTGGGCTTAGGAGTCTCGGTTGGCTTAGGAGTTACGGTAGGTTTAGGGGTTTCGGTAGGTTTAGGGGTTTCAGTAGGTTTAGGGGAAGCGGTAGGCTTAGGAGTTATGGTAGGTTTAGGGGTTTCAGTAGGTTTAGGGGTAACGGTAGGCTTAGGGGTTTCAGTAGGTTTAGGGGAGGCCGTAGGCTTAGGAGTTTCGGTAGGCTTAGGAGTAGCCGTGGGCTTAGGGGTTTCTGTAGGCTTAGGAGTTTCGGTAGGTTTAGGGGTCACAGTAGGCTTAGGGGTTTCGGTAGGCTTAGGGGTAGCCGTAGGCTTAGGGGTATCGGTAGGTTTAGGGGTAGCAGTAGGTTTAGGGGTTTTGGTAGGTTTGGGGGTTTCAGTAGGTTTGGGGGTTTCAGTAGGTTTGGGGGTTTCAGTAGGTTTGGGGGTTTCAGTAGGCTTAGTGGGCTTAGGAGTCTCGGTAGGCTTAGAGGTTACAGTAGGTTTAGGGGTCTCAGTAGGTTTAGGGGTCTCTGTAGGCTTAGGGGTCACAGTAGGCTTAGGGGTTTCGGTAGGCTTGGGGCTAGCCGTAGGCTTAGGACTTTCGGTAGGCTTAGGGGTAGCAGTGGGCTTAGGGGTTTCGGTAGGCTTGGGGCTAGCCGTAGGCTTAGGACTTTCGGTAGGCTTAGGGGTAGCAGTGGGCTTAGGGGTTTCTGTAGGCTTAGGAGTAACGGTAGGCTTAGGAGTTTCTGTAGGCTTAGGAGTTTCAGTAGGCTTAGGGGTCACAGTAGGCTTAGGAGTTTCGGTAGGCTTAGGGGTTCCGGTAGGCTTGGGGGTAGCCGTAGGCTTAGGAGTTTCGGTAGGCTTAGGGGTAGCAGTGGGCTTAGGGGTTTCCGTAGGCTTAGGAGTTTCGGTAGGTTTAGGGGTCACAGTAGGCTTAGGGGTTTCGGTAGGCTTGGGAGTAGCCGTAGGCTTAGGAGTTTCGGTAGGCTTAGGGGTAGCAGTGGGCTTAGGGGTTTCTGTAGGCTTAGGAGTTTCGGTAGGCTTAGGAGTTTCGGTAGGCTTAGGGGTAGCAGTGGGCTTAGGAGTTTCCATAGGCTTAGGGGTTTCGGTAGGCTTGGGGGTAGCCGTAGGCTTAGGAGTTTCGGTAGGCTTAGGGGTAGCAGTGGGCTTAGGGGTTTCCGTAGGCTTAGGAGTTTCGGTAGGTTTAGGGGTCACAGTAGGCTTAGGGGTTTCGGTAGGCTTGGGAGTAGCCGTAGGCTTAGGAGTTTCGGTAGGCTTAGGGGTAGCAGTGGGCTTAGGGGTTTCTGTAGGCTTAGGAGTTTCGGTAGGCTTAGGAGTTTCGGTAGGCTTAGGGGTAGCAGTGGGCTTAGGAGTTTCTGTAGGCTTAGGAGTTTCGGTAGGCTTAGGGGTTACAGTAGGCTTAGGGGTTTCAGTAGGCTTAGAGGTTTCGGTAGGCTTGGGGGTAGCCGTAGGCTTAGGAGTTTCGGTAGGCTTAGGGGTAGCAGTGGGCTTAGGGGTTTCTGTAGGCTTAGGAGTTTCGGTAGGCTTAGGGGTAGCAGTGGGCTTAGGAGTTTCTGTAGGCTTAGGAGTTTCGGTAGGCTTAGGGGTCACAGTAGGCTTAGGGGTTTCGGTAGGCTTAGGGGTTTCGGTAGGCTTAGGGGTTTCGGTAGGCTTAGGGGTTTCGGTAGGCTTGGTCGTTGTTGTAGTAGGCTCAGGGTTAGTTGTCGTAGTAGTAGGTTCAGAGGTAGTAGTTATTGTAGTATGTTCAGGGATAGATGTAGAAGTAGTAGGCTCAGGGGTAGGTGTCGTTATAGTAGGCTCAGGGGTAGTCGATGTAGTAGGTTCAGGGGTAGTTGTCGTAGTAGTAGGCTCTGGGGTAGTAGTTGTTGTAGTATGTTCAGGGATAGATGTAGAAGTAGTAGGCTCAGGGGTATTTGTCGTAGTAGTAGGTTCAGGGGTAGTTGTTGTAGTATGTTCAGGGGTAGTTGTAGTAGTAATAGGCTCTGGGGTAGTTGTCGTAGTAGTAGGTTCAGGGGTAGTAGTTGTTGTAGTATGTTCAGGGATAGATGTAGAAGTAGTAGGCTCTGGGGTAGGTGTCGTTATAGAAGGCTCAGGGGTAGTCGATGTAGTAGGCTCAGGGGTAGTTGTCGTAGTAGTAGGTTCAGGGGTAGTAGTTGTTGTAGTAGGCTCAGGGGTAGTTGTCGTAGTAGTAAGTTCAGGGGTAGTGGTTGTTGTAGTATGTTCAGGGATAGATGTAGAAGTAGTAGGCTCAGGGGTAGGTGTCGTTATAGTAGGCTCAGGGGTAGTCGATGTAGTAGGTTCAGGGGTAGTTGTCGTAGCAGTAGGCTCTGGGGTAGTAGTTGTTGTAGTATGTTCAGGGATAGATGTAGAAGTAGTAGGCTCAGGGGTATTTGTCGTAGTAGTAGGTTCAGGGGTAGGTGTCGTTATAGTAGGCTCAGGGGTAGTCGATGTAGTAGGCTCAGGGGTAGTTGTCGTAGTAGTAGGTTCAGGGGTAGTAGTTGTTGTAGTAGGCTCAGGGGTGGTTGTCGTAGTAGTAGGTTCAGGGGTAGTAGTTGTTGTAGTATGTTCAGGGATAGATGTAGAAGTAGTAGGCTCAGGGGTAGGTGTCGTTATAGTAGGCTCAGGGGTAGTCGATGTAGTAGGCTCAAGGGTAGTTGTCGTAGTAGTAGGTTCAGGGGTAGTAGTTGTTACAGTATGTTCAGGGATAGATGTAGAAGGAGTAGGCTCAGGGGTAGGTGCCGTTATAGTAGGCTCAGGGGTAGGTGTCGTAGTAGTAGGTTCAGGGGTAGTAGTTGTTACAGTATGTTCAGGGATAGATGTAGAAGGAGTAGGCTCAGGGGTAGGTGCCGTTATAGTAGGCTCAGGGGTAGGTGTCGTAGTAGTAGGTTCAGGGGTAGTAGTTGTTACAGTATGTTCAGGGATAGATGTAGAAGGAGTAGGCTCAGGGGTAGGTGCCGTTATAGTAGGCTCAGGGGTAGGTGTCGTAGTAGTAGGTTCAGGGGTAGTAGTTGTTGTAGTGGGCTCAGGGATATTTGATGTTGGGAAAGACGCAGGGTAAGTTATTGTTGCAGTGGGGTTAAGGATAGTTGTTGTTGGAGAAAGCTCAGGGGTAGATGTAGTTATTGTGGGCTCGCTAAGTGATATGGATGCAGTTGTATCATTCGTTTCTGAACGTAATACTTTAGATTTCTCCAAGACTCCAAGGTTGCAATTGGCTTGAGCAGCAGGGACACACACCTATAGATCAAAGTTCTTGTCAAGATAGATGCAAATAGTAGAGCTTATTTGAATTGTGAGGTTTACTTTCTGACTTTTTAAAAAGATTTTTATAGAATGCTTGGTAAATGACTCAACTTTATTTATAGCGTAGTACGATGCACTATAGCGTACGTACAATAAATAACATTCAAAAATGTCCCGATCCGATCCGAACCCTTCGGAGAATCTAGTAGGGCACGGGGACGCGCACTAGTGCGCGATGCTGTTCCCTTTAGACAACCTCCGAAGGTGATTCGTTTCACACGGCTTGAGGGACCCTTTACGTTCCTCGCCGCCCCCAAAAAAGCCCGGTGAAGCTGAAAATGCCGTCTGAGGCAATCAGCAAACTCCCTCCAAAAAAAAAAACTTGTAATGCCATATCAGTTGAGGGGTGATTCAATTAAAATATCTTGAGCTCCTGCGAGCTTCAGAAGGAAGGCACGTAAAGCCGTCGGTCCGTTGGTATTAACAGATTACTAGCTGACCGGTGGACTTCGTACTGCTTTGACAGTTTCCATGACAACAAAACAAACAAATCGTTCGTCCGCTTAAGAACATCCGTATCCCCTGATAGACCCCTATACCAGCGCCACCTACCGGATCCAATTGTAATTCTAAACCATTTTCGAATCCACTTGAACACACACAGAAAATTTTATCCAAATCGGTCCAGCCGTTTAGAAGGAGTTCAATAACATACACACGCACAGAAGATTTATTTATACAACGTGTAACAGAAAGGTGTGGTCAAAATGAAAAGATCAAAAGTGTATCCGACCTAGATGTTGTATGCAGAGTTACTAAGTCATGATTATTAACTTTAATGTGTTATGCAATTTTTAATTAAATATTTCTATTGTGACATCACATCAAAATAAACATGTCTCAGGTCTAAACATGTCAGGTCTAGTGGTTCAGTAACCTCTGTGTAACATTTATGATCACTGCTGCTTGCTTATGCGCGCCTGACGCGCATCACTTTACAAATATAAATATTTCAGTTAATAATTATGTCTTAAGGTTAAGGGGGTGCAGCGCGGACGCTAAACTGCGAGTTTCAAGTTTCTTTATGATAGCGAGCGAGCGGCGCGTGGCAGTGGTGTGACAACGGCGCACGACTACGAATACGCACGCACACTAATATCTGTACAGAGTAGGCTGGTGATTTAATTAGAGCAATGTTTACTTTCTTAAAATCATAGGCGTTTGGGTAAAAAATAAGAAAAGTCTTAATATTTTCATATTCATGTTTTTTTATTAAAAAATAAAACAACAGTGACCTGCGGAATATCAATACAAACATTTTGATGTCGGATCATTGTTTCATTTGTGCTTTATTTACGAAGTTTCTGAAGAAATAAGTTTTTAGACATCATTATTTTACGTATTGTTTATGCAGTTTCTGGGTATTTGTTTCAAATTCCAAGACAACCATGACCTTGTGAAAGGATCAAGCTAACCTATTAATGTATAAGACCTATTCAGCGCCTAGCACCAGTGACTTAAAAACATGTAAATTTTCAAATTCCGCGCTGCACCCCCTTAAGGCGAAGGGTAAGGCTCACTAGCGCCGCTAATGGATTTAATTTGATAACTGCTAAACTGGATTTTTTTTCAAACATTGCGGACCTTCCGACACTAGGCAAACATCTATTATTTAATAATTGTGCACTACTTTTAGGTTTGTTTTTATATTTATTCGCTAAAACCAAAAGTGACCATTGTTTGTGAATAAATGCGATAGCCCGTTTTGTGAATAAACCACGCAACAAAAGTAGTTATTAAATAAATACTATGGATGCTTTCCTAGTGTCAGACGGTACGCAATGTTTAAAAAAGATCCGGTCCGTTAGTAATTGTCAAATTTTAATTAGTGGCGCTAGTGTGCCTTAGCCTTCGCCTTAATAACAACACATACAAGTTTTAGATTGGTTGACACTTCCCATGACTCAAAGGCTGGCTTTTTCCTTGGCCAGAGGCTAAGCATTCCCGTACAACGTGGCAATGCCGCCAGTCTCTTGGGTACTTTACCAGTCGACTGCGACGCGGAGGAATTTTTTGACGCCATATTTTAGTTTTGTATTAGTTTTAGTTACTTTAGGTTATTATATAATCTCAGATATAATTATGTAATTTAATAATATGAATAAAAATAATTGTTTAAAATAACCCAGTTCTAGATGGGATACACTTTAGATCTTTTCATTTTGACCACATCTTTCTGTTTCACGTTGTATAAAGATTATTGCCACCCCTCTGAATCGACTTGTAGATCATTATAGAGCGAGAGATGATACATATTTGTACACTCAACGACCAGGGGGCCGACCGCCTAACGCTCTCGCTTTCGATCGCTTTGAAGGCGAGGCGAGGAGGAGGCGCCATCTTGTCATTTCGAAAGCAATATGAAAGCAATATCGAAAGCTATAGGCTATAGCTTTCGATATAATTCGATATTATATTTCGATATTATATTAGAAAGCGAGGCGAGGGCCTCGCCTTTAAAGCGATCGAAAGCGAGAGTGTTACGCGGTTGGGGGGCAGCTCTTGCGAAAGTTGCTTTATTTCATGAATCGCACACTGGACGCGGTAACCAATGCGCCATCGAGCTCCTCTCTCTCTGAATCTACCACCAAAGTTAAAAGCTTTGAAGAAATCCCGCTCTGAATCTACCTTCAGTTAAAAGACTTTTTAAAGGAATGGGACCGCTTTTTTGACAGTGGACAATTCGTCGGCCGAGTACAACCGCGCCCGGGGAAGCGCGGATAGTAATGTGGGGTTCTCCCTTTCAGCTCCCGCCTCCCTGCCCAGCCCCCCAACCGCCTAACGCTCTCGCTTTCGATCGCTTTGAAAGCGAGGCCCTCGCCTCCTTTTCTAATATAATATCGGAATATAATATCGAATGATATCGAAAGCTATAGCCTATAGCTTTCGATATTGCTTTCATATTGCTTTCGAAATGACAAGATGACGCCTCCTCCTCGCCTCGCCTTCAAAGCGATCGAAAGCGAGAGAGTTAGGCGGTCGACCCCCAGGCCCGAGGCTCTCGACAGGGAATCGGAAAAAGGAGGGGCCTACCTAATAAAAACCACTAAGAAGTCAGGGATCACCGGTTTGGCAATCATCATCATTCACTCTAGCGGCAACAAAAGGATTAGGACCTACCTGCTGTTCATACGAGAACTCAGTGCCGCGAGCGCAGACCCTTGGACTTTCCCATTTCAGTCCGCCCTCACAGTAATAGAACTTGGTGCAGTCATTCTCGTGGCGGAGAAGCCAGTTACCCTCTTGTGGGCACTGGTCTGAGGTGACAAAGGTACTCTCGTCCGGGCCTGGTCGGCTATAGGCGACCGCTAGGCAAGTTATTAAGATGAGTTTACCTGTTGAAAAATATGGTGTTAAATTATGTAAACTGCAAAAAAAAGCCCTATAGCCCATAAGGGCTATTATAACCAAATATTATATAATAGTATAAACAAATTTTATGATACTAAGCTTGTAAGTAGTTATTAAAGTAACTGCTGGGCAAAAGCCTCCATCATTTAAATCAAGTCATTTATTTTTTTATTATTTTATTATTTGGACAGTTAACAAAAACATATACTAGCAAATCAATAATACTGTTCAACTGATCAAGCAACTTTCGCAAAGGCCGGTCATCGGATGGGTGACCAAAAATTTATCATCTCGAGCTCACGAGATGTCACGTAAAGCCGTTGGTCCCGACTGCATTAGCAGTCGTTGACAACCACCGCACCGCAATGGGCCCGCGTGGTGGTTTATGGCCCGTTCTCCCTATCCATCCATAGGGAAGGCTCGTGCCCCAGCAGTGGGGACATTAAATGAGCTGATGATGATGATGATGATGATGATGAATGATACAAACATAAGCCTTATTATCCTTAGATAATAAGGCTGTCTTTAATTGAAAACTATGCTTACATAGTTTTCAATTAAAGACAGCCACGGCATGCGTTGTGGACTTATTAAATCATTAATAAAACTAATCTAATTAATCAAAAATCTAATAAAATATTAATTACAATGAAACTATAGATACTGAGGATACTAAAGGTACTAAAGGGGGTTCACGTGACGACCTTCAACTTTGACATTTTCCTTGTATTTACGTGCATTGAGGTGAAAAAAGTCCAAATTTTTTTTTTCATATTGACACGTCATAGTGACCACATCCTGCCCGATGGTAAGCAGCCGATGCAGTCCAAAATAATGAGAGCGCTCCTCACCGTGGAACAAGCACGGTAACAAGCGCACCCATTCATGACGGCCTGCAGTCTTCCAAATCATTAGGGCGAGCAAGGGCGTTGTATTGCTTTTGGATCCTGTTTAACGTGGAATGGTAGGCCAGATTACTCTTCCTACAATTGACGGGTAATGGCTTAATCACCACGCTTGCCAAATGCGGGTTGGTGACCACAAACCCTGGCTTTACATCGAATTACTTAATTTTAGTTTATAGTCGTGTACAATGTACACCTCCGGGTACGTTGTGGTAATATAAGTTTTTAAGTTTGTGTTTTCTTTTTCTATTGTAATGCTCGGTGACCATTGTTTAAATTAATATTTTTTTTGAATGTACATCCTATTGAATTGCAATCCAGATTTATTCATTGCTCTTTAATGTAACATTTACTTGATTGTAATTTGTATTGTACATCTAAATAAATAAATAAATAATGCGTTAAATAGATCACTAAGGTTTTATTTAGAGTATCTTGAGTGTGTCATGCTCTCTTTACTGTCTCTGCGGTGGTGGCGTGTGCGTCGGGTCGTTACGTTCCCTAAAATATGGTTGAGCGAAGCGATGGCTGATTCATATGTCATACTCGTGAACGGGTGCCGCCTGTGGAGGCTCGTCTGCTCACACATACTTATCTTATTTTTAGTATTTTTTACTATAATTTGACTTTGTTTTTCTTAAACAATTTTTGACTTTTACGATAGTACTGTAGTGGTACTGTATGACATTGTGGAAATTGTAACTTTTACCTGATGCAAATTTGTTAACGTAGATTTTTTATTTTGTGTTTATTTTTTACATGTTGTGGTTGTCTTCTATATTTTTGTGTTTATTGTAATGGAAAGTGCCCTGCTATGATAGGGCATTTTCCAATATTATTGACGCTGTAAGGGAGAAAAGAGCTGGACACTTGCTGAGTTTCTTGCCGGTTCTTCTCAGTACAAGATCTCCCGCCTAGAGTAGACTTACGAACCGATGGCATAGTGACATTCATAAGAGCTACTTGTAGCCTAAACTGAATAAATGATTTTGAATTTTGAATGAATTGAAAAAACCGAACACACACTTTGCCCGACCTGGGAATTGAACCCGGGATATTCGAATATCGGGCCGAGCGCTTTGCCATGTGGGTTACTCTTGAAACACAATTGCAATAATCAATGTCCAATCCCAAATCTAAGAAAAACAAATGGCACTCTTAAAAGCGATAATAGCGCTACATTGGAATTAAGTTGCGTGGAAACTGAGTGAACAAATTATTATCGAGATGGGGCGTTCCGAAATTGCGAAACTTATACCAATATCGATACATATTAATCGCATTGGAATTGTATTGAGAATGAGATTGCGTCAAGAGTAGCCTACTTGGCCACCGAACCGTTGTAACTTAACTTGTAAAAGCGCATAAAATGCTTCCGTGTCTTCCATAAATATTAATTAGATCATTATGTGATCTGTCATTTATCATTAACCACAAAGTAAGGAGACTCCAGAAGATAAGCTTAATCTATACTAATATTATAAAGCTGAAGAGTTTCATTGTTTGGTTGAACGCGCTAGTCTCAGGAACTATTGGTTGGAACTGAAAAAATATTTTAGTGTTGAATAGTCCATTTATTGAGGAAGGCTATAGGCTATATTACATCACGCTATGACCAATAGGAGTGAAGCAGCAATGGAAAATGTTGCAAAAACGGGTAAATTAGACTGTTCGCTAATACTGCGATCGAGCAACGCTCACGTAGACCCTCTCACGGACACCGCCCGATCCTCTGAATGCCACTACACATTTACAGAATACACTAAACATGCACACTAGTTTAGGCCCAAGACACCGCACTCGTAGAACAAGGGTACGACGAGCCGGTTCACACGCGCTCTATACCAGGTACAGACATGTACCTGGGCGCTTGTCCCCCCCACAACCCTGTCAAACCGAGCCGAGGTCCGAAGCCTTTAAAGGCGCCCCGGGTTGTTCCGCTCCCGACCCGGTCGGCACGGAGACACGCACTAGTGCGTGATGCCATTCCCTATAGAAAATCTCTGAAGGTGATTCGTTTCAAAAGGCTTGAGGAACCTTTTAGAAGGGCCCTTTAAGGAATAAAGCCCGGTGAAGCTAAAAATGCTTAGTGGGAATCAGAAACTTACGGACATACGAGTATCCAACGATCACTAACCAGTCCGAGTGTTGTGTAAAGTCGAATGATGGAAGCTTTTGCCCAGCAGTGGGACGGTATTAGACTATGTACTCTTTCACTACAACGTTTTCTGTTATTTTGTTATTAACTAGCGGCCGCCCGCAGTTTTACCCGCGTAGTTCCCGTTCCCGCGGAAATATCGAAATAAAAAGTATCCTATATGTTAATCCACGTTATAAACTATCTATATGCCGAATTTCATCCATCCGTTGCAGCGTGAAGAAGCAACAAATACACACAAACTTTCGCATTTATAATACACTTCTCATCAGAATTCGAAACACCTTGCAAGTTTATGTTTTATAAGGATTATCAAAAAATGTGTATATTTAGGAATATATGTCAAATGTCGTTTAATAGTATATAATACTAGCTGACCCGGCAAACGTCGTTTTGCCATAAAAAATAAAAATAAAATTTAGGGGTGGACTACCCCTAACATTTAGGGGGATGAAAAATAGATGTTGGCCGATTCTCATAGATACCGGATGACCCGGCAAACGTTGTTTTGCCATAAAAAATAAAAAAAAAATTTAGGGGTGGACTACCCCTAACATTTAGGGGGATGAAAAATAGATGTTGGCCGATTCTCATAGATACCGGATAAGCACAAAAAATTTCATCAAAATCGGTCAAGCCGTTTCGGAGGAGTATGGCAACGAAAACTGTGACGCGAGAATTTTATATATTAGATAACGTTTTCAAATCCTTATGTTAATGTTCTAAATTCAAATTAAATTTTCATAGGTTTCGTATTTTGTTCAACAAGTCAAAGGCCGGCAACGCGTCTGCGATTCCTATGGTTTTGCGGGTGTCCACGGGCGGCGGTGATTACTCTCCATCAGGTGACCCGCCTGCTCGTCTGCCTCCTTCTTATATTTGAAAAAAAAATTTAACCCTGTATGGAGTATGAAAGAAATTGATAAAACAACACACTTTTATTACTGCTATCATACGATTCTTCCTTAGAGCATTAAACCAAATGGAGACGCCATGCGCACTAATTTCTATGAAAAAAAGTCTGTCATTTTCTGCGGGGGACGAGGTAATGCACACAAATACAGTTTCACACTAATGCATTTTTCAAAAACGTCGCTACGCACGCAAACGACAAAATTATTAAACACTAGCATAAACTAGACGCACACTAATAAATTCACACACAGGGATAACCTGTCCGTGCACGAGTCTGACGGCAAATTTATGTAAACGTCGATAGTGCTTGACACTATCGATTTAATTTGTCGATACCAATAATAATGACATAGCCCGAAAATCCCCACATCGCTCGCAGGACTGATGGCCGCTGGGGCGAAACAGTCCTCGAGTGGTGACCGCGTACCGGAAAGCGCAATGTCAGCAGGCCTCCAACAAGGTATACCGACGATCTGGTAAAGGTCGCGGGAAGCCGCTGGATGCGGGCTGCACAAAACCGGTCGTATTGGAGATCCTTGGGGGAGGCCTTTGTCCAGCAGTGGACGCCTTTTGGCTGAGATGATGATGATGATGATGAATATTAATGTGATTTTTTTGTTTAAATCAGGCTCTTCAGTATGGTTAATTAAGGTAGACACTTTGCTTTTCTTTATTATTAAAATCGACAGTTATTCATTAGGATAAGTCAAAATCTGCAAAATATACCTACATAATTTTATTCCATTCCAAGGTGAATTGTTGTTTTTAAGAAAAACTGCAATCTTATTCTTTCATTATGGAAAAATAGTTTGCTACCTATCTAACCAACTCTCAAACAAGAGGAACCGAAAAATTTAACAACATGTATAGTACTTTCATGGTTCCATAAAGCAGATCAATTCTTTTTTGTAGGCAACGTAGGGTCTTAATTTTTCAGATTTCCAAATGCAATTATTTGAGAGATTTTTTTATTTCTATATAAGTTTCCAAATAAGGCAGAATTTAAAAGCAAGAGACTTAAATTAAAACAAACATATCAATATACAGGTATGTACCGAACTCCAGAATGATATCATACAAACGAACAGCGAAATATACATAATGCTGTCAAGGTTTAAACTGCTTTCTGAGGTTAAATCTTTGAATGATGCAAAGTTCTTTAATGCATCAAAGCTACTCTAAGTGTACATATAGTTTAAAAAAAAATTGGAATAAAAAACGTAATCTTATAGTTTTAAGTAAATTCTATGGTGTAGATGTTGTTATTTCTGTCAGAAATTAACTATTATTTTGATGCTTATAATGTTGTATTAATTTAATAGGTTTTTTTATTTTTATTTTTTTATTTTTTTGTCATCAGTTAAGCGGATCTTTAATTCACAAAGGAGACATAAATCAATAACTTCTTTTGATGCATACAATAGGCCACCACGACTTTTTTGGTATGTTAAACTTTTGTCATTTGGCTCCCGACATAAACCCTTTATGCATGTACTGCGTTTAATTTTTTAGTAGAAAATACTACGAAGCCCGCTTTATATTCCACTACCTTTTCTCCAAATGGAGATAAGTATGTTTCGATCTATAATAATTTGTTTTTTTTTTAAATTTATTTATCTATATTATTATTTTCCTTTAATAGCCAAAATAAACATTATGATGAAGTCGATATCAATATTTTGTTGTTGTACTGTCGCAGCTCTAACTTTGTTGCAGTGTGGCCAATGTAATTAAATTAAAATTTCCTATTTTCGGGATAAGTGACGGGACGTAAATATAATATATTAATGAAGTAGACCGATCATAAACATACAGTTTCATAGTATTGAGAATTTTTAATGCAATTAAGTTGAAAAAAAAATCTGTAAAAACAAAATAAAGTACAATTTATAAGTAATGATCTATCATTAATTAAATAATTTATAGTAAAAATACAGTTTTAACTTTATAGAACGTGAAATATAAATTGTAATTCAATGTTGGCTCATTCAACTTTAAAAGTTACGCAAAGTTGCAACTTGACGTTTTAGTGGCAACACTTTTTGATTAACAATATTTTTTCAGTTTTTTGCAAATTTTGTGCATTATTCAATAATATTAAGACAAAATAATAGTTACAGATGAAAAGTAACGTTATCCTTTTGTACAATCGACGTTTCTGATCGCTTTTTACGTGAAAACACGCTGCAATTTGGCATTTTTTGCTCAGGTCTTATCGCGTGCACCGTGATTTGCAAATGACGCTGGATTTTTTTTTTTTTTTTTTTGAGAGAGTTTGCTGATTGCCTCAGACGGCATTTTCAGCTTCACCGGGCTTTTTTGGGGGCGGCGAGGAACGTAAAGGGTCCCTCAAGCCGTGTGAAACGAATCACCTTTGGAGGTTTTCTAGAGGGAACGGCATCGCGCACTAGTGCGCGTCCCCGTGCCCTACTAGATTCTCCGAAGGGTTCGGATCGGATCGGGGGGCGGAACCACCCGAGGGCGCCTCTAAAGGCTCGGACCTCGGCTCGGGTAGACCGGGCCGTGGAGGAGGAGAGAAGCGCCCAGGTACATGTCTGTACCTGGTATAGAGCGCGTGTGAACCGGTTCTTCGTACCCTTGTTCTACGAGTACGGTGTCTTGGACCTAAGCTAGTGTGCATGTTTGGTGTATTCTGTAAATGTGTAGTGACATTTAGAGGATCGGGCGGGGGGGCGTTCGCAACTGTTATGGGGTCGTCGGGGTCGTCTAAGACGTGTTTAGGACGCCTAGATGAGAACCGTCTTGTTGGTGGAAAGGCACCAACGTTATAGTTGGCGGCCGCCACAACAAGCGGGTTGGGGTGGTGGGGGGCGTTATCAAAGTAACGTCTGGAAACGTCTTTGATGAAATCTTTGATAGTGGGAAGATCAAGATCACGGTGGAGATCTACATTGCGATAGTACCACGGGCAGCCCGTGGCACCACGCATGAAACGGTTTTGGAGGGTTTGTAGGGGATACAGGTAGGAGGGCGCGGTATGCGCGAAAACTACGCTAGCGTAAGTCATGACCGGGCGAATGCAGGCTTTGTAAATTGTCGTCTTATGTCTAAGAGACATTTTACTTCGTCTGCCTATAAGGTGAAAGAGCCGGCCTAATATAAACGCGGCCCTGTTACGGACGATTTTAAGGTGAGGCGCAAACGTCAATCTTCTATCGAGGGTGACACCGAGATATTTTACTTGCTTTACCCAAGGGATAGCACGGTCAAATAAACGGATGGGAGGGCAACGATCGTCGTTACCCCGAGAAAAGAACACAGCGGCGCTTTTCTCGGGGTTAACTTCGATCCGCCATTTGCGAAACCAAACGCCGGGGGTGTTAGCGGCTTTTTGGAGTCGGTTGAAAACCGCGGCTCTGTCTCTACCGGACGAAAATAGCGCGGTGTCATCCGCGAATAGAGCTAGGTCTACGCGTGGGGTCTTGGGGATGTCATTTGCGTAAAGCGCAAAAAGGATTGGGGAGAGCACGGATCCCTGCGGGACGCCGGCGCGAATAGGACGAGGGGTGGAGAGCGTTCCTTCGACGCGGAAGCGAAAAGTGCGATTTGACAGATAGTCTCGTATGATGTGCACGAGTCTGTCTGGCACGCCAAATTGGTAAAGCTTATAAATTAAGCCGTTGTGCCAGACTTTGTCAAATGCTTTCGCGACGTCGAAGAAAAGCGCTCCGGTTCCCACGGGACGTTTTTTATTGAGACCGGTAAGGATATGCTCCGTGAGGCGGTGCAATTGGTGGGTACACGAGTGTTTGGGGCGGAACCCAAACTGCTCGTTGATAAGGATATTGTTAGCGGAGACGTATTCCCTTAAACGGGATACTAGAACGCGTTCATACAGTTTTCCCAACGATTTGAGAAGACTGATGGGGCGATAACTAGAGGGGGCGTTACGCGGTTTACCGGGTTTATGAATACCTATGACAACCGCATCCTTCCACTCAGCGGGAAAGATTGCGTTTGCCATGGCGCTATTGAAGATAGCTACGATTAAAACGATAAGTTGGGCGGGTAAGATCTTAAGGATCTTGTTTGAGATGCCGTCTGCCCCGGGGGCACTACGGGGTTTGAGACGCCTAATTAGAGTTTGCACCTCATCCTCCGTAACAGGCGGGAGGGTAGCGGTGGGGGGGAGGGACGAGAGTCTATCGACTTCGCTATCTACCATATCGACATGGTCCTGAGGGACTGGGAGGGTGCTAGGCGAGCATTGAGACTCGAGGCTGTCGGCGAGGCATTCGGCTTTGTCGTCGTCGTCAAAGGCGATTGAGTTGTCGGGTTTGTTGAGCGGGGGCATGGACGTGACCGTGTCCGACTTAAAGGCTCTCGCCAACTTCCAATAAGCTTGGTGGTGTGGCGAGATCTCTTTAAGTAGGCCATCCCAGTTCGCACCGCGGAGCTCTTTTATGCGTTCCTTAGCAGCGCGCTGCAAAGAACGCATACGAACTCGGTTGTCCGAAGTGGGATAAGAGTCGTACGCGCGCGTGGCGGCGTTCTTAGCCCTCAACAGTTGCCTCACATCGTCCGGCAGTTTGAAGCGATGGTCGCCCGTCGCTACAACCCGCCGGGTGGATACGCTTATAGCGTTAGTGAGATGACTATTGAGGGCCTCGACCGCGGCCACTGTCTCGTGAGGCGAGGCAATGACATCGGGGATTTGGTTTAATGACTCACTGGCGGTAGGCTCGAGGGATTTCTCAAGCTTATCCCAGTCAGTCACAACCTTAATAACGGGGGTGGGGTCGGTGGGGGGGCCTAACTGTAAAACAACCGGCCTATGATCGGAGGAGAGCGCGTGGATCGTTTCTATGGAACGCAACCGTAAAGTTACGTTCCTTAGCAACGCCATATCTAACGGGTTGGGGGTGTGGTTATCAACTAACGGATAGTGGGTGGGCTCCATAGGCACAACGATATCGAAGAGCAGCGACTCAGCGAGGTGGCTCATCACCCGACCATTACGGTTGGTTGAGTTGCAACCCCACTGAGCGTGTTTGCTATTGAAATCGCCGGCAATAATGACGGCGTTATCCATAGCAAACAGCGCCTCGAGATCGGGTTGTGTAAGAAGCTTGTTGGGGGACAAGTACGCGGACGCGATAGTAATCGACGGGTGGCCCGTCATGCCTAGACGACAGACCGAAGCCTCTAAGTCGGATAGCTGTGGGGGATCGAGCGGGACACAGTGAAGCGACCGCTTGTAATAGATAAGAGTGCCGCCACCGCGGCCAACTCTATCATTACGGACAAGGTTGTAGTTTGCCAGACGCGGGTCTCGGATGGAAGGTTTTAGGAAAGTTTCCTGTACGAGAAAAACATCGACGGCGTGTTCGACTAGAAAGCCGGACACCTCGTCGCGTTGACTACTGAGACCGTTCGCGTTGAAAAACGCAACCGTAAGGGAGCGGGGCTTAATTCTTTGTGGGGGCGTATTATTCATTTTGAGTCTTTAAGAGAGTCAATGAGGGACGTGATCTTGTCTAGGAGGGGACCGTGATCAGAAAAGATTGTCGCTATAATCATAGCGGGACAAGCGTTGGGGGCAGAGGCGGCTTCGCGCAACTTCCTATCCACCTCCACGATCTCGTCCTTGTATCGATAGATCTTTACAAGTTCGACAACCGTAGAGATGGATGAGAAGGTGATTGGGAGGGAACCTACAGTCGCGGCGAACGGGTGTTGCGGGCGATCGTTGGATTTGGGTTTAGGGGCAGCCTTAGGGGCGGGGGTTTGCCGTTTTGGCTTACGGGACTGGGTCTTAGTAGCCTTGGCCTTAGTGGCTTTAGCTTTGGGGGCTTTGGCCTTAGGGGCCGTGGCCTGAGGGGCCTCGGGAGGGCTTTGCTCCATTGGAGTTTCAGCCGGAAGCGGTTGTGGGGCACGAGCCGGGCCAGTCGCAGGAAAGTCGACAAGCGAGTCTGTCGCGGGGGCTTGAGCCGCGGGCTGGGAAGCCCGCGGGGTGGCCCACGGGTTGCGGGGCGGTGGTAAGGGGGCCGCGGGGCGGAGCGAGACTTTCGCGATCTGTGAAGGCGGAGGGGCGCGAGTCGCGGGGTTACGTCGCGGTCCCGACCCGCGGTTGGCGTTACTACGCGGCGCTTTGGGGCAGCCGCGATAGTTCGCGGTGTGTCCCAAAGCGACGCAGTTTACGCAACCGGGCGGGTCGTCGGGAACCGGCGCTTTAGGCCTTGCACACGCTTCAGTGCCATGGTCACCCAGGCACTTAACGCATCGGGGACGGCCGAAGCAGTTACGGGCGGCATGCCCGTAACGTTGGCATTTGTGGCATTGACCTACAATGCCACGCTTGTGAGGGGCCTCGATCGATAGGCCATCGAAGCCTACAATGGACTTTACGTCGAAAATGGATTTACCCTCGGGGGTATTTTCTAGCTGTGCCTTTAGGAGGCGTAAAGGGGCTTTGTCCTTGCCGAGCATCCGGGTCACTTCAAGGACGGGGTAGCCTTGCGACTTAAGGTCGTCCAGTACTACCTTAGGGTCCCAATCTGTGGGAAGACCGCGGATAACTACGGAGAGTACTCGCTCCTCGGGGAGCGAAAACGTGTGGAAAGGCACGTTCATTGAGCGGAAAAACGCCGTGCATTGGCGGAATTCGGTCGAGGTAGCTAGCTGTACCTTGATCATCTCGGTTTCGCCTTTAATGAGGCGAATTTTTAAAGGGATAATGTTGTGTCGCGCCTTCAGAGAACGCGAAAGTTCAACCCAGTCCTTGGTGGTCTGGATATAGAGCGGAGGGGGCTTCTTTTCCTTGCGCGGCTGGCTCGGCTCGGGCCTCGGGGAGCAAGGACGGGATGAGGGCGCGCTGTTGGATTTAGCGGCCTTAGGCGGAGGGACAGAGGGAGGGGCGGCCTTACGTGCCCGCTTCCCTTTGCGGGTGACGGTTTCGTAGTCCGAGTCCGACGTGACAACATCGTCGGGCTCGGAGTCCGAGACGGGAGGGATAGTTTTGGAGGCGGAGGGACAGACCTCCATCTCCATTTCGGGATCGGACGGGGACGCGGGTTGATCCATCCGAATGATGGGCCTAATGTTTAGATGCGCGGTGGGCGTGGGGACAAAGTGCCCGGAAGGCACTTGTATGGGCTTCGCGTAGGGCGAGGGGCGCGGGGTGGACGCGGGGGAGGACAACTTGTTGTGGTGGGCAGTCTTAAGGACTGCAAACGCCTCGGGGTGACTTTGCCCTAGCAAGAGCTCTATCACCTCGAGCTCCATCTTAGCCGGAGTGCAATGGCTAAGATGCGTGAGTTGGTGTCAGACCCTCCCCGCCACAGGCAGGGAGGCGTGTGTTTGAAAAGAACCTACTGCCTGAATGGCCCTAGGTGTGTCCTCCGGTGAAAATCAATTCACCGTAGGGTGTGTTTGTCCCTAAACTGAAAGTGTAGCTAATAGTTCTGAGTTGACTAGGAGATCCCCCAAGGCCAACTTTGCCAGAACTCTTCCGGAGTGTTTTCCCCCCAGGAGGGTCAGGAGGGCAGCCGGGTCAGTGCCCCAACTGGTTTAGTTGTCACCGTTAGGTATCCACCAGTCGGCTACTAAGCGTAGTCTTTCAATGACAGTTATCGCTGTGAAACGGCGAAGGGTAGCGCTCCCGCAATGAAAATTGCGTCGAGAACGCTATAACGCGACGTACTGTGCACCGGAGCCTTACCGGTACACAGTAAAAAAGGGACCGAGTAAAAAACAAACGGAACAGGCCGAGCGCGCGACGGAGCACGAGCGTACGTGCGTCCTGCGCGGCGAACGAACTGAGACTGATGACGCTGGAACACGCTGGAACTAGTTTTATATAACGAGTATGATCGGCGGTCATACTCTTTTGGCAGAGGGGAACGCCTGACAGTGGCGTCTCCAGTTGGTTTAATGCTCTAAGGATTCTTCATCGATTAGAATTTTCGCTTGTCATGTAATGGCCAAACTGCCAGCTATACAATCATGTGATTTTATTCATGGAATGAAAACTCTTTTGTGTAAAATTAGGACAGAAACCATAAAAACGGGGAAGTGTTTCGATTTTTTTGATGAGAAGTGAATTATCTTTACAAGTTTCTCTTTAAGAAACGGTCACGTGTACAAATTTAGTCTGTTCTTTTTAATTTCTCAAAATGTTTGTGTTGTTATCAATTTAATCAATTTAATGACTAACTTATAAAGACAATTTAATGTCAATGATAAATTTAATTGCACCTTATGCGTGTAGACTACAATCTTTTGTATACTATCAGCGATATCAACATTGGATTATTACCAATAAATAATTGAGATGAGATAATACACAATCCGAGGAGCTCGATGACGCAGTGGTTAAAGCATCCGGTCGGCGAGTGCAATTCGCTAAGGCCGGTCATCGGATAGGTGACCAAAAATGTATTATCTCGAGCTCTTCCGTGCTTTGGAAGGCACGTAAAGCCGACTGCATTAGCAGTCGATAACAACCACCAATCCGCACTGGGCCCGCGTGGTAGTTTATGGCCCGTTCTCCCTATCCATCCATAGGGAAGGCTCGTGTCCCAGCAGTGGGGACATAAAATGAGCTGATGATGATGATGAATATACAACTAACGCACACATTGACAATAGTCCTAGACAAGAACAAGGTGTCACTTATTGTAATAAAATTCCGAATGATGCTTTAATTTTGCCCTTTGAGAAATTTAAGATACACGTTGAGGAAACATTTTTCATATTTATGTTAATATTTTAATTGCACTCCATAAGTTACAAAGATGTTAAAAATATAAATAGATACATTTATGGACCCTGTAAGGCACGGCAAGTAGGAGAGGCGTGGAGTCACCTTATGCTCGTATTCACAATTTTTTTTATTTTTTAGTTTATTATATTTATATCAATCATTTATAGATAAATCTATATATTTAGCTTATATATAAATTAACAATTTTAATATGGTAAAATATTATTTGAGGTTTTTATCATCTAAACATTCTTGTAGGGAGTAGTAGTTTTTATTATTTAATAATTGTTTTAATTGTTTTACAAAAGTTTTTTCTATTGTTATATTTTTTATTGTTTCGGGCAATTTATTGTATATTTTAATGGACATTATTAGAGGTCCTGATGCTTGTATTTTTAGGCAGGAAGTAGGAAGTGTTAATTTATTTTTGTATCGTAGTGTTTATTTTAAGTTTAATTCTTCTGTTCGTTTATAAAATTCAGGTTATTGTTTTACAAATTTGCATATTTCTAGAATGTATAATCACCAATCCGCACTGGGCCCGCGTGGTGGTTTATGGCCCGTTCTCCCTATCCATCCATAGGGAAGGCTCGTGCCCCAGCAGTGGGGACATAAAATGAGCTGAATTTAGGGCCTCCGGAACTTTCACAAGCCGGACGAAACACAACAGCAACGAGTGCCATTATTTCACGCAGGTATTTAGTGACAGGGCAGGGTGGTATTACGCCGGACGAGCTGGTCCAATAACACAGCGTGGCTCTACCACTCAGAGTTTGGATTTGGCTTTGACTTCAAATGTATCAACTGCCTCACTTCCCGTGCATGTCTTAAGAGCTGACCAAGGATCAAGGTTTCCAAGATACTATCACATCAGGTGATCGTCTACCAACCCATCACTGATGTTATCTGTTCTACCTCGGAGCCCTACTTTAATTATGCTTAATGCGGCATCGAGGTCTCTAACGACGAGTTTACACAAAATTGGTGATTTTGATACTCTACTCCACCTATTTTTGGGAGAAGGACTTGAGAGTAAATGTGAATGTAATGTGTGTTTGAAAAAAATGATTTTTTTCTACGAGCGGGCTTCGTTACTTCTACCGCCGTTTGTTTGTATTGTCCTCTGTATTTGAGCTGAATTTTGAACCTCGAAAGATGTTTTATCTATTATAAAAAACCGCATTAAAATTCGTGTAGTGGTTCCTGAGATTAGCACGTCCTTACAAACAGACGCGTTCCGGGGACTTTCCTTTATACAGGATGTTTGGTAATAGGTGTATATTCCCGAAACATAGCCATGCAACCAAGTATAGAGAACACATTCAAATTTAAATTCAAATTCAAATTTGTTTATTGTATGTCATAAATTGCATTACATTTGTACAAAGGTGGTGGTACATAAAGCATATACGAGTATATGACGCCCTGCAAGGGCATAGCAATTTAGGAGAGCTCTAATTACTTATATTAAATAAAAACAAAATTAAACATTTTGAACAAAACTAAACAAATTTATAGTTTTAAATAAACTTTAACAGTTTGGTTTAACCGCCTCTGTAGTCTAGTGGTTAAGACCACCGATTTAGACCCAGAGGTCCCGGGTTCGATTCCCAGCGGGGTACATCTTTGTGTACTCGGTTTGGTTGGTGGTAGGACTTGTTTGTCCGCCTGGCTAGCTACCACCATCTTATCTAAATATGTCGCCATAACAACAATGTTTGTAGCATTGTTGTGTTCCGGCAGCTAGAGATAAGATAGCCAGTGCTACTAGTTGAGGATCCCGGGTGAAGTGCGCTTCCACCAAATGGCCTTATCATCACTTAACATCAGGTGAGATCAAGGCACTGTGCTTACCCGTAAATATAATTAAAAAAAAATAAAATAACATGAAACAAAAAGATATTAAAAAGATATAAGGAGAGATGTTGAAGTGTATATAGAGGAATTATTTATTATTATCTTTGTCATTAAAGAACTCTTGCAAATATTATAGTAGCACTTATTAATGAGGTATTCCTTTAATGTTTTGATAAATAGTTTTGGGCTACTTTTGGTTTTTTATATAATTGGGTAGATGGTTGTATATTTTTATTAACATGTTATGGGGGCTGGATGAAACTAATTTTAATTTAGTACCTAAATGATGTTTTAAATTTATTTAAATTTATCTTATTATTTTTTTTTACTGGTGAATAAAAATCTGGGTACTTTCTATTTCTATTTCTACATTGATAACATTCAAAACATATTTACGTATTTACTTTTGTATAAAAACAAATTTATTTTATTACAATTTTTTGTTAACTCCTGCAATGTTTCGACTTCTGTTTGACCATGAGGTTGAAGACCAAGAACTACGCATCAGCTTGACCTTGGGTTGTCACTTATGTTTATAATTTTACTCTTTTTGCCATATTCGGAATTATACAGATATTACCAGACACCCTGTACTACGTATAGATAATTATGTCAACACATAAAAAAAACTGTTAATTTTTTGTACCAAAATGTTTACATACCTAACATATTGCGCCTAAGTATCTTTGCACCGGCACTATTCTAATGCTTATGCATTAAAACACAAATGTAAGCTTATATAAAGACTTATATTGAAGATTGCATATTTTACTAATCTTTGTATGTATTAAGTTATCATTATTATAAAGATTATTATATTACAACTATTGGTGCGCCAAAGTTCACCTAAATTTTCAACTCTGATAATTGGAACTCTGAAAATGTTCTTCCATACATTTTTCATCCTAACAATTACAATTCGTAACTACTCTACGTTTCTAATGTTCATAATTCCGAATCATTTAACTTCGTAATGTCAGTAGCAATAAACATCTATTATACTAATATTTGTTTTCCTATATTTTCTCAACATAACCGTCTTTTACACTATTATTCGCTTAGGTAAGCGAGGAGCGGGTTAGGTTGATATAAACACAGCGGCCGGCGAGTGCCAGAAGAGACTTTAGGGCGTCTCTCACATTACAATTACATCACTTTACAATTGAAATAATGTTTAGGGATAAAAGCGTTATGAAAAACAACAATAGGAGTTTAAATATATTTACATTTGTGATATTATTTATTACAATTTTCGGAAACATGAGTGTTTTGAACATCGTCTGTAGTACTACAAATTGTATGAATAAAAACTCTAGGAAGAAAAATTTTAGGAAGAGTGATCATTCGGATTACAAATCGGTTGGAATAACAATTTCGGGTAAAAACTTTAGGTGAGCCAATATGGACCCGTAACTATTAACACTGCAAGTCATAAACCTTACAAATATTATACATACATACATACATATATACATACATACATACATACATACATACATACATACATACATACACACACACGTCCTAATCCAAAAAAAGGGCAGAAGCATCAAAATCACCAATTTTGAGTACTCGCCATAAGTGACCCGAGACCACAGGTGCCGAGACTCTAGACTACTACTCTAGGGCTCCGAGGTGGAATAGATAACATCAGTGATGGGTTGCAGCCGACCGCATGATGTGCGAGCATCTTGGAACCCTGGTCCCTTAGTCGGCTCTCAAGGCTATCTCTACAACAAAGGCGATTCCATTAACCACGTTAAGGAAGGAAGATGGAGTACGTACAGAAACAGGGAGTGAGACGTTGAAGGTTATGTTCGACACTCATTTCCCTCAATCAGATGTCATCCATGACGATCATGATCCAATCAGCTGGAGGGAAGGAAGAACCTCCAAATATGACTGGATAATAGCGAAAAGGGTAGTAGATGAATGTAATGTTAAATGGGCGCTGGGGAGTTTCCAACCGTTTAAGGCACCAGGGCCTGACAACATTTATTCCATTCTACTACAACAGGGCGCCACATCCTGGGACCCCATCCCTGCAGGCTGTATAAAGCATGCATAGCCTTTGGACACATTCCCAGAACATGGAGGCGTGTTAAGGTAATCTTTATACCCAAAACGGGAAAACCGGATTACGAAGAACCCAAAGCCTTTAGGCCTATAAGTCTACAATCCTTTCTTCTGGAGACCCTGGAGAAGATGGTAGACAAATATATCAGTGCGGGACCACTGAAAAGATTCCCACTGCATGGACTTCAATGTGCATATCAGGCAGGGAAGTCAACAGAAACTGCTCTTCATCATGTGGTGAGTCGAGCGGAATTTGCGCTGGAAAACAAAGAGATTTGCATCTGCACATTCGTAGATATTGAAGGTGCATTTGATCGCTCTAACTTTGAATCCATCAAGGTTGCAGCCAAGAACCATGGTGTGCCACAACCGATCTGTAATTTGCTCGTATGCATGTTAAAGGGTAGAATTATCAACTCTGAACTGCTAGGTGACAGTCTACTTGCACGAACAACCAGAGGATTGCTGTGGAGCCTTGTGGTTGATTCAGTTGTAGTAAGGCTGAATAAAGGACCATTCTATACGGTTGGTTATGCGGATGATCTGGTCATCTCAGTCAATGGGAAGTTTCCCTCTACGGTATCGGGGTTAATGCAACTAGTCTTGCTAGGTTGCTAGGTTTGCTGGAGGAATGGTGCAATGCCCATCACCTCTCTGTAAACCCTGGGAAAACCACAGCTATCCCCATTACAAGAATGAGAAACACTACGGGACTGGGTTACCTAACACTATGGTACCCAGCTGTCTTGGTCCAAAGAAGTGAAATGTCTAGGTTTAACGTTGGATAGGGAACTTACTTGGAAACTGCATGTGGACATGACCGTAACCAAGGCTTATAGAGTCTTTGGCATGTGTCGGTCTACCTATGGTAAGATGTGGGGACTCAACCCCAAAATCATTAGGTGGATCTACATGACGATGGTGAGATGATCTTCACATATGACAGCATCGTCTGTTGGCCCAGAACCAAACTGAAGATGTGTAAGAATGCTCTTAGCATACTTCAGAGACTTATCTGGCAATCACTGGTGCCTTTAGAACCACTCCAACGGCAGCGCTGGAGGTCCTCACAGACCTTTCACCCTTGCACGTTGTAACAGAAACATAGGCAAAGAAAGCGTTACATAGCCTAAAGGTGGCCTGACTGTGAGACGCATCTAAACCTCTGACTAAACACACAAAATGGGAACCAAATGATATTCTTGACAGGGTCATGGGCCCGATAAATAGGGGATATTTTATCGCACCCCATTACATACTAACATAGACTTTCAATTTCTTTTCGAACATATTCATGTTCAAAGTCTATGTTCCAACCAGGGAGGAATGGAAACGAGGGCCACCGTCTCCGGAAAAAGACAGCCTAATCTGGTATACCGACGTATCAAAAATAAAGTTGGGCACAGGGGCAGAAGTCTATAATAACGACTTCAAGCATAGTCAAAGCATGGGAAAATTGGCCACTGTTTACCATGCAGAAACTTTGGCAATTCTCCTATGCGCAAAGCAGAATATAAAATTAGCAATGAAAAAGCGTAATAATTTCATTCTGAGTGACAGTCAAACTGCGCCCAAGTCACTTATATCGCCCCGGATCGACTTTGGCCTTGTTCTAGAAACCACCAAAGCTCTAAACAAGTTAGGTGGACATATCAAGGTGAGATTGATCTGGGTCCCAGGCCATATGGGAATCCATGGCAACGAGATGGCGGATGCACTTGCCAGGTAGGGCTTGGAGACCCAGCTCATTGGTCCTGAGCCGTTCGTGGCACTTGCACCAAGTACCATTAACAAGGCCTTAAAAGATTACATCGTAAACAGGCACAGCATCGAATGGAAAGAGCAGCCGGGTATGAAACACTCCAAATCCTTCCTAGGCGAAAACGCCTTAGGACGGAGTAAGTTTGTATGCGGAGGCAGTAGAAGGCAGGCCTGATTAATCATCATTTCATTTCATCGGTACATTGACAGGGCACTATGCCACAAAACAAATGCTCCACAGAATGCATATCTATCAACAAATAGCTTGTGTAGGGCATGTGGAGAGGAAACGGAGTCAATGCAGCACCTACTGTGTGACTGCGATTCTCTGGCTAGGAAAAGAATGGGACTCCTAAGGTCGGCCTATCCGAAACCGGAACACTTCAGGCTCTTCGCTCTTAAAGACGTTGCCAAACTTATGGCATCTATCTTTACAGAAGAAGATGAGTAAAAGGATGGGGTTGCACAAAAGATCCCGATGGGTCGAAGTGTTATTGCGAGAGGGAAACCTCAGCAGGCCTCATTAGTGAGGCTCATTAGTGAGTGAGGTGATAAGATAAGATAACTATGTATTATTTTTGTATTTGTTATTGTTTTGTGCAATTCAATAAATGTTTCTAACTCTTTTTCTCTTAATTTTTATTTGTGGCAAATATGGCAGCCGACAGTCAACAATAAAGAACACATCAACATTGACATTTCAGTTTATTATGTGATTAAATAAACAATTAATATGTTTGTACATTTTTGTATATTAAACTATCAATATATTATAGATATATATATATATATATAATATTTTATATTTTGCTTATTAAAAAAATAAATTTTAACAAGCAGTAACGAGCAGTGGGCTCAATTAAATAACCCTCCTCGCGCCATTTCAGGTGCAAAGGTGCCCAACACACTTGCTGCGTTTCCACGTGGAACAGCGATAGACAACCTTTGCATCAGGAATGACTCGGAGCGAGGGTCAAGACCCCTCTCTCGTAGACGGCGCCCCACTTCCCTGAAAAATAGTTTGGCCTCTGAACCCTAGCAACCAGTTGTTTCTACCGCAAGAGGTACAAACAAATAGTTTGTGAGTACGGAATACTTCTCGTGCTTTCTTTGAGCTGCCGCCTCAGCAGCTGCTGCCGCCATCCTCATAGTGCGACCAACGTGCGAAGCGGCAAAAGTGCTAACACAAGTGGCGTCCCAGAGCAAGCATTTTCCCTTTTGCCAAGGCACAAGGGTTAAGCCATCAGGCCTTTGCCATCTGACCGACTAAGGCCTGTATAGTTTTATATACTAATTTAATATAACTTTTTAATGTAATATAAATTGTCATGTTTGTGTACGATAGCCCTTAAAGTATTAGTAACTATTTGAAATGGTCTTTAATAAAAATAAACTGGTTATTTTTTGTATATTTATAATAAAAATAAATTATTTTTTACATCGATTTATATCCAAATTAAAATATTTTGTAAAGTATTGGAAAAGTGTTTCCACGAGAGAGATTTGAACGACAGGGCGAAGGTTCAAATCCCGCTTGTGGATTTTTTTTAACACATATTTACAAATTTATATTATTACAATAAATATATAAGTGTAAAAAATATACATACAACAGTCTTATTTACATGTTATTTATTACGTGTTTTATATAAAAAATATGGATAAATAAAAGTATTTTTTAAAATTATATTAAAGAAGTTTCTTTAAAATCATCTCCAAATCATTATCCGCCTTATCCCAAGGCACGAAGAGGTTTATTCCTTTATCCTCAGCCGTCGCTTGGATCTTATCACGTTTGCAGTCGGCATTGCAAATAAAGTCGCAAGTCGAAGTCTTGGCATTGAAATGTAGACCTTCCGCGCAAGTAATTATGACAGCTTTCTTGCCATCGCATATCCAGTACTTGTCGCAGTCTGATTCGTGAGCCCAAGGGATGACATTGCACTCTTTGCATTTCTTGTCGACGTCATTACCACCGCTGCCATCACCGGGTTGACATCCCGCGCTCCCTGACCAATCACAAACCTGTGGAAATGTGTTCATTTGAATATTTGACAATTCATTTATTTATTTACTAAGAACGTACACACGCCTGCCTGATGTGCAGACCACAAACTGTCTTTCCTTAATAGACTTAGAGGGACGCCCCACACTGGCGTCTTATGAGCATCAGCGTCGGGCTAGCTGGCGTCTACGCGGCGTTGGTTCAGCGCTCACGTGGACGCCGCCCGGCCCGACGCTGACACTCAAAAGACGCCAGTGTGGGGCGTCTCTGAACTGTATATAAGGTCACATTTTATCAACTACAAATATTTTGAGGATATTCAACAACATATATAAACTATTTTTATGAAAAAACCTTAAATTTTTATACGCTAGTTTTCAAGAAAAACGCCAAAAGACATTTCGATTAAAAAGTAAAATAAAGCACTTTTGGTAGTTTCAATTCAAAGGAGCCGAAACAGAGAGGCCGCTCTTATAAATATTACAATTTTTGTGTCAGGAAAAGTAAAAAAAAATAGCCTGATTTTTTTTTAAATTCTAGGGCCTTATTTCTCTGATATAATTAAATGTTTTGTCAAAATATTTGCAGTTGATAAAATGTGACCTTATATATTATTATGGCATAATAATATGGTTGAACATTTTTGAAGAAATTTGACAGTTTTGGATATGTTGTATGTAGACGTCTGTACATTAACAGGCATAGACCATAGACGCCCTAGACGCCGCATACGAGGGGAACGTCATTCGCCCAACATATTAACTACTGGTAAGTATGTCAGTGCCACGCCCCGAACACTCGATTCAGTCTTGTTTTGACAACGCCGCATAACAGACGTCTCCTAAAAATATAAATATGCCGTATTGCGCCGTAAAATTGTGTGGGAAGTGTGGCAGAAACTCCAGCTTAAAAAAAGATAATATATAATTTCATCGGTAAGTACAATTTTATGAGATAAAACGATAAATGTTTTGCTGACGTAATAATTCCATTATGAAATAAGAAAAATGCACGCGTTGATGTCTTTTAGAAAGTCTCTTTCCTTCTATTGTAAATGCGTATAACGCTATCTCTCTCTGTCTTGGTAACTGCACAATTAGTGTCGGCCAAAGTAAGAACCCATCAACTTATCGATAAATTATTTACGATAAAAGGGATCTTTAAAATTAAACGTATACAATTTATACGTATTCAATAATTTTAGAACATTCTAGAGTAATAACGTTGCATATATACATGTACAACGTTGTTTTAAGTTTACACAAAACCTGACCACCGTTTATTCATTAAAGAATGACAAATATTGAAATAAATGATTAAAATTGGGAAGAGTTTTCATTTGAACAATTCATTTCATTTGTAAAGGTCACCTGCTCGACTGGGTTGAAGTGTGTTCCCGACGGACAGTCCCTCTCCAACTTCTCTCCAAAGTTGCAGTAGTAGAACTTGCTGCAGTTGGCGTGCGGCAGCAGTTGGTGGACTTCGAAGTCGGCAGGGCAACCGTTGGGGAGGGTATCCGGGTCTGTCGGAGGTTTGGCTGTTGGCTTAGGGGTAGCCGTAGGCTTAGGGGTTTCAGTAGGCTTAGTAGGCTTAGGAGTCTCGGTTGGCTTATGAGTAGCTGTAGGTTTAGGTGTTTCAGTAGGCTTAGGGGTTGCGGTAGGCTTAGGGGTTTCAGTAGGCTTAGTAGGCTTAGGAGTCTCGGTTGGCTTATGAGTAGCTGTAGGTTTAGGTGTTTCAGTAGGCTTAGGGGTAGCGGTAGGTTTTGGGGTTTCCGTAGGCTTATGGGTAGCCGTAGGTTTCGGAGTTTCGGTAGGTTTAGGGGTAGCAGTAGGTTTTGGGGTTTCGGTAGGCTTATGGGTAGGAGTAGGTTTTGGGGTTTCAGTAGGCTTATGGGTAGCAGTAGGTTTTGGGGTTTCAGTAGGCTTATGGGTAGCAGTGGGTTTTGGAGTTTCTGTAGGTTTAGGGGTAGCAGTAGGTTTTGGGGTTTCGGTAGGCTTATGGGTAGCAGTGGGTTTTGGGGTTTCGGTAGGCTTAGGGGTAGGAGTAGGTTTTGGGGTTTCAGTAGGCTTATGGGTAGCAGTAGGTTTTGGGGTTTCAGTAGGCTTATGGGTAGCAGTAGGTTTTGGGGTTTCAGTAGGCTTATGGGTAACAGTGGGTTTTGGGGTTTCTGTAGGTTTAGGGGTAGCAGTAGGTTTTGGGGTTTCGGTAGGCTTATGGGTAGCAGTGGGTTTTGGGGTTTCTGTAGGTTTAGGGGTGGCAGTGGGTTTTGGCGTTTCGGTAGGCTTATGGGTAGCAGTAGGTTTTGGGGTTTCGGTAGGCTTATGGGTAGCAGTGGGTTTTGGGGTTTCTGTAGGTTTATGGGTGACAGTGGGTTTTGGAGTTTCGGTAGGCTTATGGGTAGCCGTAGGCTTAGGGGTAGCCGTAGGTTTAGGGGTAGTAGTTGTTGTAGTATGCTCATCTCCGCCAGATTGACATCCAGCGCTCGATGGCCAGTCACAAACCTGAAAATGCGTTTTTTGTCAATTGTATTTATTACACACAACCAAGAAGATAGTAAAAATAAACAACGGTAATAATACCGTTATTAAAAATTAATTTTATATTATTGATAACATTATAAATAATCTTTACCGCCTCTGTCCTTTAGAAGTTCAAAAGGATCATTATAAGACGCCATATTTAATAATTCAAAAATTGAAAACCCGCAACATTTAAAACAATTAGTTATGTTGTTATGTTTTTTTTTTAAAGGATAATTAATTTAGAGTAATTATTGACGGGATTCTTACCATGTATGTATATTATATGTGAGTTAGTAATTACTCTAATGCAAATGACCATGATAGTTCAAATAGGATAATTAATGTTTTGCAATTTAAGGGACATCCGGTTCAACCACCCGACCACCCAGTTTCAGGAAGGAACAGCTATAAATAACAAAAGGCTACATACAGGCTATGCATACAGGTTATGTTCCGAGCGGGGCTACTTATTATTGCACTCATTGTGATTGGTGGTCGGTCTTGTTAACCCACCTGGTTGGTAAGGAACTACCATTTTACAAGATGAAATTTTACTAAAAAAAATCAACCAGCCTCAGAAAGCTCGAGTTAAAATCGAACTCACGACCTTTGGATAATCGGTCCAATGCTACAAAACAATAAAACTACAACAATGATCCTACATATTATTGTGTTCCGGCAATTAAAGAAAAGATAGTCAGTGCCTTAGTAGTTGAGCATATCGGGTTAAATTCGTTTCCACTTTTGGCCTTATCATCACTTAACATCAGGAGAGATGGCAGACAAATGCTTAATCGTAAGGAATGAAACGTTACGTGTGATGTTCAATAATCACCTGTATGACTGGGTTGAAATGCAACCCCGACGGGCAGTCCCTCTCCAACTTATCTCCAAAGTTGCAGTAGTAGAACTTGCTGCAGTTGGCGTGCGGCAGCAGTTGGTGGACTTCAAAGTCGGCAGGGCAGCCGTTGGGGAGGGTATCCGTGTCTGTCGGAGGTTTGGTTATAGGCTTAGGGGTAGCCGTAGGCTTAGGGGTTTCAGTAGGCTTAGTAGGCTTAGGAGTCTCGGTTGGCTTATGAGTAGCTGTAGGTTTAGGTGTTTCAGTAGGCTTAGTGGGCTTAGGAGTCTCAGTAGGCTTATGGGATACGGTAGGTTTTGGGGTTTCAGTAGGCTTATGGGTTACGGTAGGTTTCGGGGTTTCAGTAGGTTTAGGGGTGTCAGTAGGCTTATGGGTTACGGTAGGTTTCGGGGTTTCAGTAGGCTTATGGGTTACGGTAGGTTTTGGGGTTTCAGTAGGCTTATGGGTTACGGTAGGTTTCGGGGTTTCAGTAGGCTTATGGGTTACGGTAGGTTTCGGGGTTTCAGTAGGTTTAGGGGTGTCAGTAGGCTTATGGGTTACGGTAGGTTTCGGGGTTTCAGTAGGCTTATGGGTTACGGTAGGTTTCGGGGTTTCAGTAGGTTTAGGGGTGTCAGTAGGCTTATGGGTTACGGTAGGTTTCGGGGTTTCAGTAGGCTTATGGGTTACGGTAGGTTTCGGGGTTTCAGTAGGCTTATGGGTTACGGTAGGTTTCGGGCTTTCAGTAGGCTTATGGGTTACGGTAGGTTTCGGGGTTTCAGTAGGTTTAGGGGTGTCAGTAGGCTTATGGGTTACGGTAGGTTTCGGGGTTTCAGTAGGCTTATGGGTAGCAGTAGGTTTTGGGGTTTCGGTAGGCTTATGGGTAGCAGTGGGTTTTGGGGTTTCTGTAGGTTTATGGGTGACAGTGGGTTTTGGAGTTTCGGTAGGCTTATGGGTAGCGGTAGGCTTAGGGGTAGCCGTAGGTTTAGGGGTAGTAGTTGTTGTAGTATGCTCATCTCCGCCAGATTTGCATCCAGCGCTCGATGGCCAGTCACAAACCTGAAAATGCGTTATTTGTCAATTGTATTCATTACATACAACCGTGAAGATAGAGATCATTTTAATTTTACTGATAATTTAAAAAAACATCTTAACCGCTTCTTTCGCTTAATGGTTCACAATGGGGGCTTTATTAGATTGCATATGTGTTAATGCCTAAATTGAAAACCGCGTAACATTTAAACAAATATTTAAAGCATGTTATGTTTTTTTAAATAGCATGATTAATGTTTTGGAATTTAAGGGACATCTAGTTCAGCCAAACGGTTTCAGGAAGAAACAGCTAAAAATAAGAAAAGGCTACAAAACAGGTTATGTTCCGAGCGGGGCTACTTATTATTGCACTCATTGTGGTTGGTGGTCGGTCTTGTTAACCCACTTGGTTGGTAACTACCATTTCATTTAAGTCTTCCGCCGTAACAACAATGATCCTACATATTATTGTGTTCCGTCAGCTAGAGAAAAGATAGTCAGTGCTTCAGTAGTTGAGGATACCGGGTTAAGTTCGCTTCCACTTTTGGTCTATCATCACTTAACATCAGGTGCGATGGCAGCCAAATGCTTAATCTTATGGAATGAAACGTTACGTGTGATGTTCAATAATCACCTGTATGACTGGGTTGAAATGCAACCCCGACGGGCAGTCCCTCTCCAACTTCTCATCGAAGTTGCAGTAGTAGAACTTGCTGCAGTCAGCGTGCGGCAGCAGTTGGTGGACTTCGAAGTCGGCAGGGCAGCCGTTGGGAAGGGTATCCGGGTCTGTCGGAGGCTTGGTTGTAGGCTTAGGGGTAGCCGTAGGTTTAGGGGTTTCAGTAGGCTTAGTGGGCTTAGTTGGCTTATGGGATACGGTAGGTTTAGGTGTTTCAGTAGGTTTAGGGGTAGCGGTAGGCTTAGGGGTTTCAGTAGGTTTAGGGGCTTCAGTGGGCTTAGTGGGCTTATGAGTCTCAGTAGGCTTTTGAGTTACGGTAGGCTTAGGGGTTTCAGTGTGTTTAGTAGGCTTGGGGGTAGTAGTAGGCTTAGGAGTAGTAGTTGTTGTAGTAGGCTCTGGGGTAGTTGTCGTAGTTGTAGGTTTTGGAGTGGTCGTTGTGGGCTTAGGTGTAGTGGTTGTAGTTGTAGCAGCAGGTTCTGTTGGTGGTACTCCAGAAAGATTACAGTTGGCTTGAGCGGGATGGATGCACACCTGTTGGTCAAGATTTCGTTAAGATAGCAGAATTTATTTGCTGTGAGTGGTTTTCTCTGGTATTTATAAATATTTAATAGGTCTCTTCAATTATAACAATTTTGGAAGCGTGTAAGATGTTTTGTTGTGCTTTATTCTTTGTGACCTTTGTATATTGATGTATGTCACAAGCAAAAAAAAAAGAAATCAATTTGAGGTTGGTAGCCATCCAGATAAGGCTGAGGCCTTCCACTGAGGCTGTGAAATTCCACTCTGAATCTACTTTTAAATCGTTTAAGACTTTTTTAATGAGTCTTACTCTGAATCTACCTTCAAATCAATAAAAACTTTTTAACGGTTCTGTGGTTACTTCAAACTGGATGAGCACAATGTGTGGTTGATATATTTTTGTGTTCTGCTGTTTGTTTCTGTATCATCTCTTGTTATTTATACCTACTATTAATAAAGAGGTAAAGCTTGTGGCTTTGTGTCTTTGTTTGTTTGAGTAGAGTAATCTCTGGAACTACTGTTCCAATTTATTTAATCGTATGATAATATGAAATAGGCGAAGGAGGAATATACATGTCAAAATTGCTTAACACTAAATATCATAAAATTCTAATTCTAATTACAAGTCAATGTCCAGATCCCGGAGCCAATTGATGAAGTCAGGTGGCAGCTCATTCATATCACTTCTAGGTCCTGGATACGCGCGAATAGGGCATCGCTGCACAATGTATTCCATAGTTTGGGCCAATTCCGAAAATTCTTGCATTGATAGGGCTCTTTCAAATTAGGCATTTCGTGTCGGGCCACGCCAGCCGCAAGACAGCCGCACGACAGCCGCACGCTTGTTTTAATATACGTCCGACACAAAACGCCTAATTTGAAAGATGCCATAGGTAATTAAATAAGGCAATTAATATAATATAAGGTAATATAGGCTAGACTATATTTTATTTACTAAAATCAACGTAGACAAAGTCCCGGTAAACAAAATGCAAGAACAACCAACTGAATTCTGCTGTGTACTCACCTGTTGTTCATAAGAGAACTCGGTGCCGCCAGCGCAGTCCCTAGGTATCTCCCATCTTTGTCCGTACTCGCAGTAGTAGAACTTGGTACAATCGTACTCGTGGGAAAGGAGCCAATGACCCTCCAGTGGACACTGGTCTGAGGGGACGAAGTTACGCTCTTCCGAGCCCGGCCGCCCGTTGGCGACCGCTAGGCAAGTTAAGATAAGGAGTTTACCTGCAGAAAAGATACTTTTTTATAGTACGCTGGTAAATCATGATCTACATCAGCTCTTTTTATATCCTCACTGCTGGAGCATGAGCCTTCCCTATAGATGGATAGGGAGACTTGGTGGTTGTTAACGACTGCTGATGTAGCCGGGACCAAGGGCTTTACGTGCCTTTCAGAAGCACGGAGGAACTAAGTTGAGCAGAAGTTGCTCTGCCTTCAGCAATTGCAGACCAGGCGCGTTAACCATTGCGTATTCGAGCTCCTTCTATGTATAGTTTATTATCATCATCATCAGCTCATTTTAAGTCCCCACTGCTGGGGCACGAGCCTTCCCTATGGATGGATAGGGAGAACAGGCCATAAAACACCACGCGCGCCCACTGCGGATTGGTGGTTGTTAACGACTGCTAATGCAGCCGGGACCAACGGCTTTATGTGCACGACGAAGCACGGAGGAGCTCGAGATGATAAATTTTTGGTCACCCATCCGATGACCGGCCTTTACGAAAGTTGCTTAACCTCGGCAGTCGCAGACCGGGCTGGTTAACCACTGCGCCATCGAGTTCCTTCATGAGTAATATAGCATAAACATAAAGCATACAATATGTATTTAACTAAAAGACAAAAAAAGCTTCACATTCATCCTTTTATTATACTGTGTAAATATTATAGGCTATTTACTCCTTTACTAATACGTTTTCATTTTATTGCTTTATTTATTTTTCTCATATAAATTTACAGTTTTAAATATTTTCTAAAAACAAAATAAGTAAAAATTTTTTTTTTAAATAGGGGTCCGCCGGCATCGGAACCAGGATCCAAGCTACCGGTGGTTAGGGCTCCAGAGACAGGAACCTCCTCACAATGCGTGCCGTATCGAGGAGAACTGCCTTCTGAATCAGGCCCTTGATCCAGCCGCCTAACGAGAGCCTCATCAGATGTTGATTGAGACTCTTGGCCATCACGCCGTTATTATAATTATTAATATTATTTATGACAACAATTTATAAAATTGCTTTAAATAATTAGTCGTGTACTCCCCCTTTATCTAATTTACATTGTATCTTTATTTATGATAGACGTTATTTATGATTATCATTTATTTTATATTTCTTCGAATGTTTTGGTGATATTATCAATTTAATAACGGTATAAAGACACATTTATGTCAATGATAAGTTTAATTGCACCTTATGCATGTAGATTACAATCTTTTTGATGCTATCTGTGGATTATGCTATCTGTGGAGTTGCGTGCGCAACGGGCAGTGTTTAAGGTGATTAAATTTAAGACCTTTCGATACCGCACTTCAGATCTTTATAAAACCTGTGAGGTTCTAACCGTTCGACAACTATTTGTTGTACAGCTGATATTAAAGCAGCATTCTTAAGGGGGTGCAGCGCGGAATTTGAAAATTTACGTGTTTTTAAGTCACTGGTGCTAGGCGCTGAATAGGTCTTAAACATTAAAAGGACTAGTGTAGGTTAGCTTGATCCTTTCACAGGGTCATGGTTGTCTTGGAATTTGAAACAAATACCCAGAAACTGCATAAACATTACGTAAAATAATGATATCTAAAAACTTATTTCTTCAGAAACTTTGTAAATATAGCACAAATGAAACAATGATCCGACATCAAAATGTTTGTATTGATATTTCGCAGGGCACTGTTGTCTTAATTTTCAATTAAAAACATGAATATGAAAATATTGAGGCTTTTATTATTCTTTACCCAAACGCCTATGATTTTACGAAAGTAAACATTGCTCTAATTAAATCACCAGCCTACTCTGTACAGATATTAGTGTGCGAGCGTATTCGTAGTCGTGCGCCGTTGTTACACCACTGCCACGCGCCGCTCGCTCGCTATCATAAAGAAACTTGAAACTCGCAGTTTTGCGTCCGCGCTGCACCCCTTTAAAGTTATGATCTACCCACAGCAAACTGACAGGCGAAGTAAAGTAGTGGCTGTACGAAGAGCATTAAAACCAGTTTCAGTCAAAGGTTCTACTATTACGGTGGATTACTTTACAAAAAAAATTATCAGATAATAAACATACACAAATTATATAGATACACTTGTAAAAAAGCGATAACTGAATGGCTACTTAACTCGATTACTATCAAACAGAATTGCTTCATACAATTAAATAAGCTTAAATTAAATAATTATAATTATAATAAATGGACAAGTTATGCTTGTTCAACGTATCTGAGGCCCACCTACCTCCGGTGTCATGTGAGACACACGTGCTAATTTTGGGACACATGTATAATACTTTTAGAGATGTTATTATAAGTCGGACTAAGTGGGTTTAAGCCAGTTTAATAAAAGCTTTCATCGCCAAAAAAAATTTAAATTTTTACTTTCTAACAGCTATATAGAAATTAAGTGGTCTGTATTAAAAATTGTTTGTAATAAACACAATACGAATATTCCAGTAATTATTTTCCACATTGCCCAGTAAAAGCTGATTATACATTTTTGGTCACCCATCCGATGACCGGCCACTGCGAAAGTTGCTTTACCACAGCATTCGCAGACCGAGCGCGTTGCCATCGAGCTAAAGACTTTAATCAGTTGCTGACCCCTATTTGTAAGGATTAAAGGGAAACAATGCCAATCACTGGTTAATGTTGGATACTGGTGCCACTTATACTTGGAAAATAGATTTTAATAAAACATCGAGCTCTTCAGTTACAATATCACTACTTAAGGCGAAGGGTAAGGCACACTAGCGCCGCTAATGGATTTAATTTGATAACTGCTAAACTGGATTTTTTTTCAAACATTGCGGACCTTCCGACACTAGGCAAACATCTATTATTGAATAATTGTGCACTACTTTTAGGTTTGTTTTTGTATTCATTCACTAATACCAAAAGTGGCCATTGTTTGTGAATAAATGCGATAGTCCGTTTTGTGAATAAACCACGCAACAAAAAGTAGTGCACAATTATTAAATAAATACTATGGATGCTTTCCTGTTGTCGGACGGTACGCAATATTTAAAAAAGATCCGGTCCGTTAGTAATTGTCAAATTATCAATTGGTGGCGCTAGTGTGTCTTATTACCCTTCGCCTTAAAAAAGTATTTAAAAAAATCACAAGCGGCATTCGAACCAGCACCCCAAGTTCCAAGACATTCCAAGTCAAGTGCACTTCCTATTGGCTCTGGGGGGCGATTTTGGAACCGGTGACAACTCACGCTATGATATCAATTACGAATGCTTCGTTTCGCTCGCTTTTTTTACTAGTAATAATTTTGTATGGCATGTGTAGTTTTTATTTTATCAATTTTTAATTTATTTATTAGTTTTAATTTTGTATTTGGACATGTGTAATTTTTTTTTTTTTCTTTTAGTTTAGGCTACAAGTAGCTCTTACGAATGTCACTATGCCATCGGTTCGTAAGTCTACTCTGGGCGGGAGATCTTGTACTGAGAAGAACAGGCAAGAAACTCAGCAAGTGTCCAGATCTTTTCTCCCTTACAGAGTCAAAAATATTGGAAAATGCCCGATCATAGCAGGACACTTTCCATTACAAATAAACACAAAACATATTTATAGAAAACAACCACAACATGTAAAAAGAAAAAAAAAAGAAAAAAAACAAAAAAAAAATCTAGGTTAACTAATTTACATCAGGCAAAAGTTTCAATTTCCACAATGTCATACAGTACCACTACAGCATTCTAGTAAAATTTAAAAATTGTTTTAGAAGAACAAAGTCAAACTATAGTGAATAATACTAAAAATAAGATAAGTATGCAAGAGCAGACCTTCTTTTATTCCTTCTTTTATTTTATCAATTTTTATTTTGTGTAAGTACCTAAATAATTTTATATAACTATTAGATATTTGTATACCTTGGTGAAACTAAATAATAAATTTAACACCTATGACATTGTACCTAGCCTGCATTTCACAAATAAATAATATTGTATTCTATTCGTTTTCCTCTTAATCAAGGTCACTGGTAACTTATTTTTGACATAGAACATTCTCGAACGGTATGTAGGTTTGATAAGCATAATGTAGATCATGCTATAATTATTATATTTCATATTATATTTCGTGTCACTATTAATTTCTAGATTACCGGTGACATTTAAAAATGGGTATAATTTAAACGCTCACCAGAAATATTTTTTAGACCCTAAGCCTAAATATTATTTTTGCTTCCCAAAATGGATAAATGATCACCAAATTTTTACACTATTATTCAAATCATTGAGGATACTAGCTGCCCTACTCCTGTAGGTCACGTGATATGTTAGAATATGTCAGGAATATGTTAGGTATTTTTTTTTATTAGACAACAGAAAGCTAAAATTACCAAATTGAAACTCGAGGCATAAAATATTGGTGTTATCTATTTGGTGACAAAATTACATATTTGGTCTGAAATGCAGTTAAAAGGTATTCATATATTTTTATTGCATTTAATAAAAATATAAATTGTATCCTTTATAATATTTTAGGAAACACAATTTGGTGAGCATTTATCCGTTTTGGTAAGCGTTTCGAATTTGATTGGTAGTAGAATTGATACATTTTTGGTAGGCGTTTTAACACAAGTCTTTAAAAATCGCCCTCTTGTCTGACTGTTCTAAATCATCATACTCTTTATTTATAAGCCAATCCCTCCCTTGTTTAATTTTTTAATCATCATCATCGTCAGCTCATTTTACGTTCCACTGCTGGGGCACGAGCCTTCCCTACCTATGGATTGATAGGGAGAACGGGTCATTAACCACCACACGGGCCCATTGCGAATTAGTGGCTGTTACGACTGCTCATGTAGTCGGGACCAACGGCTTCACGTGCCTTCTGAAGCACGGAGGAGCTCGAGATGATACATTTTTGGTCTCCCATCCGATGACTGGCCTTTGCGAAAGTTGCTTAACCTCAGCACTCGCAGACCGGGCGCGTTAACCACTGCGCCATCGAGCTCCTCGTAATTTTTTAATAAGAGTTTAGCTTTCTTAAAAATAAAAGAATAGCCGAAGATGTGGCTTGCATTGGGAGAGGCCTATGTCCAACAGTGGACTGATGTGGGCTGATTATGATGATGATGATGATTATTATTCCAAAAGCCTTAACACTATATCACACACAGCACATTAAAAAAAAACTCCTATTTTTTTATTAATAAAAAATATCACATACCTAACATATTGCGCCTTAGTAAAAACCTTTGCACCCGCACTAATATGTGCTTATGTATTAAAATACTAATTTAAGCTTATATATAGACTTTTTTGTAGATTGCGATTTATAATCGTCATGTTATGTTATCATTATTATAAAGATTATTTTAAGACATATTCATTTAATTTTATTCGCTTCTTCACTTCGTTTTGTCGTGACGAAACACAGGAGGTAGCGAGAGCGATTAGCGATTTTTATAGACAGTTGGTACACGCCTACACATGAGACTACCACGGACTGTCAAAGGAGATCAACCAAAATGGTACCGATTTGTAATGAGTTGTACATTCGTAGATTTTAGATATTATATTAAGCATTAAACAAGGTATATTATACGAAAAAATGGGAATCGAAACTAGCAGAACAAGCCTAAAAAAGTATTTAGAAGTAAATTGATAAATTAATCGTAGATACCGTAAAAAGGAACGCAAAAAGCAAATCGATTAAAATTGATTTAATTATTAACAATGAATAAAACAATAATTCGTTTATATTGACAAAAGAAAACTAAAGAAAACGCGATTAAAAAAGTAAATACTTTTAATTCGTGCATTTACATTGAGAAAATAACATAATTATTTTATGTAACTCAATAAATCAATGTAATCGATAACCAATCGATGTTTTTCAGTTGTGCCCTTGTCAATGGTAGTCTATTCAAACCGCGGGGCTTATCTGTCACTGTCACTCGGTGTCAGACGTCAGTCACCCTGCCCTATAGTGTTTAGTGTCACTTGCGAATGCTTGTTGAAGCTACCGGTGTCTTTGTGTTTTCCTACGATTATTTACCTGTTTTATGCTACTTCTTACGGATTCTGATTGCGCTTGTGATTTGGATAACTGACGATTGGACTTGGCTTAAAACAAACATACGACTACGGCTATCTTACGGACTTTGATTATTAACTACGACTTTACAGTTTACGGTAACTATCTGCCTACTTTTTTAATAAAAATAAATAAATTATGAGGTTATATATATATAAGTAATGATTATGAGTTTAATGATGTCTATCAAATTCACAGACATGGAGAGAACTTCTTGTTTAAACTGTGGCTTATCATCACACCGAGAACGACGCTGAAAATATTTTACAAACATAAAAATATCAAGAATATTCATGTGGGACAATAACCAATGTAATATAATAGTTATAGATAACTACTAAATACCTGACGCTGCGGTTGCCACTGCTGTAATCTCTCAATGATTTCAGGTCCGATCTGTGCTAACATACGTGTTAGCACAGATCGGATTCAGTAGTTATCTATAACTATTATATTACATTGGTTATTGTCCCACATGAATATTCTTGATATTTATGTTTGTAAAATATTTTCAGTTCTCCGATGAAGACTTCATCTGCAATCAATGCATGAATGCTGTACAAAGAAGTCTGGATGATACAGAGTGAACACTTGCAGAGCAGCTAGTTTTAAGCATGCTCTAGAATGAGCATGTGTGTCTGTACTTTTATATACCTATAATTTACGTAATATGTCTTTAGGTTGTCTTACATAAATAATAAAAAGGTTTTAGAATATTATTAATAACGGAAATAACATTTCTTAATTAAATTAGTTTTTTTTTAAATTCAATAAACGAATTGAGTTATCTCGACAACTCTACTAGCTAGCAAACTCAAATAAAGACAATAATTATACTACTATAATAAGGTTTAAAATGGCAAAAGTTTTGTAGCTGTACAAAGAACTTATTACCGGTACCAAAGCTCCATACAAAGTGGTTGTTCTCCTTTCCTTAATAGACTCTGAATTTTATGTCTTTGGCATATGGTTGAACATTTATTGAAAAAAGTCAGTTTTGGTAGGTCTGATTTGCAAGCGTCTGTACAACAGTTTACACTATTTAAAAGTCTATGTAGCGTTAGGTTTTTTATGATCTAGATAGAAAAGAAAAAAAACAATGGTCTATTACTTTACTTTTAAGAGTGCCATTTGAACTAAAAAATTCAAATGGCACTCTTAAAAGCGATAATAGCGCTACATTGGAATTAAATTGCTAGGAAATTGAGTGAACAAATTATTATCGAGATGGGGCGTTCCGAAATTGCGAAACTTATCCCAATATCGATACATATTAATCGCATTGGAATTGTATTGAGATTGAGTTTGCGTCAAGAGTAGCCTACCAGGTGTGGTCAAGGCACTGTGTTTACCCGTTAATATTTAAAAAAATAAGTCTTTTGAGGAAATTTGACAGTCTGTGGTAGTCTGATGTACAGGCGTACCGCTGGGAATCAAACCTGGGACTTCTGAGTCTAAACCGGTGGGCTTAACACAAGACCACAAAAATAAATCTTTCCGAAATCGCTACCGCTCGTGAACTGCCGATCGCAATAAACACAATATGAATATTCCAGTAATTTCTTTCCATAATGCCTAGAAAAAGCTAATAATACTTAAATTTTTTGTTATTTTCGGAAGGAAAGTCCTAACACAAGGGAAGATAAAGTAAAATTCTTGTTACCAACTCATGTTAGCAACAAAAACAGAAATGTATATTACGAAAAACAATGAGGTGTTTCTAATTAATCTATAGAGATTAACAAGAAATATCGGATAACAAAACCAAATAATACCTTTTGTTTTATTTCCTAGTAGGTACTATATTACCACCTATCCATCTTATCTTAGGTAACGTTTCAGTTTTCTTAATTGTTCAGATTCGCGCTCACTACGGTCATTAGAAAACTTAAGCCTTAAAACCCCCCCCACCGTACCCACCTTTTATGATTATTCTTTTACCGTCCAAGCTGTTCGTCTCTGGAAGTCGCTTCCAGTTGCGGTCAGGCGTGTGAAATCAATTCACACATTTAAGGAGCTCGTGAAAAAATCCTCTTTTCCATTTAACCCTGACCTGCTACAAAGTTGCCATATCCCCTACTTTCCTACCTGAGACTACTATTATGTTTAAGTAAGTTAATTTATATATGTTATATTTATCATTATTATCTTCTTTATTTATTTTCTTTCTTAGAACTAGATTTTTACAATATTTTAATATAAAAACAATAAAACATTATAAAAACCTAATCCTAGAGTCCCAGCAGCGGGGCAGGGCCCAAGTACCGGTGGTCAGGGCTGCAGAGTGAGGAACCTTCTGACAATACGTGCCGTGTCAAGGAGTACTGCCTTTTGCATCTGACCCTTGACCCAACCTTTCAGTGAGAGCCTGGTGATGTTGATCGAGGCTCTTCGCTATCAGACCGTTTGCCGAAACGACTATCGGTACAATAATGGTTATTACTCCATTTATATAATACACACTATTGTATTACGCCTGATGGCCAAGAGCCTCGATCAACATCAAATGAGGCTCTCGTTAGGCGGCTGGATCAAGGGCCTGATTCAGAAGGCAGTTCTCCTCGATACGGCACGCATTGTGAGGAGATCCCTGTCTCTGGAGCCCTAACCACCGGTAGCTTGTACTCTGGTCCCGATGCCGGCGGACCCCTATTTTTTTATATTTTTAAATGTTTTATTTATTTTGTTTTTAAAAAATATTTAAAAATGTGAATTTATCTATGAGAGAAAATAAATAAAGAGGATAATAATAATAAAGGTTTTTTATTGTCTCAAAGTATTACAATAACTTAATTGAAGTTTGAGTACCTCTGTTAAGTAACTATCCCATCAAAAACAATACTTGTCAAAAAAAACCAAGTCTCGCAACTCAGTTGTTCTGCGGTAAAAAGTTGTGAGATCCATGTAATACCAAGTCGGTTATTAATTTATTCAGTCTCTACTTAAGCGACTTTTTGTCTTAATACGTCCAGTCTCTAAGACCACGATCGTGGTCCATAACATTCTTTAATGTTTTATATAAATATATTGAGACTTGGCCATCGCCTGAAAACACGTGTAAATTCAAGGAAAAACTATCACGGCGAGAGCTCTGAAGATTTCTTTGACTTTATCCCGCCTTCTCCCTTCCTCCATAGGAGTACGCGTGCTCTAAGAAGTCACCGCTGTACTGTCTCGAACATTCCATCGTGCACAAAAGAAACTTGGGTCACCATACAAAAGTCGTCGTTTCTTTGTCGCATTTCTCCAGTTGTGTCTAGACTCCGTTTCCACTTAACATCAAATGAAGTGGAGTCATTTGCCGAGCTAGGTATAAAATATATGTGCAGTTTCTTATGCCCGTTCTTCTGCAAAGTTAAAAGGACGTCCTGAATGGATGGTAAGCAAAATATTTTGAAACGATTCAAAAGCGCTTATCTAATAAGTTTACTTGAATAAAGATTATTTAATTTCATTACTATCTTTTATCTTTAAGACATGTACTTGACGTTTATAAGTGGACTACTTTGCCTATAAATAAAGATTTTTCATTTCTTTTCAACCTAGCATAGTCTAGATAAGCGTCAGAGAGAAGCGGCAGATTGTAAAACATGCCTCCAATCCTATAATACTTGCAGATCACGACCACTCTGCCAAGAGTGACAACGACTCGGAAGAAGCGTCTTCTCACTCTTCTCTCTTCTTCTCTCGTCTCAGCGTCTGCTACCGCTTATACCACGGCGAGTGCTCTGAAGATTTCTTTGACCTTATCTCACCTTCTCCCTTCCTCCATAGGAGTACGCGTGCTGCTCTCCGGAGTCACCGCTGTACTGTCCCGAACATTCCATCGCGCACAAAGAAATTAAGTGACTCGTATCTTGGCCGCACTTCCAAAAGATGGAATAGTCTACCAGCACTCGTTTTCCCTCCTTCCTATGACATGGGGTCCTTCAAACGAGGCGTGAACCTTGTGGGCCGGTAGGGTGAGGGTGACCGATGTTGCGTTGTTTCACGCTGCATCAGTTGTCTTCGCGTCTGGACTCCGTTTCCACTTTAATATCAGATGGAGTGGAGTCATTTGCCGAGCTAGTTACCTACTAAAAATAAAACCTTGCATTATTTCTATTATCAGATATTTCTATTATAAGTCATATTTCAAACACAAAACTAAGCTAATGCAAAAAAATGTCGGATTAACTCCGAAATAATCGCACAAGGGATTATTGAGATTTCCCATATCTTAATTAGGATCAATGAAAATCATCTTTGTTGTTTACGACATAGCTAACTATACTTTTATCATTGTTTAATGGGATTATCTAGGACTAGTTTTTGAACTGAGATTTTACAAGCGATCTATTTTTTGTTGGTCATAGTTGCCTAGTGTGAGTTTTGTTTACTATCTGTATTCATTCGATTACGTTTACGAAAACGAAAATTAGTATGGCATTATATATTATGACCTACGAGGAGAGTTAACATTTTGCCATACAAATTCTCGTTTTCGTTAACGTGATCGAATGAGGGTGGGAACGGATTTTTTTGTATTTTTTTTCTATTCTATTAGTTCCATGGCGATGGTAAATAACGACTGCGTCGCTTGTATATTTACTACATTGTGACTAACTTATTATCTACACCTTACAAGACTATTTATACAATAATAACTATGTAGATGTTGGAGGGAGGATGCCGTGTCTTATCTTAATCAGATCTACACGCGATTAGGAATGCGTTTACAAACTCTTGAGGATAAGAAATTATGTGGCGACCGCAGGCCGGCGGTTTGGTAGCGATAAATTGTAAAATGTCGCGATTGGTACTGTCACAATAAGCCTGCCGGTCATTGGAGGGGTGACCAAAAAACTATTATCCCGAGCTCCTTCGTGCTTCAGAAGGCACGTAACACCGTTGGTAACGGTTGCATCTGTAGTCGTTGGTGGTGGATCCCGCGTGGTGGTTCATGGCCCATCCATAGGGAAGGCTCGTGCCCCAGCAGTGGGTACATAAAATGAGCTGATGATGATTAAAGTTGTAAAAACAATTAACAGTTTTATATAGGAGTAGCTGACCGGCGGACTTCGTATCGCATTTTTTTTAAATGTAACCTATGTTACTCTATGGTAATGTAGCATTCTAATGGTGAAAGAATTTTTTAAATCAGTCCAGTAGTTTTTGAGTTTATTCGTTACAAACATACATACATACAAAAATACAAAGGTTTCCTCTTTATAATATTAGTATAGACTAGCTGACCGGCGGACTTCGTCTCGCATTTTTTTATATAGCCTGTGTTACTCAGCGCTAATGTAGCATTCTAATGGTGAAAGAATTTTTTAAATCGGTCCAGTAGTTTTTGAGTTTATTCGTTGCAAACATACATACATACATACAAAAATATGAAGCTTTCCTCTTTATAATATTAGTATAGATGGGTCACTAAAAATTTGTTTTATTAATCAATTGTTTGTGTGTTTAGAGTACTTTAAAGCGGCGAGTATGTATGAAAAAAATAATGAGAGTAAATAAAGCGACAAAGGTGTGTAAGAATCGCAGCAAGTGGCAGGAAGTGGTCTCAGCCTTCCCCTAGGGGAGTCACGCATGAATGTATGTATAGCCTATGTTAAAAACAGTCTCCATTTTATCATTAATCACGGTTATGTATATACAAAGGAAATTTAAATTAATCTATAGCCAATCCTAATCTTGGATTAGTTGCGAGTTGTCACGCAAAGCTACTGATACGCAAATACTTAAAACTACACATTTAAATTAAAATCTTTATTGCCTGTCTGTCACATAGTTAATAGGAAGTTAGCAACAAGAAGCATTTGTCACAAGAACAGATATTTTGTTAATGTTTTTTGCTTTTAAGGGGGTGCTGCGAGGAATTTTGAAAATTTACGTGTTTTTAAGTCACTGGTGCTAGGCGCTGAATAGGTCTTATACATTAAAAGAACTAGTGTGGGTTAGCTTGATCGTTTCACAAGGCCATGGTTGTCATGGAATTTGAAACAAATACCCAGAAACTGCATAAACAATACGTAAAAGTAATGATATCTTAAAACTTATTTCTTTTGAAACTTTGTAAATATAGCACAAATGAAACAATGATACGACAACAAAATGTTTGTATTGATATTCCTCAGGCCACTGTTGTCTTATTTTTCAATAAAAAAATATGAATGTGAAAATATTAAGACTTTTATTATTTTTTATCGCCTATGATTTTACGAAAGTAAACATTGCTCTAATTAAATCACCAGCTTACTCTGTACAGATATTAGTGTGCGTGCGTATTCGTAGTCGTGCGCCGTTTTCACAGCACTGCCACACACCGCTCGCTCGCTATCATAAAGAAACTTGAAACTCGCAGTTTTGCGTCCGCGCTGCAAACAAATTTTTTATGGGTCCAGCTGAAAATCAGCGTTGTGGCTACAAGCTACAACACGAGCTGAGCTGGTCAGCCCTTTCAGTTGTTTCTCATTGTACCTTAGGTATAAGAAACCTATTGTAATTATAATGTACTTCTTAGTTGTCGCCCGCGACTTCGTTTTCGAAGACTACATCCCACAGGAACCTGTTACCGAGATAAAAAGTGTCCTATATCCTAGTCCGGGTCATGGTCTGTCTATATGCAAGGTTTCATCAAAATCCGTTCAGTAAAACAGACAAAAATTCTAAAAACTGTTGGAACGTGTTTTGTTATCGATTCTAAGTATCCCCAGCCAACTTTTTTCGAATATCTTTCATGTAATTGTACAGACTTTCGACCCTCCTTAGCTTTAAATGAAATTAAATGAAAAATTATTTATTAAGTGTCACACCTGATACATGAAATAAAATAAAAATAAAACAGAATTTAAAAAAATTTTGAATAATTTCGGCGGGCTGGTTAGAACCACGATAGCTCAATTGGAAGAGCACCTGACCCGGAATGTTAGAAGGGTGCAGGTTCAAATACAGCTCGTGGAAATTTTTTCAACATTTGTGTTTTTGTAATTTGTTCGCAACAAAATTTGCGTTAAAAATTATTTGAACATTAACAGAATTAAAAAATGCAAAGTGACACAAAAAAGGTATACATCCACTCAGCATTTGTCAGAACACCAAAGGTGTCCTGACGCTGATCTTCCATGGAAGCCTAGAAAAGAGGACACCAATGTATGTAATGTATGTATGTATCGTATGTAATGTATCCTGCTCGTGGAAATTTTTTCAACATTTGTGTTTTTGTAATTTGTTCGCAACAAAATTTGCGTTAAAAATTATTTGAACATTTATAAAATGTATCTATTATACTACTCAATAAATATCACGATTATGCAACCATGCTTATTGAAGTAGTTAGCAACCCGTTAAAGATAATTGTACCGTCTTGTGCGTCAAATTAGTGAATTGTAATTGATTAATCAATCAAAAATATCAGCTATACAATGGTGATAATTTAGATAGGCACAGACTTGGGTGGTACTGGGTGGTAGTTTATTATCTCTATATGTATATTAATACGTGAAGCAAAAACTTTGTACCCGCTTTTACGGAAATAGCGCGGACGGAGGAGTATGAAATTTCGCACACTTATAGTTTATATAGAGAAGGTTATCCGAATGTAATTTTTTTTTTTAATTATGCATAAAAAATACATAAAATTTTTCTATATTATATCCTTTATTGTACTTTAAAATTACAGTTTAAATTACATTATAAAAACATATACAAGGGTGAGCTTATCTCTAAAAGAGATCTCTTCCAGCCAACCCTAGCTGTAGTTAGAAACGAAAGACTGCGGGACCAATTGTCGACCATAACATAAATAAATAAACCTAAAAATAAATAAATAGGTACTTAAACTAATTATAATGCATCTAAGTACATACCTATACACATATACATATATATATATGTAATAATATATATAATAATAAATAATGTTAGATAATAAATAAATATGACTCAGATCATACAATTCCTGCTAGCGTGATCATTGAGATTGACTCTTAATTTTTTTAGATCGCATTCTGTCATGAAATTAAGTTGATGACTCTATTAGCTTCTTTAAGAAGAGGTCCAATCGCTATACCTAATCCTGAGGCAAGTTCCAGCTGTTCTTCTTTTGATACTGTTTTCAGAGATGATTCTAACGCTTGATTTTTCAGGAATTGATCTGAGTCTCTGTCAATGTGGTTCCAGCAAGCTTGACTTTGTAATTATCGATAGTCCTGGATTTCTGCATATCAATGATATGCTTCCACTTGGAAATATTCATTGCTATGCAGATGATAGCACAGTGCATGGGGGATATAACGGTCACCCAGCGGCAGGGCGGGTCGAAACCGAAGTTAACCGAGTGAATCTTGTCATTGAGCTCAATCGAGTATTGGACCTCATATCTAAATGGGGCTCCAATAATCTTGTTGAGTTCAATGCCAAGAAAACAAAGGTGTGTGCGTTCACGGCAAAAAAGTCACCATTCCTTCCCCTTCCAACTCTTCAGGGTACATCTCTAAGCCTGCAGAGCAGTATCAACATGCTCGGTATGACGATTCACTGCGATCTGAACCAAAGGGACTACATACATCGAAGCCGTGATCAAAACAGCCTCACGAAAACTCGGTATTCTGAACAGGGTGCGGCGATTCTTTACGCCTGACCAGTTGTGTCTTTTGTACAAGACACAGGTACGGTCTTGCGTGGAGTATTGCTCGCACATCTGGGACGGTTCCACAAAGTACCTTCTCGATGCTTTGGACAGATTGCAGCGCCGCGCTATACGCATTATCGGCAACGCAGAAGTCACAAATACTCTTGAAACTCTGCAATTGCGTAGAGATATTGCGTCACTCAGTGTGTTTTACCGCTTATACCACGGCGAGTGCTCTGAAGAACTCTTTGACCTCATCCCACCTTCTCCCTTCCTCCATAGGAGTACACGTGCTGCTCTCCGGAGTCACCGCTGCACTGTCTCAAATATTCCATCGCGCACTAAGAAATTTGGTGACTCGTTTTTTTGTCGCACCTCCAAAACATGAAATAGTTTGCCAGCACACGTTTTCCCTCCTTCCTATGATATGGGGTCCTTCAAACGAGGCATGAAGAGGCACCTTGTAGGCCGACAGAGTGAGGGTAACTGATGCTGCGTTGTTTTCACGCTGCACTAGTTGTCGTCGCATCTGGAATCCATATTCACTTAACATCAGGTGAATTGGAGTCATTTGCCGTGCTAGGTATAAAAAAAAAAAAAAAATTGGTTCGTTCATTTTCTCTATGGTCAGAGCAGCAAGTACCAGATCTGGGTAATTAGTCGAAGTGAAACATTGATAAGAGGGATCTATCAAATGTATGTACATATATGATATCATCCGGATTCTCATCATTGGTCGTTAGATGTTTCTTTACCTCCTCTTATTCTTCAATAAATTTTAGGAGTTGGGAAGGAAGCGGTTTAATGCCACAAAATCAACAAAAACAACATTACACACACTACCATGTATTTGACACACACGTATTGTTTGTCCTTAATGCGGCCGACATCTGTCAATGCCAATCCAGGGTATGTCCCGATATAAACTGCGAGCACTGTCCAGTGCTCTTACTGGTGAGAAATTTGTTCCGTTATGGACTGACAGTATACTGCCGCAGTATCCTAGGGAAATATATGATGTCATAAGTTGTCGCCATTTTTGTACTGTAAGCACTGACATTTTCGAGGTAAGGTGCTCTCAGTGCTTTGATCACGTGATCAACAGCATCCAGAAATGACGTGGATGATTAGTATACTGGACTGCGTTCCGTTTTAAACAGTAACCAGTATAGCTAACTATAAAGGAACAGCTTCGCATTATACTAAATTGACGTCACACCTAACAGTGCTCGCAGTGCATATCGGAACATACCCCCAAACTCACATTCTATCTTTTTTTAATTTTTCATTGCTTAGGATACAATCCGTGCAGCCTTAATAAAATTACGGTCCAATATCGACCATTGAGGAGCTCGATGGCGTAGTGGTTCTCAGCTCATTTTATGTCCCCACTACTGGAGCACGAGCCTTCCCTATGGATGGATAGGGAGAACGGGCCATAAACCACCACGCGGGCCCGGTGCGGATTGGTGGTTGTTAACGACTGCTATTGCAGCCGGGACCAACGGCTTTACGTGCCTTCCGAAGCACGGAGGCGCTCGAGATGATATATTTTTGGTCACCCATCCAATAACCGGCCTTTGCGAAAGTTGCTTAACCTCAGCACTCGCAGACCGGGCGCGTTAACCACTGCGCCATCGAGGTCCTCGAATCTTACTTTATTTTGACACAATGTACTTTTTTTATTATAGGTACCTTTTAATAACCAATGTATTTTATTTGCACAAAAAACATATCTTAATCTGTCAAATTTCTTCAATACATTTTCAACCATATGCCTTAATACTAAGGCTGAAAGTCTATTGAGGAAATTTGGCAGTTTGTGTTACAGGCACCGCACTGTATTTCTGAAGGCTTGACCCCCGTTGTGGGAATATAAAATGAGCTGGAGATGTTTAAATATAAATTTAAATAGCAAATTTGATGATCTGGTATCAAAATTAGTACCTAATAAAAGTGTTATGACGTGTAAATTACCTTACTTAGAAATTACCTATTACCGCCATCTATGATCGGTTTCCGGAACTACGCACTCAAGTTTTCTTTTACGAAGCTTGGAGATGACTACACTTTCATAGAGATGGTGTTACTTGCAACCATTGACAAAAAAATATTTTAAATTATTTATTTATAACCTCATTTTGACGATTACGAATTGAGGTTTTTGTTTTTATTTGTATTTAAAACAAGTTTCTGAGCAATATCATAATGTCAAAAGTTTAAAAAACATTTGAAGTGCAAAATTGCGTTCTCCTACTCGACACTAGATGTCGCTGCCAGTAAATCAAAAACAATTATTAAAATAAAAAAGGTCCCTATAATCATGATGATTGATTGTATTGTTGACATTATCCATCTTCAAAAATCTTTTTTTAGTATGGGTTGATACCAATACTAAAAGGTTTTTTTTTACGGTTTTAAAGTAAGTTACGGCCTTAAATGTGTTAATATGGTGCTATTACATAGTTTTAAGTCACTATTAATATATTTTCTTGGTTAAAAAGGAATGAGGTTTTTCAATCCATAGGGGACTCGTGTCCCAGCAGTGGGGATTTGAAAATGATGATCACAACAAAAGAAATGATCATTTGTTCAGTTTAAGCTACAAATAGCTCTTATGAACGTCACTATGTCATCGGTTCGTAAGTCTACTCTGGGCGGGAGACCTTGTACTGAGAAGAACCGGAAAGAAACTCAGCAAGTGTCCAGTTCTTTTCTCCCTTAAGGCGTCAAAAATATTGGAAAATGCCCTATCATAAAAGGACAATTCAATCACTTATTGCTCTCCATAAGTATACATGAGTTGTTACAATATTAGTTAGATAGAACGTCTCTAGTGGTTAGATCATCACCGGTCTTAAACTTAGAGGTTCCGGTTTCAATACCCAGCGACATGTTTAGCTAATATAGGTACTTACAAAAAAAACCGGCCAAGTGCAAGTCGCACTCGGTTCCGTACTTTATGACGTATTGAAAAAAAACTACTTACTAGATCTCGTTCAAACCAATTTTCGGTGGAAGTTTGCATGGTAATGTACATCATATATTTTTTTTAGTTTTATCATTCTCTTATTTTATAAGTTACAGGGGGGGGGGCGCACACATTTTACCACTTTGGATGTGTCTCTCGCGTAAACTATTCAGTTTAGAAAAAAATTATATTAAAAACCTCAATATAATTTTTGAAGAACTATCCATAGATATCCTACACGTATGGGTTTGATGAAAAAAAAAAATTGAGTTTCAGTTCTAAGTATGGGGAACCCCCAAAATTTATTGTTTTTTTTCTATTTTTGTAAAAATCTTAATGCGGGTACAGAATAGAAATAGAAATAGAAATAGAAATTATTTACTGTATAACTGTGTATAATATAGTTCTTAATTAATAAATAGTATCAACAGTTTATCCATTTCGGACGTACAATGTGTTTTGTGAATAATACCTATTTATCAGCATAGTATTCGTTTAAATTATAATAGGCCTTGTGTATGAGCCATGCTCTCAAATTCAAATTCAAATTCAAATTCTTTATTTCGCATTAAATGTGGTACTACATAGATGGTATAAGACAATAACAGGATCACACATTTAGCCAAAGTATTGGCATACAAAAATACAATACAAAAATACACAAATTACATTAAAAAAAATTATACAAAACAATAATACAATGCAATGCTAAGTATCTGATTTATAATTAAAATATTCGGTAATTGTATAAAAAGAATTCTGTAACAACCATTTACGTAATGTCAACTTAAATTTATTAAAGGGAAGGGCTTTTATAGAATCTGGTATATTATTATAAATCTTAATGCACATTGCGTAACAATTTTTCCCAAAACGGGCCGTTTTCGGTCTGGTGTCCAAAACCAGTCTATGAGGGTTTCTGGTATTAGTCCTGTAAAAATCCTTTGCTTCAGTGAAAACATGGTAATTTAGTTTTACGAATTTTCCTACCTCTAAAATATAGATGGATGTTAGCGTTAGTATTCCTGTGTTTAAAAAATATGGTCGGCATGATATGTCCGGTGCAATACCGCATATTGCTCGAACACATCGCTTCTGAGCTATAAACGCAGATTTCGCTTCTACGCTATTTCCCCACACTATTACACCATACCTTAGCAATGATTCTACATATGCGTAGTAAGCCATTAGAGCGGCTTCTCTATTGGCCACTTTCATTAGTTTGTAAAGAGCAAAAGAAAATCCGTTTATTTTTTTGCAAACTGCTTCTGAGTGTGATTTCCAATTCAGTTTAGAGTCTAACATAATTCCTAAAAATTTTACCTCGTTTATACTTTGGAGCGAATGACCAAAGTAATTTATACCTACATGTTTATTTTTAAAATTATTAAAATTAATTAAATGTGTTTTAGCTAGATTTATCTTTAAGTTATTTTCATTAAGCCAATTATTTACTAATGTAATGGTATCGACAATATCTTGATTATGCTGGTCAAGAGAAGCATTTTTATCAGTCGTAACTATGATTGACACGTCATCAGCAAAAAGAATTGATTTATGTAATAAGATATCTGGAAGGTCATTTATATAGAGCAAGAACAGGAGAGGCCCTAGCACGCTGCCTTGGGGTACACCAAGCAAGTTGGTCTTATATTCTGATCTTCGTGTCTGTATCGTGTTATGTGTGTCAATATATGATATTTCCACGCACTGACGCCGGCTCGTTAAATACGATTGAATCCATTTAAGGGCTGGTCCCCTTACTCCATTATATTCTAGCTTTGATATTAGGTGCTTATGCGACACAAGATCAAATGCGCTTGACATATCCAGGAATAGAACCGATGTAAACCTATTTTCATTGGTATTCTGCAGAACTTCATGAACCATTTGAAACAAAGCGTGAGATGTAGATTTACCTTTCTGAAAACCAAATTGGGCCTTCTTAATTATGCTATTTTTATTAAAGTAAGACATTAACTTTTCATGCATGTTTTTCTCAAAGACCTTAGATAGCACTGGAATCAAAACGATTTGTCGGTAATTTGCAACGTTAGCTCTCTCTCCTTTCTTGTAAAGCGGTTTTACAATAGAGTGTTTTAATTTTTCTGGAAAGCTTCCAGTCTCAAAGGAAAGATTAATAAGATAAGTCAAAACAGGACTTATTTCCTTTCTACACGCTTTAATAACTTTCGTAGCGACGCCATCGTAGCCCTCTGAGGCCGTGTTGGTCAATGACATAATTATTCTTTCAGTTGTGCCAACATCCACCGCTGATAAGTATATCGAGTTACATTGTGTTTGTTTATATTTATTGATAACTTTTAGGTCATCGTTACTAATTCTATTAACAAAGTGATCGTTAAAAATAGATGCGATAGAAGTAGGATCAGTCTCTGAATGATCATCAATTTTTATTTCGTAGATATGGTCACGAATGCATCTAGAACTGGTCTCATTTTTTATTACGTCCCAAGTAGCTCTACATTTGTTTTTTTTTTTTTTTTTTTTTAAAATATCACCTTTTCAAACTTTTTTTAAAAATATTACCTTCTAACTTTTTTAACTCTACCGGCAACTTATTATATATTTTAATTGCACTATTAAAGGCTCCCTTGTGGAACATTACATTATTGCTTTGTGGTACACATAGTTCAAATTGATATTTTTTGCGAATATTGTTAAGGGTGGATGATTTTGTTGTGAAATATTCTTTATGGGTTTTAACAAATATCGAAATTTCTAAAATATATATACTAGTAACAGTCAAAAATAATTCGTTTCTAAAAGTATCACGTAAAGATTCAGTATTGCACATTTTGTATATAATTCTTAAACATCTCTTTTGCATTATAAAAGTAGAATCTACATTATGTGAGTTTCCCCAGAATATTACACCATATGTTAACATATGGTGTAATACATCTACTTACCAAGTTTTAACAGTATAGTTCTTATATGTAGTTTCGGAAAAAAGTGGCTGTGGCATACGGCCGGACAAACAGACAGACAGACAGACAGACATGACGAATCCATAAGGGTTCCGTTTTTTGCCATTTGGCTACGGAACCAAAAAATAAAAAAATAATAAATAATTTATTCACAAATATTTACAAAGTAAAATAATCTAATTAAAACTATCTAAAACACTTTATAAATTTAAAAAAATGCCCCAGATCATCTTCATCAGGCAGAGTACCCAGTACCAGAGCATGGCCTCGTTGGATAGCGAGGCTTATTTGCTGTCCCAGGTAGCTGCTAGCTCTGGGGTTCCGGGTGGTCTCTGCTAATTTAATTGATATACCTTTAAAAAGTTTGTGAGCACCCCGGCATCATGGACCTGATGTCTGTACCCCAAACGGCTCAAATATGAGATCCCCATTCAGATTCTCATACTTTCGCCGTTTGAGGTTCTCCGTATGAGTTGCCGCTGCGCCAGCGCTAACAAGTGCTTGGAATGTGGGACGGAGCCAGCGTATCGACACAAGTAGCATCCCATACCAGAGCCCGTGCCACCTTCCAAGGAACTGGGGTAATGCAGTCCGGTCTTTTGCCGTCATCACGTGCCGGACCGGTGGGTTCGAGTGCCACTGGTACTCCAGTGACAAGAGCCCGTCGAATGACGTCATTTAGGGTATGATGACGGGTTGTTTGTCCCATAAATAAATGAACCTATGTTTCAAGAAATAAATGAACCTATGTTACCAACCCGCACTGGCCCGCGTGGTGGTTTATGGCCCGTTCTCCCTATCCATCCATAGGGAAGGCTCGTGCCCCAGCAGTGGGGACATAAAATGAGCTGATGATGATGATGTTTCATTTACAAGGCGTCTTGTACTGGCCCCTTAAGCTTTTTAGCAATTTGTCCTTGTTCCTTGTTGTATTATAAGCATTCTGTTAACTAAATCATTGTATGTGAAGAAATGTTGTCGAATAGGTAACTTAAATTCATTATTGTAAGTTTTGTGTGTATTCTTTCAAAAATTTTACTAAAACGTTATGCATTTTGTCTGCCATCGGCACTCCGTTTTATTTTTTGTTAAATGTATATTCCGTTTTTAATAATAGAGAAAGGGATTCGGAGTGTACAGCATATAATATATTTTTTCTTTTTTTAGGCAATTTTCTATTTGTGATATCTTTTGTTTTTACATATTGTACTTTTTGTGTGTTACACTATCGCAGCATCACAACTCAAGGCTAGCATTTTGCTGAGTCGGAACCGTTTTGGGGCTCTCCTGTGCTTTTTTTTGTTTGAACTGCTCTGTCCCAAATAAATTTATTTTCATTTCATTTCAATACATAATTACGATACTTACATAATTTGGGATTTTACTGCTGCTGGTTCAGAAGGTTGTTTCTATTAAGACGATCCGTAGGACGTAGAACGGGCTCTTTAAGAGGTTTTTCCCATGCGCTGTATAACATGAGCTTCTTCAAGAAGCGCGTGATTTTTATAATTTTTTTAAAGTTATTTTAACAAAAGTACATGTGGGTATCATCATCATCATCATCTCAGCTAAAAAGACGTCCACTGCTGGACAAAGGCCTCCCTCAAGGATAAATAATTTTGAGGGGAATTTGCCATAATCGCCACGCTTGGCAGGCGGGTGAGATCGCAGTAAGGTGAGAATAATCACAGAGAGACGCTGCTGCCCATCCTCTGGAATGGTCCCACAGTCGCCTTCTACGACACCCACGGGAAGAGATGGGGTGGTGCAATTCTTTACCCCCGGCACCACACGGGGAGGTATATTTCTCTCATGTAGGTATAACTTAATCTTAATAATGTAACAGAAACCAGAAAGGTTTATGCGTACACTACATTCATCATAATTATGCGACATTATTTTACTGACGATCCAATCCGAACTCTTCGGAGAATCTAGTAGGGCGTTCCCTCTAGAAAACCTCCGAAGGTGATTCGTTTCACACGGCTTGAGGAACCCTTTCAGTTTCTCGCCGCCCCCAAACAAGCCCAGTGAAGCTGAAAATGCCATGTGAAGCAATCATCGAACTCTCTCCAAAAAAAGGACATTATTTTATAATAAGTACCTCTAGAAACATAAAGACGAATATATTCTCAGTTGTTAATTACGACTAAGTACGACCTTATTCTCTGTTTATTTGTAAGACCCCTATGCCCATTTTCACCATTGACCCCTAAGCCATTTTAGGTGACGGTTTTGCTCCAACAAACTGTCACTTAAATTGTATTAGGGGTTATCGTAAACTTAGGAGTCGTCGGTAAAATCAGGCATTTAGTGCCTTACAAATGAATAAAGAATAAGCTGCGTATAGTTATTCCGTGTTTTGTTTCTGTCATGTAAACGTCATTTCGAATAAGAGTAAAAGAAACAAAACACGGAATAACTTTTCGGAGCTTATGCTTTGTTTATTGGTAAGACCCTTGTTGTTTATTTTATTTTTGACTAGCTGACTCGGCGGACTTCGTACCGCAATATATTTTTTTAATATAGCCTATGTTACTCAGCGCAAATGTAGCATTCTAATGGTGAAAGAATTTTTTAAATCGGTCCAGTAGTTTTTGAGTTTATTCGTTGCAAACATACATACATACATACAAAAATACAAAGGTTTCCTCTATATAATATTAGTATAGAAATCACTGGGCAAATCATTGATTAAATTTGGCATAATATAATGCAATGGGCTCTCCTAGACGGTACTGCATATTCAGCTCCCAGATGTTGCTATGTGTAGGTATGGGCGGCCATGAACATTTCCTATCAGGTGGCTTGCTCGCTCGATTACCTCCATTTTGCATTAAAAATAATGTTTTTTGTTTTTAAAAGACTGTGCTGATTGTCACAGACGACATTTTTAGCTTCACCGGGCTTTTTGAGGGCGGCGAGAAACTTAAAGGGTTCCTCAAGCAGTGTGAAACGAATCACCTTCATAGGTTATCTAGAGGGAACGGCATCACGCACTAGTGCGTGTCCCCGTGCCCTACTAGACTCTCCGAGGGGTTCGGATTGGATCGGGAGCATTAAAAAAGTAATCACAGACTCACTTAGGCTTAGCCTTTCTAACTAGGACTTAGTACCAAACAATTTGCGTTAAATCAAATGAAAATACTATGTAAACCATTGGTCTAACTAAATCTATACTAATATTATAAAGAGGAAACCTTTGTATTTTTTGTATGTTTGTAACGAATAAACTCAAAAACTACTGGACCGATTTAAAAAATTCTTTCACTATTAGAATGCTACATTAGCGCTGAGTAACATAGGCTATATTTAAAAATGTATATGTAAAATACTAAAAACGTAAATTTAATTTTACAATATAAAAAGATTTGTTTGTTTTGTTGTCATGGAAACCATTGATATATAATTTGATATATTTGAACTCAATGATGGAAACTGTCAAAGCGAAGTAAGAAGTCCGCTGGGTAACTAAATAAATAAATTGGTTTAGCTAGACTAAAATACCTTATACGAATATAATACATACCAACAAACACACTTCACGTCCTCCTCTCAAAAAAAAGTAGACAGAGTTTTGTAATCACCAATTTTGGAGTAAAGTCGCTGTTAGTGTCTCGACGGCACATTTAGCATAATCAAAGTAGGACTCCGAGGTGGAAAGATAACTTCAGTGATGGGTTGCTAGACGATCGCATGATGCTCGAATATGGCGTTTATGACGGTTCCGCAAAGTACCTTCTCGATGCCTTGGACAGATTGCAGCGTCGCGTCGCGCTGAACGCATTATCGGTGATGCAGAAGTCGCAAATACTCTCGAATCTCTGCAATTGCGTAGAGATGTTGCGTCACTCAGCGTGTTTTACCGCTTATACCATGGCGAATGCTCTGAAGAGCTCTTTGACCTCATCCTACCTTCTCCCTTCCTTCATAGGAGTACACGTGCTGCTCTTCGGAGTCATCGCTTCACTGTCTCAAATATCCACAAAGAAATTTGGTGACTCGTTTCTTTGTCGTACCTCCAAAAGATGGATTAGTCTACCAGCACACGTTTTCCCTCCTTCTATGATATGGAGTCCTTCAAAAGAGGCGTGAAGAAGCACCTTGTGGGCCGGCAGAGTGAGGTTAACTGATGCTACGCTTGTTTTCACGCTGCACCAGTTATCTTCGCGCCTGGACTCCATTTCCACTTAACATTAGGTGGGATGGAGTAATGCCGTTCCATGTATGCTCTCTTCGCTGCCCGATCTGAACCCCTCGGACAATCTAGTAGGGCACGGGGACACGCACTAGTGCGTGATGCCAGTCCCTCCAGAAAACCTTTGTCGGTGTTTCTATCACACGTTTTGAGGAACCCTTTAAGTTTCTCGCCGCCCCCAAAAATCCGGTGACATGGAAATGCCGTATGAAACAATCATAAAGCTCTTGCCAAAAAAATCTTCTCTTCATGCTCTAGCTAACGGAGTCTGGCTAATTTGATTTCTCCAATAATACTAACTCTTATGGAAGTAGACTATTAAAGATCGTTAGAACCAACAAAAAGGGAAGACGGCCACTGGAAGGAAAGAAAGAACAGAGAAATTGAATAGCTAGCTTGTGTCCAAACCTAATAAAAAAAAAGTTTGAGAAAAATAAAAAAAGAGTAAATTTTAACCTTATTGAATGTACTGTAATTTGGATAATAACATACAAGAAAACGAGAAATATTGTCCTAGATATAATAATATAATGTATATGTAATATTAATAACTAAAATAAACAACGTTAAATATAATAGCGTTTAATTTTAAATTATATTTACGCAGGGCCTGTCTCGTAATCACAAAGAGACTGAGGTATTCGGTCTCATTACTATTTTGAACTTGCATATTACCGACATTATTTTTATCATAGGCGTTTCGTTTAATGCAAAATTTTGGATTTGAAACATCAAGATAAAATAATATTTTATTTTTATTTATTTATTTATTTATTTTATTGTGATAAAAACGACATACATCTATTACATTTAACACACAATTGAAAAGAAAATTAAATTAAATTAAACATAAAAAATTTAAAATGCAAGCTCATATACAATGCAAGTCAGAAAAATTAAATAAAATTAAAAAAAAAAATACTGCAAAATTGGAAAATACAGAATATTAAAAACAAAACAAAAATAATCATTCGGCATTCTCGCTATCCGGGATGCCAGTAAAGCTCCATTGGTCACTTAATGCTTCACAATATTTTAATAATGCCGGCATAATTTGTGACCAGTTATCAAACGAAAAATCAAACTCAGTGTTGGTGTCACGGAGTGCATTGAGGTGCCGCAGAGGTCGAACCAAGGGTGACATCGCACGTGCCACGGTACGGCCTCGCTCATCAAAAAACAGTTTATGTTGCCGATTAGGACCGCGTCTACTTGTAGGAGGTTCTAGTTCGCGCGGGACAAATAGCACACACAATAAATTATGTAAGAGAAGGCTGTCAATAGATCCTCTAAGAGTTTTGAGGCATATGGTGAGCTGGTCAATCATCCTTCTCACTTCCAGAGAGTTGAAGCCTAGATGTCCAAGCAAAAATTTTGTTGGGTACATAAATGGATAATAACCATGGACTTTCTTGTATAGAAACCTCAAAAAAGCTTTTTGAACTTTTTCGAGCATACGCACATAGGTGACATGATGTGGATTCCATACACATGCACAAAATTCAAGTTTGCTTCTAACTAAAGAGTTATACAAGGTCTTGATAACTGTGGGATTTTGGAAATTATTGGCATTTCGCAATACAAAGCCCAAACGCCGATAGGACTCTTTGGCAAGGCCGGCTATATGATCATGAAAGGTCAGCCCGCGGTCGAACGTTACTCCCAAATCTTTTATAAAGTTAACTCTATTAATACTTAAGTTGTTCATGTTGTAATTAAAGCTAATTGGATTTCTTTTGCGGTCAAAGGTCATAACATTACATTTACTATGATTAAATTGCATTTTATTTGTTAAGCTCCACTCATAAATTCTGTCTATATCATTTTGTAAATTAAGGCAGTCACTAGGCGTTTTTATTTCGAGATAGAGCTTCAGGTCGTCGGCGTATAAAAGACATTTGGCGGTAGTCAACACATTAGGTATGTCATGGATCATAATTGAGAAGAGGAGTGGACCGAGAACCGAGCCCTGGCTGACGCCTGATCGAGTATGATATTCTTCGGATACATAGGTACCGTGCTTCACATACTGGCGTCGATCCCTCAAGTAATCCGCGAAAAAACTTATTAAATTCGGAGCAAACCCAATGTCCGAAAGCTTTTGCAACAATATGTCGTTATCGACTCTATCGAATGCCTTTTGAAAGTCAAAGTATACAACATCCACTTGCAATCTACGGTCTAAGGCATCAGAGATGTAATCAACTAAGCATAGGAGGTTCGTATTTACGGATCGTCCTGGTCTGAAACCATGCTGTTCATCGCCTATCAGTTGCTTTACTTGTCGGTACATCTCCGTGTGAAGGATGATCTCGAATACCTTTGCAGATGCACTTAAGACTGCTATAGGTCGGTGTTCATACACAATGATCCTGTCGCTGCTCTTAGGAATGGGTGTCACCCTGGAAAGTTTCCACAGAGCAGGGTACTTGCAATTTTTAAGAGAAAGGTTTGTAATATGATGAAGTGGTAGTATCAAGTGATTTTTGCAAGTTTTAAGGACAAAACTGGGTACGTCATCTGGTCCAGTTGAGCTTTTCAACTTCAGTTTATTAATATTATTTATTTTATATGTGTAATAGTTGCGAATTAAATTCATAGTGTCCCTTTTATTTAAATGAGTTGCGTTCGCGTAAACTTAAGAAAGCAAATTGTAATGAGCGCGTTAAATATTTTATTCTAAAAATAAAACGGAAAAAAACACATCTTTTTAATACGGAAAACAATGCGCATTGTAATTCCGGAGACGCGAGCGGGGGGCGGCCATCTACCGGAATAATATCTTAATCCAATCGCGGACAGATGTTTACATCCGAATCTCATTACGGTAGGGTAACGGCCCCGACAGTGACATCTTCAAGACTGAGTATTGAGACAACGAATTGATGTTGATCATAATTTTATATTAAATATGGGTCATTTATTCAGAAAACATTTAACAATAACAAGATTTTCGACTATTTTCTTTGTTTTATGTGTAAATCTGCTCTTGACCGTCTCGACCGGGCTGTTGCAAGCGCCAGGAGGTGTGTGGGGATGGGCGGTGGTCTGCCTGACCCACTAAAACCCAGGGACATCCGTCAACCGCATTAGCGGAACCACATGAACCCGGAAGCCATTCGCGGTCCGCGCGTTGGCCCATTGGGGCCCTCCAACTAGGTCTTTTGGCCACTAAAGGCGCCGTACCTCCCGGATGCGAAAGGGGCACCTTCCACCTTGAGGCTATGGCGCGGGGAGTGTGGCCACCCTCGCGCTAGGCTACGATGAGTGCAACAGCCCACCTCCAACCCTTTCCATCTTTCTCTATCTCGGGCCAGTCTTGTCCATATTATTATTGTATGTAATTATATTATTGTTCATAATTTTTTTATTTAAAGTCAGTAAATAGCCGGGTGCTCCCAAACTCTTTAAAGATATCCATTAAATTAGCAGAAACCACCCGGGATGCAATGCTGCTAGCTTACTGGGCACTCTGCCTGATGGGGATGATTTGCGGCAATTTTTTTAAATAGTTTTTAGTTGTTATAGTTTATAGTTTTTATAAGTTTAATTTTCTTTGCTCATAAAAATACACATCATCATAACGTATATACTATCCCACTACTGAGCAATGGCTTTCATCATTCAATTGATGTGTATTGGCTTAATCACCACACTTGCCAAATGGGGGTTGGTAATCAAAAGTAATATTGGTAATATATTTAAAATGTTGCATAAGTTACTTGCAAGGAATATAGCAACTATCAGTAAAATAAGCTTTGGAAAACCCCAAGTTCCTGACATACAATTCACTGTGTTACGCTTAGATTAAACAGTTAAGCACTAGATACTACCCTTAGATGTATCGACAGCATGCTAAAAAAAACCGCTGTCGTCTACTTTTCACAAAAAATAACTACTTATTTGTTACAAAAATAAAAAAAGTGACCGAGCAGCCTTCTTTGCAAAAAAATTTGTGACAGAATATAATAATTATAAATTAAGAAATAAATAAATAATAAATTATTTATTTATTTATTTTTAATAAACCAAGTCGCATTCTATTCTTTTTTCATTATTAAATAAATGTGGCGTTGGCCATTGACAGGTGCAGTTACCCTACGTAAACAGCAGGAAGATTTGCGTTTGTTTCGTCATAATAACGGATTATTCAATAAGATTTGTCTATGCATAGTTATATTTGTAAGTTTCTCGGAAATAAATAAAGATTTACCTATATAAATAGATTTGTATGTGTGATTTAGTCGTAAGAATGAATTTTTATTTCTTTATTTATTAGTTTACACACAGGTTGACAATAAAATGGTTAAAATTTAAGAGTTTTAATTTAAGACCCTACACGTGACCCCTGGGTGGTGCTAAATGAGTGACACTGTCTGAGTGGTAGAGCCACGCTGCGTTGCAGCACGAAATGGGCCGGCTCGCCCGGCGTAATACCACCCTCTCACAGAATATCGGTGTGAAACAATGGCACTCGTTGCTGTTGTGTTTCGTCGGATGAGTGAAAGTACCGGAGGCTCTTTCCCACCTCTCTTCCTACCAATTCCTACTCCCTCCTCAAGATCCAACTCCTTCCTCAAGGCCGGCAACGCATCTGCGATTAGTTTGGTTTTGCGGGTGTCCATGGGCGGCGGCGATTACTATCCATCAAGTGACACGCATGTTCGTTTGCCTCCTTTTAATATGAAAAAAAAGAGTTTTCTTTATTCATTACGGGTAAGCACTTAAGGGTAATTAACGCCGAAGCTAGAAGCGCACTTTGCCCGGAAAACTTAATTACTGGTAAGTGGTAGGGCTTGTTTGTCCGCATGGCTAGCTACCACCATCTAAATATGTCGCCATAACATCAATGTTTGTAGCATTGTTGTGTCGGCAGCTAGAGATAAGATAGCCAGTGCCTCAGTAGTTCAGGACTCCGGGTGAAGTGCGGTACCTTCGGCCTTATCATCACTTATCATCAGCTGAGATGAAGGCCAAGAAAAAATTGTTAGTAAGGTGTTCAAGAACCACTAAGTTTTTTTTTACCGCTTTTAAGCTCGGTTGCGCTATAAACACCATAGTCGGTAAACGATATAAATCTATTGTAAAATGATGCTATGCAACTTATTTATTTTATTTATTTATTTATTAGGTACACAAAACAGATAAAAATTAAAAAATAACAAAAAAGCATGATAATTGTATAAGAACTAAATTTCTATCTAAAAACATGTGTACACATCATGATTAATAATTAGCGTCTATGTTAAAGTTTACCTAATCTAAAATTATATTCAATTAAAAACTAATTATATACATAATAATGGTGAATAATAGAAATATAACAAACTGAAAACTTATTCTAGGTTAATGTTTGTCAACATTTTATTAATAATTGGGAGATGCCGGACTGAGAGTTTCCCGGACATTTTTCTTAAATTCATGTATTTTCATGGAAAATATGTCGATGTTGTTATTAAGTGCAACCAGTTCATTGTATAGACGGCACATTCTGACAATGGGATTGTAATATGATGTATTATTTTTATAGGCATTTAGTATAAAGGTCTTAGGCGCCCGGGTTCGATACAAAGTATTTATTTGAATGAGTGAAAGCAATTTAGGGGAGTCGATTATTGAGTGCAATATTTTAAACAAGTAAATTAAATCATACTGTTCTCGACGAACCGCAAGCGAAATAACACCAAACTTAATCATTCGAAGTTCGTAGGAATAAAGAGACCTGCCTAGATGAAAGCGATAAGATAGAAATCTTAAACACTTTTTCTGAATGCCTTCAATACTTTCTATGTGTATTTTATAGAATGGGCTCCAAATTGTACAACCGTATTCTAAAATACTACGTATTATGCTGTAATAAAGACATAATACACTTTTTGGTTTCTTAAAACCTTTTGTGGATCTAAATATAAAACCTAAAAGACCATTACATCTTTTTAACACATGTTCATAATGTTGACGGAATGAAAGTTTATCATCAAAAATAATGCCAAGGTCCTTTGCAGTAGTGCATCGAGACAAAGCGCAATTGTTGTAGTTGTTAGCGCAACTGTGTCAGTTATCTGGATGTAAGAGCCCCTACACACACCGTTTCTCAAACGTAAGCGTTTGTTAAACGTATGTGAATCGCAGGGCAGACGCCGCTAAACGACAAGCTTATCTAATTTTATCTTTTCTTAGTGGGCTTGCCAAGGTGCCTCTCCCAGTAGCACGTCGAACCTAAGATCTTTTGTGCCACCCCATCCTTTCAGTCTTCAAAGTGTTCTGAATAGTCCATAATTTTTTTACCCACTACCTGTTCATGGCGTCTATTTTTTAGCTGTGGTGAAGAATGGGCGTAAGAAACTCCACAGCTTTCATAGAAATAACGACATTTACAAAGAGAAAAAAGTATGTCGTTACCAAATTATACAATATTTAATTTAATACCTACATTAATGAAAAGTTGAAAGAATGATACCATGAAAGTATGAAAACATGAAAAGTTGCTGTGCAGATGTTTAGCAGTAATAATTATTTGTTAAAAGTTGCTAAAAGCAATGAGAAGTATGTATTTAAGCGAAATAAATAATCGTACTTTATTTTCACACTATTTACTTTATTTTATATATTTTAATTACCAATCTACTTTATTTGCACAAAAAAAAGGTGGCAACCCTAGCGTGTGTACATGTCTGTGCCTGGTATAGAGTGCAAGTGAATCGGATCTTCCAATTTTTTTTTACATGTACGCTGTCACGGGTCTATTTTAGTGAGCATTAGTGTATTTGAGTGTGCAATGGCATTTTGAGCATAGGGCGGGTCGACCCGCGAGGTATGCGTTTTCGGTGCGTTTATAAAACGCTTACGCTGGCGTAACGCTAGTGTGTAGGGGCTTTAAAGGAACGCCTGTGTCTGTCCGCCCATGCTGTGGATAAGCGGCAAGCGGGAATCCATCGCTGTCACGGTCTAATTGTGATTGCGGTAGCTCGGGACGGCTGTATGCAACACGGTGCCAATAATGTAATAAAAATATACAATAAATAAAAGAATAAGCATCTTTTGATTAATATTGAGAGTTCAGATACTCAAGGGAGCCCTTTGTCGAGTAGGTAGTGGACGACTTTAGGCCGAGATGAGATGATGAAAGAATTAAGCTATACCTAATTATGTGCTGTTTAATCCATCTAGATCCATCGAATTGCCGCACCATAGCCGTAACTTCAGTTTTGTGCAAAGTGATGGTTTTAAATCAAAATCAAAGTCAATTTTTTTTTATTCAAATAAACTTAAAAAAAGTGCTTTTGAATCGTCGATACTATTTTTTTGCTACTACCCATTCGGGAAGTCTAATTTTTAGCTTTTTAAGTCTAGTTTTTAGCTGTGGAGAAAAATGGGCGCAAGAAACTCCACAGCTTTAATATAAGTAACGACATGTTTTTTAAATAATTTTAACGCAAATTTTGTTGCGAAACAAATTACAAAAACACAAATGTTGAAAAAATTTCCACGAGCAGGATTTGAACCTGCACCGTTCTGACATACCGGGTCAGGTGCTCCTCCAATACCACGATAGCTCAATTGGAGGAGCACCTAACCCGGTATGTCAGAACGGTGCAAGTTCAAATCCTGCTCGTGGAAATTTTTTCAACATTTGTGTATAAGTAACGACATTTACAAAAAGAAAAAAGTACTTATGTCGTTACCAAATCACACAATATTTAATTTAATACATTTACAATCAGAAACTTTTAAGAGCCCGGAATTGCAAATAATGCTTACCTCTATACATTTACTTAACATTACACTAAGTAACTTTATTAGTTTAAGACAATAACTGAGATTAATAATAACCTAAAGTAACTAAAACTAATACAAAACTAAAATATGGTAATTATATTTTCGAGCCGTTTGGGGTTGAAACCCTCGGGCCGTGGGGACCGAATGCCTATGTTTCATTTAATGACATCTCCAAACGGCTGGTTGACACTTCCCATGACCTTCTTTTTCCTTGGCCAGAGACTAAGCATAGCCATTCAACGTGGCAATGCCGCCAGTCTCTTGGGTACTTTACCAGTCGACTGCGACGCGGAGGAATTTTTTGACGCCATATTTTAGTTTTGTATTAGTTTTACATTACACTTGATTCTAAAATAACGTACTTGGGCACTATGTAAATACTAGCAGAGGACGTCTTTTAGCTATGAAAAAATTAAGCAATAATTGTGTGCCGTTTAAATCTATCATGATTTCAGTCGTGATACTAGGGTCTATTTTGACACCAAATTTAGATATGGCCACCTCAAAAGTTAACGTACAGAAGCTGTTTAAATAAAATCTGAGTTAGTTTCGATATTTTCAGACATGCAAGATAACCTACCGAATAAACCTACAGAAACTGAGTTAAAAGTTTTATCAAAACATTTTTTTTTACAAAACCGGGTGCATGAACCGGTCTTTAATATGCGATTGTGCATGTGTAGTGTGTCCAGGTGTTTATTTATTTATTCATTTATTTATTTGAAAAGGCTTACCAACTAAATACATACAAAACGAGCGAGCAGGTTGCCTGATGGATAGTGATTACCGCCTCTTACCCATAACACTAGAGCAATCGCGGATGCGTTGCTCGCATTGAGATTGAGAAGCTTAAATCGTATCGGTCTGGCTAAAAGTCCACTATTGGACTACGGCCTACCCAAGGATCTCCACAACAACGGGTTTGTGCTACTCTCGTAATGAGCGGCTACCCGCGACCTTTTTTTTTTAGGAACTGCATGAAGCTGGCATCACTTATTTTATTTATTTATTTATTGAGACCACAACAGCCATACTTAACTTCTAATTTGACAATCTTACTAAGACTAAATATATCCGGCTAAAAAGTTGTCCACAGAAAAATAATAACAAAACCGCCCATAGAGGCAACTAGATATATTATGCTAGGCTTACAATTAATTTATCCTAATAAAAGCAAACCCACACTAGCAGTATTGAATATTAAGGCAACCATAATAATACATTTACACATAATACATAATAACATAATACACATATACATATAATTGAACTGAAACAAATAATTAAAATGAAATAAATATGTAAATATATGTAATTATATATAATTATTTATAAGTTACTGTAATTATATATTAGTTACTGAAGTTAACAGTTTTTACAAATAATTCTGCATAAATACAGTTTATCAACGCTAGCTCTTGCATAAGGCCATCCATAACGCAACTGAGAAACATCTCAAGCTTTGAAATACCATTTAAAGGGAGCGCGCGCCGCACAAGCTGAATACAAATCCGCTTCACCGGTTAATGTGTAGCGAAGAATAAATATGGCAGCAGTATTGATATTGATCTCGCACCTGCTATGCAGCTGTAAGTCGTATTTGCTCTGCATTATTGTATTACGACCAATAATATCTTTTGTTTTTCCTTAGTTGATGGCTTTGTGCGATTAGCACATTTAGCCAGTGTCAAAGTTATTTTTCTTACAAGTTATATATATAAATAAACAATATTTCTTTCCTGTTTGATGATGATGAATGATAATAGAAATTATTGAGAGATTTTTTAAAAGTGACGTTGCACTGTTTAGTTTCATTTGCCAACACTCATGCAGCACGTTCACGAACACCGATACGATACCGTTAATAAACCACCATTATTTCCCATTGATATTCGTAATAGCACAAATTTTAGAAAATAAAACAAAACCGCAGACATGACTCTTCACTTTCCCGGCAAGAAGTCCCTAATAATATGTTACTAGTAAATTATATCTCTTAAGGTACCAGTTGGCAGCCGATTCCACGAATGACGACGACACCGAGCGACGTGTCGCTAGCTACGGAGGGAATTTCATAGAAACACAAAGAAACCAGTAGTGTCGCGAGGACACGTCGTCTGCTGCTGCCGCGAGGAAGCGGCTGCCAACTGGTACCTTTATGTGTCTTGTGTCGGCTGCCGGAAAGACAATGCCGACACAGCAGAACGGCCAGATTGGGGAGGAATAGGGAGCTAAGGAGGGATGGATGATAAATAATGGGATATTTGCGACTTACTTGGCGAGCTGATGACTGTCGTGGAGATGGAGCTGATGCTGGTAAAAGTCGCTCATTTCGCGCACACACTGCCGGTAGGCAATTCACGAGTAGTTCTAGAAGGTTCTGGAGCGGAGAGCTGATGGTATAACGTGACGTCACGGGTGGACCGATCGGTGAGAACTTAATTACTGTGCTGAGTGAAGGTCGCGCGGTCCGTCAGCACACTAGCTCCGCCGTCGGCTTGTGCGGCGTATCTTTTATTTGAATCAGTGCACCGTCGCGTTTCTAGCGCGAACATGTCTTTTGGGTCAAAAAAGGCTTTATCTTTCAATTTATTTGCTGTAATACATGATACATTTCTTCTATACATAATAATGTCATTGTTAATCCCTATAAAAAAATAAAACAAAAATATTCTTTAGAAAATTTCACAGGAGAAAGTTTTTTTCGTTTTTCTTTGATATATACTTTTATTACTTGAGATATTAAATTTGCAACGACGATATATAGTCTATGTTACGGAATTCTTTAATTGGCAAGTGTCTTCAAATAACTTAGTTGTAAAAAGGTTTTCCTATTAAAATAAAAAAATATATGTCAAAGTAATACTATATCATACTAGAGCGGCCGCCCGCGGTTTCACCAGCGTAGTTCCCGTTCCCGTAGGGATATCGGGATAAAAAGTATCCTATGTGTTAATCCAGGTTATAAACTATCTGTATGCCAAATTTCATCCAAATCCATCCATCCGTTGCAGCGTGAAGAAGCAACAAATATACACACATACACACAAACTTTCGCATTTATAATATTAGTGTGATACTTGTGGCTAGTATTACACAGTTCTATTTCCTCCAACCACACATTGGTAATTGAAACGTATCCTGACAATAAAAAAGGTGAAATTAATACTACTCCTGTTTAGAGGTGATATCGTGAGTCGAAGTAAATCCGGGAGTGTAAACATTATGTTTCATGCGGCAGTACATCGAGATCACGAGATGTACAAGGTGTAATCCGACTGAATAGCATTGGTGTGAAATAATAAATAAAAAATGTAATGTTTTTTTTTATTATTTAAATGTCGAATTTGGACAAACTGTGTACATTGTTTGGGGTTGCATCCCAGCTCAATATTTTTTTATATTAATTGTTTTATGTAATTTTGGATGTGACCTGTTAATGTATACCTAAGTAAATAAATGAATAAAAAAAAAAGAACGAGTCTTACAGTAGTCGCATATGATGTGTAACATTTGACATTTCACCTTAGTAATAAGCAATTTTAACATTATATGCTGAAAATACGGAAACATTTCCATTAAGCAGTGACAGAAATTAACCTCAAAATTTAAAAAAGCTATTATACTGAAATATTTTGTTCGAATAATTCATTACCTATTTCATTATACATTAATACTTACTTGGGTTTTTTATCAATGATCTGCACTTTATTGAGACTTATTATCAACAGTAAATATTTATTAATATAGTTTATAGGTCTATTACACACGCGATGGTTGAAATCAATATTAGCATAGAAAATAGAATATAGAATTAACGTATATTTTTTTACAAATCATAAAGAGAATGCAGTAAATAATCATCACAAATAATAATAATATGTCATATTCATAATATCGATTTCAAATTTACAAAATGGCGAGCGCTTGCGCGCTTTCCCGACTTCCTGTTACACACTTGTTACACTGTTACACATTTCACGAAATCATTCCCACAAGCTTCCCCGACTTCTTGTTACACACTTGTTACACTGTTACACATACTTCCGTCCCATTTAACTAAATCACTCCCACAAATTGCTTGTATAGAAAGCGAACGGAAAAACGTTACACATCAATAATTGATGGTTCATAAATAAATAAATAAAATAAGTTAGTAAAGTAAATAGCCTATATACTGTCCCACAGCTGGGCAAAGGCCTCCATCATTGAAATCAAGTCATCGCTACAATTGATGGGTAATGGCTTAATCACCACGCTTGCCAAATGCGGGTTGGTGATCACAAACCCGGGCTATGCATCGAAAAATCCGAAACACACTTTGCCCCACCTGGGTATTGAACCCGAGGCCTTCGGGTATAGGGCCGAACGCTATGCCACTCGGCCACCGAGGTGTTAAATAAGGTAACTTATTAATATTATTTTTTATAGTTACAAGATCAAACGACATTTGCCAATGCTTCAACTTCTGTCATTACTTATTGTACGCAGATGATTTAAAAATTTACCACACTATTAATAGTCATGAAGATCATATTAAATTTCAACAGGATTTGGATAATTTTACTGAATACTGTTCTCGTAATAAGCTCAGTTTAAATTTAAGTAAATGTAAATCTATTACATTTACTAAAAAAAGAAAAGTAAGCCATTACCCATATATGCTTTGCGGTGTTCGTATTGAAACTGTTGAACAAATAAGGGATCTCGGAGTCATATTAGATACACAATTACATCTAAACGTTCACGTTGATCATATTGTAAATAAGGCGTTCAAAATGTATGGTTTTGTCATGCGCTCGAGTACCGAATTTCAGCAAGTTTCTACCTACCTTCACTTATATAAATCTTTGGTCCGATCCCAGCTGGAACATGCTGTGCCTGTATGGAATCCTTTTTATGATAAGTATACTGTTTTACTTGAATCAGTGCAGAAACGATTTCTTCGTAGTATGTACTATAAATGTTTTCGTAGTAAGTTGTCGTATAACTTGTTAATAGCTAAGTATAATATACTAACACTAAAATCAAGACGTTGTTATCTCGAGACAATGTTTTTGTATGATTTGTGTCATTGCAGATATGATTGTATTCAACTCAATAATCAAATATTTTATAAAGTACCTCACACAACACATAGTCGTAATTCAGCACGCTTGTTTGCTACATCCTTTTGTCGCACTAATGCTGGCAAAAGATCTCCATTAAATAGAATTTTTAACACATTTAACCTATACTTCAGTGACATAGACATGTTTGCTACACGAATTGGTATATTTAAAAAACACCTTACACAAGTACTTACTGAAATCTGATTAATATATTTATATTTTTTTTTTCTAATAAGCAATATTATATACATGTATACACTATCATTCTTTACATAATAAGTCTAGTTAATATGTGGTTAATGTTGTTGGTGACACAATGACAATTACTCATTACTGAATGTTTATTGTTTATATATTATTGTGTACACCGTTTGTTAACCCAAATAAAGAGAAAAAAAAAAAAAAAAAAAATTTTACTGCAAAAAACCAACTGACCTCAAGAAGCTCGAGTAGGAATCGAACCCACGACCTTTGGATAACCGGTCCAATGTCTGACCACTGAGCTACCGAGGTCAAGGACTCAATGACGCAGTGGTTAACGCGACACTTTACGACTGTTAAAGTTAAGCAACATTCGCACCTAAACCCGATGCTCCCGACAACATTATGCCCTGCAAATGAGCTGGTGATGATTATGATCATCAGCTCATTTTATACCCCCACTACTGGGGCACGCGGGCTCAGTGCTTGGCGGTGGTTGTTGACGACTGTTAATGCAGCTGAGACCAACAGTTTTAAGCGCATTCTGAAGCACAGAGGATCTCAAGATGATACATTTTTACTTATTTCAACATCATCATCAGCTTATTTTATGTCCTCACTGTTGGGCACGAGCCTTCCCTGCGAATGGATAAGAAGAACGAGACATAAAACACCACGCGGGCCCAGTGCGGATTGGTGATTGTTAACGACTGCTAATGCAGCCAACCAACGGCTTTACGTGCCTTCCGAAGCACGGAGGAACTCAAGATGATAAATTTTTGGTCACCCATCCGGCCACAGACCGGGCGCGTTAACCACTGCGCCATCAAGCTCCTATACTACTAGATCTACCATTAGATTTCTTAATTCTTTTCACAATATCTGTAGAAAAAGGCAACATCTCGATTTTTTTGAAATGTTAATATTTTTTTTCTTTTTTAAATAACTCGACCATTTCTCTGCGAGCTTGCTAGAGATGACACTATAAAAGCCACAGCCGTAAAAATGGCATCTTGTCTCTCTCCAACACATTACCCATCGATACCTCCATATATCGAAATAGGAACAAAGCAAAAGAGGAAGCGGTTTAAAAAAAAATAATTAAATATATTTATTCATTTGACTGTCTCCAACACGTAATTTAAATTTACCTAATAAAATTTTATTTACGTGTCCCAATTAGATATCCTCGTAATAAATAATTTTTTGCAGAGAGCTGATTGCCTCAGACGGCATTATAAGTTTCACCGAGTTTTTATGGGTCGGCGAGAAACTTAAGAGTTCCTCAAATCGAAACGAATTCGGAGGTTTTCTAGAGGGAACGGCATCACATACTAGTGCGTGTCCTCGTGCCCTACTAGATTCTTTGAGGGGTTCAGATTGGATCTTGTAAGACCCTTTCGTAGAACAGTAAGTAAGTACTTTATTGTGTAGAGAAAAACGTAACAGTATGCAGGTCTTATTGCTAACAAAATTTTGTTACAACCTATATTTTAATTAATTTAACTTATTTTTCACTGTAGTAAATTTTATATTATTTCGTCTCTAAGGGATGTCTGTTACTTGAGATTGAAATTATAATAATTATGTTATTTGCATGTAGTGGTACCTCTATAAGTAAAGCATTACTCATTTTTTATAAGATGCAATGTATGTTCTAGTAAGTTTTTGTGTAACTGCTTTGTTGGTTACCCCAATAAATAAATAAATCTCTTAATCCTACCATTTTTCAGGCACCAACTCCCCTGTTTCCAGACAATGTAAAGTGGTAAATGAATTTAGTGACATCACTGATACTTACTGTGACTTAACCAACAGACTGCGTCGCACCGTTATGGAAGTTGTGTCATAGTTTAAAAAAGTATTCACACAATAGTGAAAGTTTCTATATAAGTAGTATATTAATACTATATAATTAAATCAGTATAATAATGTATAATTAAATATCTTAGAGTAACTTAGCTTTACGTAACGGCTTTACATGCCAGGAGCTTGAGATGATAAATTTTTGGTCACCCATCCAAAGACCGGCCTTAACTTTAGCAACCGAAAACGTGTTAATCAATGCGCCATCGAGCTCGTCTTAACCACTGCGGTAACGAGTGCTAGTTCATCTTCTTCATCCATAGGTTGCCTTTCTTGTTTTCTTTGTTTAAACAAATCATGCATGTCTGAGCTTATATTATGTGAATTAAGTATTTTACTTACTTACTCCGATGGCTCAGCGACCCAAAGTAAAGTAAATAAATGAAGTATTTTCCAAGCACTTTTGCTAGCGCTGGCGCGGCTGCAAATCATGCAGAGAACCTCAATTGAAAAAAGTATGAGAATCTGACTGGGGATCTCTTATTTGGGGTACAGACATTAGGTCCATAGGGCCCGGGTGCTCATAAACTTTTTAAAGATATTTCTATAAAATTAGTAGAAACCACCCGGGACCCCAGAGCTAGCAACAACTTGGGCCAGCGTATAAGCATTGCTATCCAACGTGGCAATGCTGCAAGCTTACTGGGCACTCTGCCTGATGGTGATGATTTGGGGGCAATTTTTTTTATTTATAGTTAGTAGTAGTTATAATTTATAGTTTTTTATAAGTTTAATTTTAAGTAGTTTAATTATTATCTTGTTATTATTCTATTCAATTCTGGCAGGCTATTCCATCTTGAAAACCGCTGTCGCTCACGTCTTACTCCTACCTTATTTGTAGGGTAATACCAGGGATACGACCCCGGGCCCTAAGGTCGGGGTAAACCAACCATTTTACGAGTTACAGGTAACGTCGAGGTGATCCGCTCCGACACAGAATAGGTTGGCGGGTGATTTGGTCTTTCCGTCCTAATTGAATTGTGCAATGTCATTTGATTCCGTTACATCTTGTAATGGGGATGTGGAAATTGGCATGGGAAGGGATATGTTTCTTGTTGTAAAAGAATATACTAGTAGCATTCAACCAACAGAGTCTTTGCCACCGAAAAATAATATAGAATGTCATTGAAATTTTAATAGATAACAGTAGTGAATTTTAATAGTGACGGTAGTTGTTGACATTGAATGGGCGCCTTTGGCTTTCAAAGTAAAAAGTGTTGAATGATTTCGGCGGGCTGGTTAGAACCAAAATAGCTCAATTGGAAGAGCACCTGACCCGGAATGTCAGAAGGGTGCAGGTTCAAATTCTTTTTCCGAAATTTTTCAACATTTGTGTTTTTGTAATTTGTTCGCAACAAAATTTGCGTTAAAAATCATTAGGGCATAAGATCGTGGTAGCTAGCCAGGCGGACAAACAAGTCCTACCACTAACCAAACCGAGTACACAAACATGTACCCCCCCCCCCCCCCCCCCGCTGGGAAATCGAACCCGGGACCTCTGGGTCTAAACCGGTGGTCTTAACCACTAGACCACAGAGACGTTCCATATAAAATTATTATCCGCTAATTCCACTGTAACCGATAACCGTTGGGGTAATCGACTTCTAAGTGGAGGTCGTGTATCGGCAAACGTAGTGTAGGACGCCCAGATAAGGAGGAACGACGATCTCCGCAAAGTAGATGGCAAGAGCTGGGTGAGAGTGGCCGCGGATCGTGCTTAGTGACGTGCACTTGAAGAAACATGCCCAGCATTGGAGTAGTGAAGGCTGATGACGATATGATGATTCCACTGTTTCGCAGACAGAGCAACTTTGATCTCGTATTGCGGCAACAGGCAACTTGCAACTATGTTTCCACCAAAATCACCAATTTTGTGTATACTGACCGTTAGTAACCCGACTTACATTGAGTAGGGCTCCGCGGTGGAATAGGTAACATCAGTGATAAAATTAAATTAAATAAATAAAAAATAAAATAAAATTTATTTCTGTAAAAAGGTTTGGTTTAAGTATTCATCATCATCATTAGTGGCCGGAATCTCCTTTTAAGCAATTAATGCCTGTTCCTGAAACAGAAGACTCCGCTCTTCCATTATAAGAACTTTGTTTGCGCCAGAAACGCGACGCACGGTATCATTAAAATAAAAGATACACCGGCACATTCAGTCATTAAGTTCACAACGATCGGCCCGCCCGTGACGTCGCGTTCAGCACAAGCCGACTCAAGCAGCCATAGAGAAATAGAATTTTACCATCAGCTCTCCGCTCCAGAACCTTCTAGAACTGCTCGTTAATTGCCTACCGGCGGGTACAACCCTTCATAAAGTGCGTGTGCGCGAAATAAGCAACTTCTACCAGCTCCGATCAGCTGACCAGCTTTAGCTCCATCTCCACGACAATCGCGTCGTGGCTACGCCGTCAACGTCAGCTCGCCAAGTAAGTCCGAAATATCATCATCATCCATCCCCTCCTCAGCTCCTTATTCCTCCTCAATCTGCCCACTCTGCTGTGTCGGCACAGCCTGCCTTAGGCAGCTGATACAAACTATGCTATAAAATAATACAAAAAAATTAAATGTGGGATAGGTTGCTTACCGATCGCCTGATGTGCGAGCATCTTGGAACCCTGGTCCCTTAGTCAGTTCTTATTTGGTACCTAAATATGTTACGGGTAGCAGTTTGTCTTCATCTCACCTGATGTTAAGTGATGATAAGGCCGAAGGTGGAAGCGCACTTCACCCGGGATCCTCAACTGCTGAGGCACTGGCTATCTTATCTCTAGCTGCCGGAACCCGGGACCTCTGGGTCTAAACCGGTGGTCTTAGCCACTAGATCACAGAGACGGTTAAACTGCTTTATATCAGGCAGAGCAGAGTCTATATAAAAAACACATATATGTACTGGCAGGTATATTACCGGCAATATGCATGTATGTGGCAATACGGAGTGTGGCTATGCGTCACGGCGAGGATGCGAATGCCGGTCCCTGGTAAATAAACAACGAGAGACTTGCGGAGGTGCACGAAAACACTGTAGGGTTGCCTACCACCGGGTTACTCTAATTATATTGAAAAAAAAAAATATTTTTACAGATTTTTTATAGAGACATACTCACTATTTGTAGAAAAGATTTTTTGGAGAGATAGTTTGCTGATTCAGCGGGCCCTAACGGTGTCCCTATTACTTATTATTATTAGTGTTTTGTGTGGCGGTAGTTGGCAAAGTAATGTGACGGTGGATGAAGACTCTGCCGCGCAAACGGAGGCGCAACATTGCGACAGCAGTCAGCCCGTGACCACGGCCGTTGTAACTCGATCGAAACGTCGCGTATAAGGAGGTATGTTACCTTTTTACTAATTAGTTGGCGTTAATCGCCGTTTCAGAGGATGGGCAGCAGCGTCTCTCTGTGATTATTCTCACCTTACTGCGATCGCCAACCCGCCTGCCAAGCGTGGCGATTATGGCAAATTCCCCTCAAAATGATTAATTCTTGAGAGAGGCCTTTGTCCAGCAGTGGACGTCTTTTTGGCTGAGATGATGATGATGATGAATCGCCCTTTAAAGTCTTTGTTTAAACTATGGAACGTGAAAGTTTAAAAGTATATATAGCCTTTTCTTGTTTTATGATATGCAAACAACATTCACATTTAGGGTGGTAAAGCAATTTTATAATAATAATAGTATCGATAGTGTTAATAATAAATAATACAACACAATAATGTTAATAATGAGATTATAATTGGTTTTAACCCACTTAGTTTGACAGGGTGTTATAACACCCCTAAAAGTATTATATAGATATACCCTAATATAATACTTTTAGTTTCATTTACAACAACACACCAACGCCTGGTCGGACTAAATGGGTTAATTTACCTATCTTCAATTTTGCTATGCCTATGCACGGCCCATGTACATACTTACTATATCACCCTATGTAAGACCTGATTTTGTTTACATGACAGCTTAATATTATAAATATATAAACCACATTTATAAGCGTAGTCATGACGTCATTCTCAATCAAATTTTGACATTTTTAAGACAATATTAAAATCTACTTCATTAAACAACTATTGCGATGACAAAACTAAATATTACTAAGAAAAAATACAGGCACCAGAACACTAAATATTGCATTTACTATCGTGTTTCTGTTGTAAATGTCCCTTTTTAGAATAATAAAATATAAAATAAGTAATAGTTATCAGTGACGATTCATTGTAGTATTTGCTTGAAAAAATCACTACATAAAGATTTTTTTTTAAGCGACAGAAATAAAACCACCAAAAACTTTGCTCCCTCATCGACAACCCTACCAGCTAATATGTGAGTGACAGATGGTCATAAATTACAAACGTCGCACGAGGGTCGGGGGTCAAATACTGAGCAGCGTGGGTTCGATTCCCGGCGTATTTTATTGACATCTCTTGTTATGACCCAGCCGTTTGCTGTTGCGCATGTAACTTGGATGTAGCGCAGTATTATTGACAGCCTCGTGGCATGTTATTAAAGTGTCTGCATTTTCATTGGTTTCTTGCTATCTTGGAAATTAAGCAACTTTCGTGGTGTCGAGTTACAAGATGGGTTACCAAACTTTTGACTTCTATTTCTTATTTAAATGTTTTAATTCCTTACAGATAAGCACTTGGCATTCATCTCATCTGATGATAAGTGATCATAAGGGCGAAGGTTGAAGCACACTTCACACGGAATCCTCCACTACTAAGTTACTGGCTATCTTATCTCTAGCTGCCGGAACAAAATAATGCTACAAACATTGATATTATGGCGACATATTTAGATAAAATGATGGAAGCTAGCCAGCTCTACCACCAACCAAACACATGTGCAGGGAACCGAACCCAGAACGTCTGGGTCCGAGATCGGTGGTGTATGCCTTAGCCTGTACAAGGCTCAAGTCCGATCGTGCATGGAATACTGCAGTCACCTTTGGGACGGATCTGCCAAATACCAGTTGGCCACACTCGACTCGATGGAACGCAGAGCTATAAGGATCATCGGTGATGACGCGCTTGTCGAGGCCAAGCTTATCAGCCACGCACACCGGCGTCGTGTCGCCTGCCTGTGTGTCTTTTACCGACTTTACCACGGAGAGTGTGCCGGCGAGCTCATATCACCATCGCCCTTTTACCACCGAACCTTCAGACGTACTGTAGGATATCATCCCCACCTAGTAGAAATTCGACTATGTCGCACTAAGCGCTCCATGTCATCATTTTTACTGCGCACTGGCAGGGAGTGGAATTCTCTGCCATCGTCTGTGTTCCCAAAAACTTATAACCTGAATTCCTTCAAGGCGAGAGTTAATAGGCATCTTCTGGGGCAGCTCGCTCCATCGTAGACCTCATCTACGCTTACCATCAGGCGAGATCGAGGTCAAGAGCTGTCATAGAAGGCATAAAAAAAAACTATTAGACCACAGAAACGGTTCTTAGTCGGGAACTCTTAGCAGAGTAGTGGTGGTTATGGGTGAGTCATGGTGAATGATGGCTCTTGTAATGCATCTTTCATAGAATATCAGCGTGAAACAATGGCACTCGTTGCTGTTGTGTTTTGTCCGGTGAGTGAAAGTACCTGAGGCCCATCTCTTACCCCTCCCTACTCCCAATTCCTACTCCTTTCTCAAGATCCAACTCCTTCCTCAAGGCCGGCAAGCTCCTGTAATTCATCTTTCATAGAATATCGGCGTGAAACAATGGCACTCGTTGCTGTTGTGTTTCGTCCGGTGAGTGAAAATACCATAGGCCCATCTCTCACCCCTCCCAATTCCTACTCCCTCCTCAAGATTCCTTCTTCAACCGGCAACGCATTTGCGATTACTTTGGTTTTGCGGGTGTCCATGGGCGGCGGTGATTACTTTCCATCAGGTGAAAAAATCTTTCATTTCGCACTATTGGAAGCCTATTGGAAGACTATTGGAAGCATGTAAAGAGCAGTCGGTCAAGGTGGATTGAGTAAGGGACCTAGTGAGGTCTGTTTATCTGGTTGGTGAGCGACCACGGGATCTCTTGCCCTCCATTCTGCCCTGAACTACAAGACGCTCAAATGTCTTCAGATTGGATTTCATTAAATTGTTGGCAAGGAATTGTGTCCGTGCTTCAGGAGGCTTCACGAAATTTCTTGCCTCGAACTACAGTGTTGTGGAACCAGCTCACGGCGGCGGTATTTCCGGACCGTTACGACCTTGGGATCTTCAAGAAACGAGCCTATTCCTTCCTTAAAGGCCGACAACGCGATTCCTCTGGTTTTACGGGTGTCTATGAGCGGCGGTGATTACTCTCCATCAGGTGACCCGCATGCTCGTTTGCCTCCTTCTTTTATAAAAAAAAGGCACGTTAAACCGTTGGTCCAGGCTGCATTAGCAGTTGTTAAAAACCACCACACCGCACTGGGCCCACATGGTGGTTTATGACCCGTTCCCCCTATCCATCCATAGGGAGTTCTTGGTCACCCATCCGATGACCGGCCTCTGCGAAAGCCGCTTAACTACAGCAATGGCGCCATAACTCATAACAAGATACTGTATTCGATTAAAAGAGAAGCTCTTTTTTAATATCACCAACATCGGAATCATAAGTTGCAATTCCCACGCCCACTGTAAGGTTTTTTTATAGCCCAACATTTGAAGGTATGAGTTATAATATGTTTACGAGGTCGTCCCTCAAAAATAAAGTGCCAATAAAAAGGGAGTATTGCGCGGTATCACTTAGCCGATGTACTTTGTATCTTACGCCTGTTACTATACTAAAGGGGAGGGCAGTAATGCAACTCGGCATTTGAGTGAGTGAATGAAAGAATTAATGAAAGAACGAATGAACATGAATGAGTAATTAATGTTTTTTTTATTTTATTGCGAAATCATAAGTAAGTACATTACTCTCACACACACGCAAACACACATTACAAAATTGCACAAATAAAATAAACATGACCTTATTATTGAGTTGTGAAGAGCCTGATGGCGCAGTGGTAGGCGCGCCTGGTCTGAAGTTAAGTAACTTTTGCAAAGGCAGGTCATCGGATGGGTAACCAAAATTTTTTATCTCAAGCTCCTCCTTGCTTTGGAAGGCACGGAAAGCCGTTGGTCCCGGCTGCATTAGCAGTCGTTAACAACCACTAATTCGCGCCGGGCCGGCGTGGTGGTTTATGGCACGTTCTCCCTATCCATCCATAGGGTAGGTTCGTGCTCCAGCAGTGGGGACCTAAAGTAGGCTGATTATGATGAATTAAACTTCAATTATAAGCTCTCTTAAATTTTCTAATTTTCACCTACTTCCCGTTCATGACGTCTTTCAAAAAACTGTGCAATTTCGTACCGCTTTGACAGTTTCCATGACAACAAAACAAACATACCATTCGTCCGCTTAAGAACACCCGTATCCCATGATGGTCCCCTATAGCAGCGCAATCCATATCCAATTATAAATCTATACCATTCTCGAATCCACTGGAACACACACAGAAAATTTCATCCAAATCGGTCCAGCCATTTAGAAGGAGTTCAATAACATACACACACGTACAGAAGATTTTTATATATAAAGATGTCCCGTTTCCGAACTCGGAGAGTTAAAGGGTTGAGTCTTGGCATAATTTTATTTATTAAAAAAAATAAAAGTAGGGGTGCAACTCCAACCCCCTAGCAATGGCAGCCATTTCAATATTTAATTAATGTCCACAAGAACGTGTACCTTAAAATAGCTATAGCGTCGGTTGTGGATGTCCGTTGCCCATAAAAATAGATTATTTTCATAGCTCTTTAAACTGTCTAAAAATGACATATTGTTGCTTAATACTTTTTCATGCAAACCTAGTTTTAAAGTATAAATAATTTTAACTTAAAAGGCAAAATATTTTTAATAAAAATCTGTCGTGTCAGGAACTGATAAAACCAGCCCGTTTACATACTTTTATTTTTTTGAATAAATAAAATGATGCCAAAAATCAACCCTTAAAATCTCGTACTCCTACATATCTATACTAATATTATAAAGAGGAAACCTTTTATTTTTGTATGTATGTATCTTATCTTATCTTAGTGGGGCCTGCTGAGGTTTCCCTCTTGCAGTAACACTTCGACCCATCGGGATCTTTTGTGCAACCCCGTCCTTTCACTCTTCTTCCTCTGTAAAGATAGATGCCATAAGTTTGGTCACGTCCTTAAGAGCGAAGAGCCTGAAGTCCTCCGGTCTCGGATAAGCCGACCCCAGGAGTCCCATTCTTTTCCTAGCCAGAGAGTCGCAGTCACACAGTAGGTGCTGCATTGACTCCGTTTCCTCTCCACATGCCCTACACAAGTTATTTGTTGATAGGTGCATTCTGTGGAGCATTTGTTTTGTGGCATAGTGCCCTGTCAAGGCACCGATGGTTAGTCGGGCCTGCCTTCTACTGCCTCCGCATATGAACTTACTCCGTCCTAAGGCGTTTTCGCCTAGGAAGGATTTGGAGTGTTTCATACCCGGCTGCTCTTTCCATTCGATGCCGTGCCTGTTTTTGATGTAATCTTTTAAGGCCTTGTTGATGGTACTTGGTGCAAGTGCCACGAACGGCTCAGGACCAATAAGCTGGGTTTCTGAGCCCTCCCTGGCAAGTGCATCCGCCATCTCGTTGCCGTGGATTCCCATATGGCCTGGGACCCAGATCAATCGCACCTTGTTATGTCCACCTAGCTTGTTTAGAGCTTTGGTGGTTTCTAGAACAAGGCCAGAGTTGATTCGGGGCGATATGAGCGATTTGAGCGCTGCTTGGCTGTCACTCAGGATGAATATATTGCGCTTTTTCATAGCTAACTCTATATTCTGCTTTGCACATAGGAGAATTGCGAAAGTTTCAGCTTGGTAAACAGTGGCAAATTTTCCCATGCTTTGACTATGCTTGAAGTCGTTGTTATAGACGCCTGCCCCTGTACCCGACTTCATTTTGTATGTATGTATGTTTGCAACGAATAAACTCAAAAACTACAGGACCGATTTAAAAAATTCTTTCACCATTAGAATGCTACATTAGCGCTGAGTAACATAGGCTATATTAAAAATATATATATATTAAATAAAATACTAAAAATGACAATTAAATTTTCCAATACAAAATGATTTGTTTTTTTGTTGTCATGGAAACCATTGATATATATTTAACTCAATCATGGAAATTGTCAAAGCGGTACGAAGTCCGCCGGGTCAGCAAGTTGTATATAAAGATACAGCTTTACCAATATACACACATTCTCAATAAATCACTTAATAAAAAGCCAAACTTTGTTTGTTTGTATGTCGGGGCTAATCTCAGGAACTACTGGAAGAATGCTACATTCCTTGCGGGTAGGGTAACATAATATAGGATAAGTATATTTTAATGTATGTATTTTAATTAATTTTAAAGTATTTATCCTAATTAATTACAAATAATTTAACCTACCGCGTACACACTCAACTATGCCCCACGAATGGATAGCAATAAAATTATATTTGATATGTTGGTTTTGCAACGAAAATAATTGCTGGTACGTTCGCCAGCCGCTCTCCTCAGGGGATCCTCGTATTGATGGCATCAGGCATCGTGGGAGCAAATGGTTTATTCGTTAAGGTTACAGAGTAGAATTTTGTGCCTTACACTCTTCGATCAATGATGTACTAAGAATCCGGAACAAAACTATATACATATACATATAAGGTCACTTTTTATCAACTGCAAATATTTTGACAAAACATCTAATTATATCAGAGAAATAAGGCCCTGGCATTAAAAAAAAATTCAGGCTAGTTTTTTTTTTACTTTTCCTGACACAGACATTGTAATATTTTTTAAAGCGGCCTCTATGTCGGCTCTTTTGAATGAAATTAGGTGCACGCGTAAGCGGTGAAGGCGTTGCGGCCTTTCTGTTTCGGCTCCTTTGAATTGAAACTACCGAAAATGCTTTATTTTTCTTTTTAATCGAAATGTCTTTCGGCGTTTTTCATGAAAACTACCGTATAAAATTTTAAGAATTTTTTTTATAAAAATAGTTTATATATTTTGTTGAATTTATCCTCAAAATATTTGCAGTTGATAAAATGTGACCTTATATAAGAATATAGTAACGCGACATCCACCCCACATCCTCCCGGACTAGTTAGAACTTGCACTACGACGCGGAGTCACTGAATGAAGAATGTGCTATTACGTTGTTTGAGAAAAGTAGCTATTTAAAATAATCATAACTTTTTCCACACAGTTAATTGAAATAAGCTGCAATAGTAACTATTAAAGCATATCGAAGTAGCTTTCAGGTGATATCTATGGCGTCGTTATTGGTTCCAGGACCAGACTGCATACATTTTTGCCGGTTCTCCTTTCGAATAACAAAATCTGAAAGAAACATTGGATATCATCAACAACTTCAGCTTACTGATGAACCCATAACTAGCTTTTGCTCGCGGCTATGCTCACGTGGGCTACACGACTTGTGATTGTTTTTAATAAAAGCCAAACTTAATAAAGGTAAGTATCGGTGGGTTCACACATTTCAGATCTCTTATTAGTTCTCTCGTTTTATGAATAATGTGATTATTGTAAGTTGTAGTGTTTAAGCATCATGTATCATTACTTTTGTTGTTGTGTACATTTATATTGACCTTGTCTGTTTATGTACCGATTAAAATAAAATAAAATAACAAAAAAATAAAAATAAAAATAAAAATAAAAATAAAATAAAAATAAAAAATAAAAATAAAATAAAATAAAAATATAATAAAATAAAATAATCTTGAAACACTTCACCATTTCCACCAGGCCAAATACCAAAACTCATAAATTAAACTTTAAAAATGACAGATTTTTGTACTTACATACTTTCCACTCCCATTTCGCCTTTTTTAGGGGATGCTTTTCGAAAAATGCTAAAAAACGTCATTCTTTATTTTTATTAAATAATCTAAATATTGATTTAAATAATTTTAATAGTTCTTACTTAAAAAATAAGACATGTTATCGTTGTTAGAGGAAGTTGTAGATTGTAAAACAAACAGAAATAGTTTTTTGAATTGTTATTGTCGATTACGTAAAATAATTTTTATTGTCAACGGGATTATACATATTAATTAATTAATTAATTGGATTACTTACATAAACGGGCAGCATGCATTAAAACAAATTTTTAACTGAAATTAAAAATTAAATTAAATAAATTTAAATCAATAACAAAATTAAAACATTTCATTTAATATTTTAATAGTCGAACTTTTACTAATAATAATATAATATTTTATAATTACCTTTTTTTATTTACTGTCAGAATGCTTATTGTGGCTTGAATTAGATATAGTTACTTACTTATATTTTATATTATGTATAATTTATTTATATATGTTTGTGTGGATAGGCCTCCAACAAGGTGGTCCGACAATCTGGTGAATGTCGTGGGAAGCCGTTAGATGTGAGCAGCACAATAATGGTCGTTGGGAAGATCCTTGGGGGAGGCCTTTGTCCAGCAGTGGACGTCTTTTGACTGATATAATGATGATAGTTTAATCTAATTATTATAAATTATTTTTTATCATAATGGGTTGGTATGGGAAAGTCCAATTCTTTAGTAGGTAGGTGGTATACTTCAATGATAATTCTTGATATTTTTCATAACGTTGTTATTAAATCCTCTTTTCCAATAAACGTCAGATGCAATAAAAGAAAAAGGTCCAATCAAAACATTTCTAATGTCAATAAAAATATGGATGCAAACTACAAACGGTACGTATTAAGATAGACGTTTTTAATATCAACACAACTGATTATAATAAAGAGGTAATATTTTTTTGTTTATTTGTATGTAGGGATAATCACTTACAGTACTGAAACAGTTTTTGTGATAGAAGGCCAGTCTATATATAGAGAGCAAGTGGCATAGCGCTCGGCTCGATGCCCGAAGGTCTCGGGCAAAGTTTGTTTCGGATTTTTCGATACATAGCCCGGGTTTGTTATTACCAACCCGCATTTGGCAAGCGTGGTGATTAAGCCATCACCCATCAATTGTAACGATGACTTGATTTCAATGATGGAGGCCTTTGCCCAGCAGTGGGACAGTTATAGGTTATCTATTTCACTCGTGTAAGGACGAGTCCGTCTATGATAGAAAGAGCATTTTCCAATATGTGATGCTCTTAGAATAATTACATATAGAAAGTAAGTCTGCGCGCTCATTTTGAAGCACATGGCTCCAAACGCCGAGTTTTCAATGAGTTACAAGTGTACGTGTGCGTGTCGCTGAGCGCAAGCAATCGTTACAAAAGTGTGAATCGGTTTAGTGCTTCACTTTTGACAGAGCGCTTGTATGAAGACTATCTTTCTATACCGTAATTATTGTAAGGTGATGCTGTTTAAAGCAGAGCATGTTGAAATTTTTCATTGGTTTTCGACCTTATATTGAGGTAATAAAGTTAAAATTATGGTGTCCAATATATCGACAGAGCCCTATAAAAGGATAAGAAAGGGAGAAAAGAAATGCATTTGATGAGTGTGTTGCCGGTTCTTCTCAGTACAAGGCTCCCGCTCTGTGTGGACTTACGAACCGATGGCATAGTGACATTCATACAAGCTATTTGTAGCTTAAACTAATAAAACATTTTGAGTTTGAATATGACTTCAGCAGTGGAATATTTACAGCTTCTTTGTTCTTGAGTATATAAGCACCTTGCCTTTATCTCAACTGATGATAAGTGATGATAAGGCAAGGAAGCACACTTAACCCGAAACCCTCAACTAATGAGGCACTGGCTATCTTATCTCTAGCTGCCGGAACACAATAATGCAAGAAACATTGACTAGCGGCCCGTCTTAGCTTCGCACGGGTCGAAATTTTTTTTAAATATAGCCTATTTTATTCAGCGTTAATGTGGCATTCTAATGGTGAAGGAATTTTCTAAATCGGTTCAGTAGTTTTTGAGTTTATTCGTTGCAAACACATATAATACATACAAAAATACAAAGGTTTATTCTTTATAATAATAGTATATATATAGATATAGGTAAGATGGTGGTAGCTAGCCTGGTGGCAAACAAGCCATCAAGCTCCCCGCTGGGAATCAAACCCGGGATCTCTGGGTCTGAGACTGGTGGTTACTACCACCCACCAGCCCACTAGATGGCTACTTACTTCTTCTTAAAAACTTATGGTTATGCATTTGCTAAGTTAATAAATGTATGTTTATGCAGCACAAAACCGGTCGCTGTAGTGACCCTTGGGGGAGGCCTTTGTCTAGCAGCTTTTTTGGAGAGACCTTGCTGATGGCCTCAGACGTCTTTTTCAGCATCACCGAACTTTTTAGGGGTGGCAGGAAACCTAAAGGGTTCCTCAAGCAGTGTAATCGAAACACCGTCAGACTTGTCCCCGTTCCCTACTAAATTCTCCGATGGGGTTCGTTTGTGATCATCTTTTGGCTGAGATGATGATCACCAGATGATGATGTTGTTGATGATGATGATGATGATGAAGTGTTATGTTTTATTTCCAGACATGGCAGGAAATCAGACAAGGAAACACAATCGCCTGTGCTGAAGGTGTTTAGGGAAATGATTCAACGAGAAAATAAGTTTGTAGTTTATTATATTTGTAGTTTTATCAGTGTGGCTTGGTGAAGTGATAAATTATAAAATATATTGCCTACGAATGCCTACAAATAAAGACAATCCTTAAAACAGATGCTGCCACTTTTTAGCTAACACTTTTAGACGGACACAATATTTTAAACACGTAACTATTTAATATTTTTATATAAAATACAGTGAAAAAATAAAACGACAAGTAAAAATTTACAATTATAGCGTTGTGTTATCAATTTGTGGTATTCATCTGCAAAGATGAATCTGCATGTCCATCGTTGCAAATACCTTTGGATAGATGGCACTAATGTCGCTCTAAAGCATTTCAAAAATCAAAAAGCAGTGGCAAAATTCAGCGCTTGTCTGCCTTCCCGGTAGCATAATAGTTAGTGCAGCCGCCCGGATTGCGGAAGACCCAGATTCGATTCCTGGCTGGGTCGGGTGGGCGTTTAATGTTTTCACTGTATTTTTATATATCATCATCAGCTCATTTTATGTCCCCACTGCTGGGGCACGAGCCTTCCCTATGGATGGATAGGGAGAACGGGCCATAAACCACCACGCGGGCACAGTGCGGATTGGTGGTTGTTAACGACTGCTAATGCAGCCGGGACCAACGGCTTTACGTGCCTTCCGAAGCACGGAGGAGCTCGAGATGATAAATTTTTGGTCACCCATCCGATGACCGGCCTTTGCGAAAGTTGCTTAACCTCAGCTCACGCAGACCGGGCGCGTTAACCACTGCGCCATCGAGCTCCTCGTATTTTTATATAAAAATATTTAATTCAGCTTAAGTGTAGCAATTAACACTTAAAAATAAAAAGTAAAAATTTACGTAAGTATTTACTCACCCGTTTTGTAGTACAGAGTATCTGCCCACTAGACTGTGTCATACCATGACTGTGCTAGGAAGGTGCAGGCAAAACAATATTCTTTATATTGAGAGAGACTATGCCCACTAGACGGTTCCATCACCGACCAACACCGTCGCGTTCCATGCACGGGTATGATACGCTGTTGATGCGTTGTATGAGTTGAGTTGATGACAAAATACAAACACCATCAGGTTAACGAGACTCTATTTATTTATTTATTAATTAATAACTTGTGTTTAGCAGAAAAAATCCTAATTTGTTAATAAAATTCCTCAACGTTTCTTCATTTTTAATATGTTCAGGTAACTTATTGTATAGTTTTATTGACATAACCAAGGGACCAATGTTTACTTTCGTAAAATCATAGGCGTTTGGGTAAAAAACAATAAAAGTCTTAATATTTTCATATTCATATTTTTTAATTGAAAAATAAGACAACAGTAGCCTGCGGAATATCAATACAAACACTTTTATGTCGGATCATTGTTTCATTTGTGCTATATTTACAAAGTTTCTGAAGAAATAAGTTTTTAGATATCATTACTTTTACGTATTGTTTATGCAGTTTCTGGGTATTTGTTTCAAATTCCAAAACAACCATGGCCTTGTGAAAGGATCAAGCTAACCTACACTAGTCCTTTTAATGGATATGACCCATTCAGCGCCTAGCACCAGTGCCTTAGAAACACGTAAATTTTCGAAATTCCGCGCTGCACGCTCTTAATCACTGAGGCACTGGCTATCTTATTTCTAACTGTTAGAACACGACACTGCTACCCACATTGATGTTATGGCGACATTATCACCGTGCGTGCGTGCGTGCGTGCATGCGTGTGTGCATGCGTGCGTGCGTGCGTGTGTGCGTGTGTGCGTGCATGCGCGCGTGCGTGCGTGCGTGCGTGCGTTCGTGTCGGTTAATTCATTTTTAATTATCCCAAATACAAGTGTTTCTCATTGTTCACAGCGACCCAGAAAAAGCAAATTTACTGAAAAAGAAAGAAGATAAAAAGAAGCCACCAAATTCAGCATCACGATCCAAGATTGTCATTAATCGTTCAAAGGTAAATTAGGTTTCAATCACAACAAACATAATAAATGTCATTTACTATATTAAATTATAATGTCGACAAGTCGACTATGAAATTGCTCTTGACTTTTGACTGAAACTTCTGATGATCATTATGGTAGACACTTGAAATCTATATATTAATACGTGAAGCAAAAACTTTGTACCCCTTTTTACGAAAATTGCGCGGACGGAGGCGTTGCAAAGATGGCGAACCACCACGCGCAACGGAATAAGAATGCACTTGATGGTTTAAAGGTCTATAATGATCTGTCTCTAATAACTAAGGTTACAATTTATATAGGGAGTATGATGCGTGTGTGTTAATGCGGTGTACACATACCACACCATCCCCGTAATTTAAAAAAAAAAGATCATATTTAAACATTAAACTTACTGAGATGGCTGTTGACTACATTACATTATATATCTTTAAACATATTTCAATATTTAAAATTCATTACCTAACCATGACATATTATCTGTTTCTCACATATTTCATTTCCGTATTCTTTATTTGTCATAATCCGTATTTCGTGGATGTGGCCTATCCACTTAGTCGCAATAGTATTCATAAAGATACAAATATACTTATATTTATTACAACATCTCTCTTTATGTACCTATTTCTCATATTTCACATTATATCTCTTTATTACAATATCTCCTAATCATCATTTCTTTACATTATTATTTACTAGCGACCCGCCCCCGGCTTCGCACGGTTGCAATGCTGATATTATCAGTGTTGCTCTACTATATGCATGTATTATACATATAAACCTTCCTCTTGAATCACTCTATCTATTAAAAAAAACCGCATCAAAATCCGTTGCGTAGTTTTAAAGATCTAAGCACACAAAGGGACATAGGGACAGAGAAAGCGACTTTGTTTTATACTATGTAGTGATTTAAAGTCGACTCTGAACATCATTATTTTATTGGTACTTAAACACAAATGTTGAAAAAATTTCCACGAGCAGGATTTGAACCTGCACCCTTTTGACATTCCGGGTCAGGCGCTCTTCCAATTGAGCTATCGTGGTTCTAACCAGCCCGCCGAAATTATTCAACACTTTTTACTTTGAAAGCCAAAGGCGCCCATTCAATGTCAACAACTACTGTCACTAACATCCGATCATAATTTTTTACAAATATTAAAGATCAGTTAAGAAGTAAGCAAGCTATTTATAAATGTTCAAATAATTTTTTAAAGTAAACTTTGTTGCGAACAAATTTGGATGTTAGTGATGGTAGCTGTTGACATTTGCCTTTGGCTTTCAAAGTAAAAAATGTTGAATAATTTCGGCAAGCTGGTTAGAACCACGATAGCTCAATTGGAAGAGCACCTGACCCGGAATGTCAGAAGGGTGCAGGTTCAAATCCTGCTCGTGGAAATTTTTTCAACATTTGTGTTTATGTAATTTGTTTGCAACAAAATTGACTTTAAAAAATTATTTGAACATTTATTGGTACTTATTACCATTAGTGTCACCTTAGTGCATATATTAATTATTTACTTTTATTCTAGGGACATCATTTAAGACTATGTACTCTGACGCTACGTCTGCGCGTGCCTTCGTCATGAGCTGTCTCCAACTATTCTCACAGAGAAATCTCGTTTCTGCTATGATCGAATGAAGGATTCGTACCTTGAACTTACTACCCTTCTACCTTCATCATCATCATCAGCTCATTTTATGTCCCCACTGCTGGGGCACGAGCCTTCCCCATGGATGGATAGGGAGAACGGGCCATAAACCACCACGCGGGCCCAGTGCGGATTGGTGGTTGTTAACGACTGCTAATGCAGCCGGGACCAACGGCTTTACGTGCCTTCCGAAGCACGGAGGAGCTCGAGATGATATATTTTTGGTCACCCATCCGATGACTCGCCTTTGCGAAAGTTGCTTAACCTCAGCACTCACAGACCGGGCGCGTTAACCACTGCGCCATCGAGCTCCCCTTCTACCTTACTTCATCTTAATCATATTTAAAAATCCTTCATTTCCTCCAGCACCTTACGATCCTGCAAACTCAACAAATAGATTCAGCTTCTGGGTGGTCAATCCAAAAGTAAAATTACTAATAATTGAATTGATTCCAACAATATACAATAACTTAATATTCTATTATCTAGTCATTTATAAATTCGTCATATCCAGTAAAATATTATTGCAATGTAGGTACCTAATCATCAACTTAAAAGATAATAAAAGATTTTTAATACACGGCTAATACTGTGTCATATCTATGTTTATCTCTATAGTTTACTTAAATTCTGTTTCTAATTTATGTATGAACTAAACAAAATTTATTTTTCGATTTTTAAGTTATACTTAATAAGCAAAAAAATAATACAATTTATTTTTGAAACTATTAAATTTTACAAGCAGAACATTTCTAAATATTAATTTTTAAAATTACAATTCACATTAAATACAATTTTCAACTATTTCAACACTTTGCATTCTATTTCAATGACAATGATAACATAACAACGGTAACTTTAGATTATGTGTAAGCTTCTGCTTCTTAAGGGGGTGCAGCGCGGAATTTGAAAATTTACGTGTTTTTAAGTCACTGGTGCTAGGCGATGAATAGGTCTTATACATTAAAAGGACTAGTATAGGTTAGCTTGATCCTTTCACAAGGTCATGGTTGTCTTGGAATTTGAAACAAATACCCAGAAACTGCATACACAATACATAAAATAATGATATCTAAAAACTTATTTCTTCAGAAACTTTGTAAATATAGCACAAATGAAACAATGATCCGATATCAAAATGTTTGTATTGATATTCCGCAGGTCACTGTTGCTTTATTTTTCAATAAAAAAACATGAATATGAAAATATTAAGACTTTTCTTATTTTTTGCCCAAACGCCTATGATTTTACGAAAGTAAACATTGCTCTAATTAAATCACCAGCCTACTCTGTACAGATATTAGTGTGCGTGCGTATTCGTAGTCGTGCGCCGTTGTCACACCACTGCCACGCGCCGCTCGCTCGTTATCATAAAGAAACTTGAAACTCGCAGTTTTGCGTCCGCGCTGCACCCCCTTAATTTGTAAATGAAGTCTCGAATGACTGCTTATCTGTAACTAATTCTGTTATTGTTATAATGCAATATGCGCTACGTCTCATGTTCGCGCGTTTTGATGACTACGAATAACACGAACATCAATACCGGTGGTCTTCGTAAGACCTAATTAAAAACAATGTTATTAACATGCTTTATCGATTTCAGATTTTAAAATTACGAACAATAACAATAATTTTCTTACAAATGATCACAAAACTTTAATATTGACTTTCAAGTTAACTATTTACAAGACTCACTAAACAATTTCTCAATAATTAATAATTCAAATAAAATTATAAATTTTCAAATAATTTTTAACGCAAATTTTGTTGCGAACAAATTACAAAAGCTCAATTGGAAGAGCACCTGACCTGGAATGTCAGAAGGGTGCAGGTTCAAATCCTGCTCGTGGAAATGTTTTCAACATTTGTAAAATTACTTTTACAATTCTATTTTCAAATTTGCTTTTATTTTTATTATCGTTATACCATTTTATAACATTTGTTTCGTTGTATTTTCCTTTCACAATATGTTTCCGTAGACATTTCACTTAAAACTACTGCTTTTATTCATTGTATTGTCAACAACCATTTAACCATTACTATCTTTTTATTTCTATAATGTTTTGAAGTGTTTTTCCCAACTATTACTAACGATTACATTACCCCAGTACATTTAAAACTCATTTGATTATTAATAATATATATTTTTATCTATTCTTTAATTAAACATCTGTAATTTGACAAAGTACACACAGTCTACAGTTTATTTATAAATTTTAATAATTAGATGAATAAACTTTTAACGCAATCAGAAATTATTAAATTAAAAAAAATTGTCAGAACCTAAAATTGACAATTAAGTACTTACAAAAAAAAATTTACGTGATAGTTGATGCTTGGAACTGCATCTGACCTCTCTTAGCTGCATAATCACCTCATCGGACACCTTCGTCTTCCAGCTGCATCCTTATCGGACACCATCATCACCCGGCACCCAGCTTTTGCCTTTCATCCTTCAGCTTTTCACTTTCCGGTATTGTCCATATTTTTATCAGCCAAATTAGTCAATTTGAATATGAGTTTATTTTTCTTTCGTATTATTATTAAGTATTTATTATTTATTTATGATTTTCATATTAAAGTATAACTTAATTAATATAGTCTTTTAAAAGGCTTTTTTTGCAATTCACATCACTTTTAATGTTTAACACTTTTAATAGTCACTCAGTAAATGTTCAAATAATTTTAACGCAAATTTTGTTGCGATAAAATTATAAAAACACAAATGTTGAAAAATATTCCACGAGCAGGATTTGAACCTGCACCCTTCTGACATTCCGGGTCAGGTGCTCTTCCAATTGAGCTACCGTGGTTCTAACCAGCCCGCCGAAATCCTGCTCGTGGAAATTTTTTCAACATTTGTGTTTTTATAGTCACCAAGTTTTAATGTTCTTTTTAGTTCTTCAATCAATCAAATCGGGTATCAAATCAGGAAAACAAAACAAAGATTTTAAACTTTTTCAGATATGACACATGACCAGTGTGATAGGTATTCAAAACCTTTTTAATATTTTTTTTTAATTTATTTTGGACCACAAACAGGCTTACAATGTTTGATTTATAATATAACTATACTTATAATATATTATTTATTGTAAGCCCAACATCGCTGGTCACAATTTATGAATTAAAGAGCTTACTTAAGTGGAGCTATACATGTACTTTTTTATACTATTTAAAAAATATACTTATATAAAATAAATAATTAAACATCCATAATACTATGACAAATAGTGGACATCTGTGTCCGTACTGCCAAGTGCATAAAACGCTACCACAGACCATCTCAACATCAGTCAACCACATCAATATGCATGCACATTGTTGGGCCAGATGGATTCAAATTCATAGCGACATCTTAATAAAGGTAGGTAAAAGTAGAATAATAATGAAATAATAACAATGAAACATAATTAATGCCGTTGATTGCACCCGGGAATATATAAGATTATTAATTACAAAAGTATGAGTTACAAAAAATATTAAAAAATATTAAGTTGAATTGCAGTAACCAACAATCCAACGACTTTTTTCCACAGATCTATTAGAATGTTCGTTTATGACTATTGCTAGTTTGCGCAATACACAAATCTGGAGTAGGTTTATGTGAAAAGAAACAAGATTTTACTTTTACCTCGCTGATCAACACTCGTACGAGTGTTGTACACATTAATGTCCTTCACAAGGAACAATATCAAGCGAAGAATTTTATTTTTTTTTTTACTTACGCATTTTAACATTATCGATACTAAGGGGGTGCAGCGCGGACGCAAAACTGCGAGTTTCAAGTTTCTTTATGATAGCGAGCGAGCGGCGCGTGGCAATGGTGTGACAACGGCGCACGACAAGAATACGCACGCACACTAATATCTGTACAGAGTAGGCTGGTGATTTAATTAGGACAATGTTTACTTTCGTAAAATCATAGGCGTTAGGGTAAAAAAATAAGAAAGTCTTAATATTTTCATATTCATATTTTTTAATTGAAAAATAAGACAACAGTGGCCTGCGGAATATCAATACAAACATTTTGATGTCGGATCATTGTTTCATTTGTGCTATATTTACAAAGTTTCTGAAGAAATAAGTTTTTAGATATCATTACTTTTACGTATTGTTTATGCAGTTTCTGGGTATTTGTTACAAATTCCAAAACAACCATGGCCTTGTGAAAGGATCAAGCTAACCTACACTAGTCCTTTTAATGTATATGACCCATTAAGCGCCTAGCACCAGTAACTTAGAAACACGTAAATTTTCGAAATTCCGCGCGGAACCCCCAGGCGTTTTGAATATAGGCATATATACCCTTTATAACAGCGGTCTTACGCGACTTCGGCCGCGTGAGCACTCTTATTCAGTGACGCACATGATCACCAGCTCATTTGTACCCCACTGCTAGGGCACGAGCCATCCCTATGGATGGGAACACCAAGGAGAGAACGCGCCCGCCGTAAATCACCACGCGGGTCCTGTGCGGATTGGTGGTTGTTAACGACTGCTAATGCAGCCGGGACCAACCTGCCTTCCGAAATTTATCGCCATCACTTCAATGTTAGTAGCTATGTTCCGACAGTTAGAGATAAGATACCCAGTGTGCCTTAAAAGTTAAGGATTCTAGGTGAAGTGCTCTTCCACCTACTACCTTATCGTCAGTGAGATGAAGAATAAGTGCTTGCTCGTAAGGTATTAAAAAAAATGCCACACTTGAGAGTTAGCCACACTAAAAGAGATTTTATCTTTCCAGCCATTTCACGCTGATACAAAGGATACCTGGTGGTATTTAGAGGTAAGTTTTTAAAAATCCTTTCGGGTTAGCACTTAGTTGTCATCTCACGTCGAAGCGCACTTTAAATCTTCAACAAGACACTGGCTTTATTATCTCTAACTGTCTGAACCCGACAATGCTACTAATATTGATGTTATGACGACATATTTATAAATAGCCCTACCACCAACCAAGCAAGTATGTACCTGCTTGGAATCAAACCCGGGATCCCTGAACAGTTGTCTTTATCACTACGCTACAGAGATTTCAGCAAGCAGTTCAACAGTGAGCCCTTTTTCATAGTTGTCAGCGCAATAACGCGCTTGGTCTGCGATTGCCGAGGTTAAGCAACTTTTGCTATGGTTCTGTGGCCGAAAATTTCTCATCTCGAGCTCCTCTGTGCTTTGGAAGGCACGTTAAGCCGTTGTTGGTGCCGGCTGCATTAGCAGTCGTTAACAACCATCAATCCGCACTGGGCCTGCGTGGTGGTTTATGGCCCGTTCTCTCTATCCATTCATAACATTATTATACATAATTTTAAAACTCATTCTTTTAAAACTCATAGCATTAATGTAAAATATTGCGAAATGCCCTTAAAACCTTAATTTGGTTGTGGCATTTCGCCGGCCGCTATCGCTGTACGCTCGCTTCGCTCGGTCGGCGCGTGCGTTTTTTTTAATGTTTTTTTTATATTTACGAGTAAGCACAGTGTCTTGATCTCACCTGATGTTAAGTGATGATAAGGCCATTTGGTGGAAGCGCACTTCACCCGGGATCCTCAACTAGTGCGGCACTGGCTATCTTATCTCTAGCTGCCGGACGACAACAATGCTTCAAACATTGATATTCATCATCAGCTCATTTTATGTCCCCACTGCTGGAGCACGAGCCTTCCCTATGGATGGATAGGGAGAACGGGCCATAAACCACCACGCGGGCCCAGTGCGGATTGGTGGTTGTTAACGACTCCTAACGCAGCCGGGACCAACGGCTTTCTGTGCCTTCCGAAGCACGGAGGAGCTCGAGATGGTAAATTTTTGGTCACCCATCCGATGACTGACCTTTGCGAAAGTTGCTTATCCTCAGCACTCGCAGACCGGGCGCGTTAACCACTGCGCCATTGCGCTTGCTGGCCGGCGTTGCCGACCAGCAAGCCGGCATCTGCGACGATAGGCTCGCGTGGGACCGCCGGAGCCCCGCAGCGACGGAGCCGTGACAGAAACCATGCCTGCTGCATGTTGCATGCTTGCTTGCATGGTTCATGCTTGCTTGCATGCTGCTAGTTTGCTTGCCTGCTGCTTGCTTGCTTGCATGCTGCTTGCATGCTGCTTGCATGCCGCATGCTTGCTGAAGCTTGCTTGCTGCATGCTTGCTGCATGCTTGCTGCATGCATGCATGATAAGGTGTACCAAATAAAACAACATTTTAAATTTAGAAATACTAAATGTCTTCCCATTTTTGTTAGGATGTAAATAATGTGGATCGTATTGTGTATACTTATATTGTTATTTATTATGAATAAAAATGTGCCTTATGATATTAGGGATTTAATCAGTTATGAATACCAAATGTATGCTTTTTGAAATTATGCTAAACAAGTATTATTCCCTAAGAATATATGGATTTTGTCAGTTTATGCTTATCAAATGTATGCCTTTTGAATATTATGCCTTTTAAATGTAATGACAAATTTAAATGATGCCTTTTGTTAATTATGATTATTGCAATTATGCCTTTCCATAATTATACCTTACAGATTTCGGCCATATGATGTTATGCGTTATGAAGTTATGCTATAAAGACTTATGGCAGGTGACGATTATGACCATGACATTATGCATTTTCAGTTTATGCCTAAAAACGTTATGCGTTTCAATAGGTAACCTAAAAGGAGGCAAATGAGCAGGTGGGTCACTTGATGGAAAGTAATTACCGCCGCCCATGGACACCCGCATAACCAAAGTAATCGCAGATGCGTTGCCGACCTTGAGGAAGGAATTGGGTCTTGAGGAAGAAGTAGGAATTGGGAAGGAGGAGGGGTGAGAGATGGGCCTCCGGTACTTTCACTCACCGGACGAAACACAACAGCAACAAGTGCACTTGTTTCACGCCGATATTCTGTGAGAGGGTGGTATTACGGTGGGCGAGCCGGCCCATTTCGTGCTGCAACGCAGCGTGGCTCTACCACTCAGGCAGTGTCACTCGTAAACCTACGGACGCGAGTAACTTTAACGTTTACGTTAAAGTAACGTTTCTTTTTTAATTTTATGTCATTTTTTTCTGTAGCGCTGCTAATTACCTATTTCACAATATTTTTTCAAAGATTCGTAATCGTAATCCACGCGGAGTTGTTTTCCGTAAAGACAAAATGCGCCTGGCGTGACGTCATTAGACCACACAGACGCTTGAATTTACCGTGAACAATTTTGTGGAGACACTACGTCAGCAACCTTACGTCTTTATACTCGAGTGGGATCATATTGATGATGATATCCTTCGTAGCTTGAAAGGCATGTAAAACCGTTGGTCCCGGCTGCTGATGCAACGGTTTAACAACCACCAATCCGTACTGGCCCCTGGTTTACGGCCCGTTCTTCCTATCCATCCAAAGGGAAGGCTCGTGCCTCAGCAGTGGGGACATAAAATGAGCTGATGATGATGATGGTCATGTTTAAATGTGTGTAAACCTAATCATATTATATTGTTATAGCAAGACTGCAAAGTAAACAAGAAACCATCCGAGGACACTTGTTCGTGCGTGTCTTGCGCGTAAGTTTTTATTTAATAATCATAATTCTTACACTATCATCACCTCACATCATCGTCATCATCATCATCATCATCACCAGCTCATTTTATGAGCCCTCAGCTGGGGCATGAGCCTTCCATATGGATTGATAGGTACAGAGCCATAAACCACCACGGGGGCGACGCGCGGTTTCAGTGCGGGCGGTGGTTGTTAACGACTGCTAATGCAACCGGGACCAATGGCTTAACGGGCCGAAGTACAAAAGACACTTTATTTACATACATTTCTTTTCTTTTTGTATGCGGCTTAGGTAAGCGTTAACCAGATGTCCCGGGTTCGATTCCCAGCGGGGCGTACATGCTTGTGTACTCAGTTTGGTTGGTGGTAGGGTTTTTTGCCTACCTGGCTAGCTTCCACTGTTGATGCCCACATACGCACGGGAGACGCGAGGGAGGAGGGCGTGACATCATCGCGGCGAGCATTGAACCCAAGAGGCTTAAGTAGTACCACGTATTGTAAAAGAAATTGTATGATTAATTCCGATAATTTAAAAAAACCGTTTGTCGCGGGTGCCTCCAGCTGCCTGCCCCCGACCAGCACCGACTACCGACCGTAAGACACTCGACTTTCAGACAGGACTAACTGCAATCGGGACCTTCTTAAATTTACTATGATCTGTTTGTCCGGAAACTATCCTTCGTAACTTGTTGGCATTTAACCAACCCTATGTTATACAGTCCGCCTTTTATTTAAGGGGGGTGCAGCGCGGACGCAAAACTGCGAGTTTCAAGTTTCTTTATGATAGCGAGCGAGCTGCGCGTGGCAGTGGTGTGACAACGGTGCACGACTATGGTGCACGACAAAGTAGGCTGGTGATTTAATTAGAGCAATGTTTACTTTCGTAAAATCATAGGCGTTTGGGTAAAAAATAAGAAAAGTCTTAATATTTTCATATTCATATTTTTTAATTAAAAAATAAGACAACAGTGACCTGCGGAATATCAATACGAACATTTTGTTGTCTGATCATTGTTTCATTTGTGCTATATTTACAAAGTTTCTGAAGAAATAAGTTTTCAGATATCATTAACTTTACGTATTGTTTATGCAGTTTCTGGGATTTTTTTTCAAATTCCAAGACAACCATGCCCTTGTGGAAGGATCAAGCTAACCTAGACTAGTCCTTTTAATGTATATGACCTATTCAGCGCCTAGCACTAGTGACTTAAAAACACGTAAATTTTCGAAATTCCGCGCGGCACCCCCTTTAGTCTTCAGACCCTTACAACCACCATCTTATCTATATACGTCGCTATAACATCAATGTTCGTAGCATTGTTGTGTTCCGGCAGCTAGATATGAGATAGTCAATGCCTCGTTGAGGTTTCCAGGTGAAGTGCGCTTCACCATTGGTGTTATCATCACTTCAGGCGAAGGGTAAGGCACACTAGCGCCGCTAATGGATTTAATTTGATAGCTGCTAAACTGGATTTTTTTTCAAACATTGCGGACCTTCCGATACTAGGCAAACATCTATTATTTAATAATTGTGCACTACTTTTTGTAATCATTTGCTAAAACCAACAGTGGCCATTGTTTGTGAATAAATGCGATAGCCCGTTTTGTGAATAAACCACGCAACAAAAAGTAGTGCACAATTATTAAATAAATACTATGGATGCTTTCCTGTTGTCGGACGGTACGCAATGTTTAAAAAATGATCCGGTCCGTTAATAATTGTCAAATTATCAATTGGTGGCGCTAGTGTGCCTTACCCTTCGCCTTAACATCAGGCGAGATAAAGGCACTATGCTTGCCCGTCACCTAAGGCAACCGTTAATCGCGTTGCCGGGGTCCAAAGAACTCTGAGGAGTTAACGACGTTTCACACCAACGAAAGGTTTCTTCTCTGTCCTGCAGATTGAAGAAGATAATCAGCTCCGAATATACCTGTATGGCGTGTTTGGGAGTGCTTTTCCTCATCTCAGTGCTGGTTGCGTTCCTCGTCATCTTCAAGACGGTGCCCATCTGCGGCAACGTGGAAGCACAGGTAAAGATTTTGCGGCAATCGCGAATGTGAAACTATGTTTGGTGTGGTCGGCAGCCAGATGGGTGACCGATAATTTGCTCTTGATTTTCATCGGTGCTTAAGGTGCTGACAACAGTGCGAAATGCACTTCGTTTATGCATTGGTTTATAGTATACAAAATTAATAGGTTATTGTTTTTCAAAATGCAGATTTTGAATTTTTTTGTTTATGGAAATATAACCAAAAGTCAACTCTTAACAGTATCTATGCGCATGATTATCTTTTTCATTTAAAGTATGTCGATGGAATTAAGCACTAATAACCATTTGTAATACTTATTAAAAACACTTTTGTTTTATTTTTTTATTAAAACATCTAGATTTTAAATAAATAGCGTTTTTCGAAATTCTCCTGAGTTGTCTGACTAATTCTTGTAAACCAATAAGCCCATTTTAATGAAACTTTCTTTGCTTTTGGGAAATTATCTTGACAGTTTATAAACACAGCCTAACTATATCTATATAATATGTGTGACTATGTTTGTTTGTTTGTCGGAGCTAATCTCTGGAACAACTGGTCCGATTCCAAAAAATCTTTCACTGATAGAATGCTTCCTTAAACCTATTGGGTAACATAGGTTATATTTTATTGTGATATACAAAAATATTTCTTTTAACTTAACATGATTACTTTATTGTACACGATATCACCCAGAAATCAAGCAATATGTACACCGACGGCTCCAAAAAGAAGTTGGGAAGATTTGGTGCAGAAAAAGCTGTTGATAATAGGTAATAACTATATAAATATCTTTCAAGTAAGCACTTGGCTTACACCTCACCTGATGTTAAGTGATGATAAGGCCGAAGGTTGAAGCGCACTTCACCCAGAATCCTCAACTACTGAGGCACTGGCTATCTTATCCTTAGCTGCCGGAACACAAAAATACTACCAACATTGATGTTATGGCGACATATTTAGATGAGATGGTAGCTAGCCAAGCGGACAAACAAGCCCAAAACAAAAACATGTACTGCTATACAAATACATGCTGGGAATTGAACCCGTGACCTCTGGGACTAAACCGGTGGTCTTAACCTGGTCCCTGAAAAAGTCGGGTGACGCTGAAAATGCCGCCTGAGGCAATCAGCAAACACTCTCCGTAAAAGGCACATAAGGTTACCAATTCAAGGCACATAAGGTTACCAATTCAAGGCACACAAGGTTACCAATTCGAGGCACATAAGGTTACCAATTTTAAATAAGACAAGGAAATAAGATCACAAAACAATATTGGTGGTTTTGATTTTTCGGAGTATTTTTGAAGCTATTATCGAAAATCTAGTAATAATATTGATTACTACGAGTATTATTTATTTACTTATTTATTTATTTATTTACTTAGGTACATTAAGAGGTCACATCCAAAAATTAAAATCGATAATATTGAACTGGTATGCCACCCCACACAATGTAGATATACAATATGACCAAATTCGACAATTATGCGATTAAATAAAGAAATGTTTTTTTAAATATTCAATTTAAAATATATACATTACATTAATTACATCACAAATAAAGAGACACTACGTGGAAGTAAAATTGAAAATTCAATATAATTATATACAATTTGATTGAAGACATTTTATTTCGAGGAGCTCGATGGCGCAGTGGTTAGCGCGTTCGGCTTGCGATCTTGCCCGCTAAGCAACGTTCGCAATGCCGGGTCGCCTGATGGGTGACCAATTAAAAACATCTCGAGCTCCTCCGTGCTTCGAAAGGCACGTTAAGCCGTTGGTCCCGGTTGTTGTCGTAAGATGGCAGTCGTTAAAACCCACCAACCCGCATTGGGCCAGCGTGGTGGGTTATGGCCCAATACCCCCACGTGCTACTGATCATGTGGGAGGCCTGTGCTCAGCAGTGGGACGTTTATAGGTTGATGATGATGAAAGACATTTTAATACGAATAGTGATTGTTATTTCACAGACGAACCTGGGACGACACAGTATCGAGACTCTCCAACGGTTTGGCCGGATTGACCTCTAACGGTGCGTATCAATATAATTCATCATCATCATCATCATAATTTGGAAAAGACAAAGCGTTGAAAAAATACCACGAGCTGAATTCGAACCCGTACCCCATGACATGCCGGGTGGTTCTATCCAACTCGCCGAAATTAATCGATTCTATCTACTCTTACTTTGTAAGCCAAAGGAGTTTAGTTTAGTATTCAATGTCGACAACTACGTCATCAACATCCGATCTTAATTTTTAAACGTGACAACGTCTTATTATTCGATAGAACCGGCTGCACGCACGAAAAAGTTCGGCGTTAACTCGCTCTGAGGCGTTCCATGTAAGGCTTGAAGTGCAAGCGAGAGCGCGGAACGAGCGACAAAGAAGCACAATCAGCTGAGTAGAAATTTAGCCGTGCTGCTGTGCAAGCCCGTGTCCGGCATCGCCACCGCGGTACTTACCCCCAACACCCCCCGACACCCCCAACATCTCCCGACACCACCAACTCCTCCCGCCTACCTGTTCGACGGGCTGCTGCTGCTGTGCAAGCCCGTGGCCGGCATCGCCACCGCGGTACGTACCCCCAACACCCCCCGACACCCCCAACACCTCCCGACACCCCCAACTCCTCCCGCCTACCTGTTCGACGGGCTGCTGCAGGCTGCTGTGCAAGCCCGTGGCCGGCATCGCCACCGCGGTACGTACCCCCAACACCCCCCGACACCCCCAACACCTCCCGACACCTTCTTAAGACGTTGTCACGTTCAACTATCGTCAGTAAACCGTACCGTACCGTAGTACAGACAACCAATTTTTACAGATATTAAAGATCAGATAAGAATTAGGCAAGCTATATTTATGATTAACGCTATTGTATAGTAAAACTAACTCGAGGAGCTCGATGGCGCAGTGGTTAACGCGCCCGGTCTGCGAGAGCTGAGGTTAAGCAACTTTCGCAAAGGCCGGTCATCGGATGGGTGACCAAAAATTTATCATCTCGAGCTCCTCCGTGCTTCGGAAGGCACGTAAAGCCGTTGGTCCCGGCTGCATTAGCAGTCGTTAACAACCACCAATCCGCACTGGGCCCGCGTGGTGGTTTATGGCCCGTTCTCCCTATCCATCCATAGGGAAGGCTCGTGCCCCAGCAGTGGGGACATAAAATGAGCTGATGATGATGATGATGATAGTAAAACTATATACATAACTACTAGCTGACCGGCGGACTTAGTACCGCTTTAACAGTTTCCATGACAACAAAACAAACAAAACGTTGACAGTTTCCATGACACCAAAACAAACAAGTCATTCGTCCGCTTAATAACACCCGTATCCCAATATGGACCCCTATAGAAGCGCCACCTACCGGGTTCAATTGTAAATATAAACCATTCTCGAGTCCACTTGAACACACACAGAAAATTTTAATCCAAATCAGTCCAGCCGTTCAGAAGGAGTTCAATAACATACACACGCACAGAAGATTTATATATTATTATAAACCAGACGTGCGAAGGATTTTTTAAAAAGAAACAAAATATTAACCTAAACAACTGCTAAACTTTAATTATTTTATAAATGCAACACAAATCGACAAAAAATATGAGTAACAAATAGCCACGCAAAACACATCCAGCACGAACGTCCGCCTCCGAAAAAGTGAGGAGCCGCTCCGCCTGTGCCACTCAGGCGCCGCGTCCCCACCCAAGCCGCTCACGTCATGTAAGCCACTTGGCAATGGCAATATATAAATCTAAAGATCATCATCATAATCATTTCAGCTCAAAAAAAACCTCTGTTGGGCTAAGCCTTCTCCTTAACACCATCATCATCATTCAAAATTCAAAATCATTTATTCAGTTTAGGCTACAAGTAGCTCTTGTGAATGTCACTATGCCATCGGTTCGTAAGTCTACTCTGGGCGGGAGATCTTGTACTGAGAAGAACCGGCAAGAAACTCAGCAAGTGTCCAGCTCTTTTCTCCCTTACAGCGTCAAAAATATTGGAAAATGCCCTATCATAGCAGGACACTTTCCATTACAATAAACACAAAAAATATTTAAAAAAAACCCAAAATAAAAAATATACGTTAACAAATTTGCATCAGGTAAAAGTTTCAATTTCCACAATGTCATACAGTACCACTACAGTACTATCGTAAAAGTAAAAAATTGTTTAAGAAAAACAAAGTCAAATTATAGTGAAAAATACTAAAAATAAGATAAGTATGCGTGAGCAGACCAGCCTCCACAGGCGGCACCCGTTCACGAGTATCACGAGAATCAGCCATCGCTTCGCTCTACCATATTTTAGGGAACGTAACGACCCGACGCACACGCCACCACCGCAGAGACAGTAAAGAGAGCATAACACACTCAGATACATCATCGTCAACATCATCATCAGTTCACCTTATGTCCCCACTGCTAAGGCACGAGCCTTCCCCATGGATGGATAGGGAGAACGGGCCATAAACCACCACGCAGGCCCAGTGCGGATTGGTAGTTGTTAACGACTGCTAATGCAGCCGGGACCAACGGCTTTACGTGCCTTCCGTAGCACGGAAGAGCTTGAGATGATAAATTTTTGGTCACCCATCCGATGACCGACTTTTGCGAAAGTTGCTTAACCTCAGCAGTCGTAGACCGGGCGCGTTAACCAATGCGTCTTCGTCCTTTCGTTAAAATTGCGTAATTAAATAATTAATTATACTTGAAACCCAATCTTAATTTTTTACTTATTTTTAATGTTTTCTTTGTTTTAGATTACAGTGATCCCGGGTACCGAGACTGGGTAAGAGAAATATAAATTTAATTATATTCAATTCAATTTCAGCAATTATTATATTGTAAAAAAAATATAATTTTGAAGAATGTTTTCTTCTAAAATTAGACATGACCGAAAGTCGAACCTTTTGATGAAACGGGCTGAACGATGTCATAGCATTTATTTTTAAAAAATGGTCTTAAAAAAATCAAAAAGGTTCTAACAAGATCGCAGCGAAAATGTAAAGCAAATATACAATAATAATATGCTAATGATAATCTATATCTTTACTATAAATAGAGAGGTAAAGTTTATGACTTTGTTTGTTTGACTAGGGTAATCTCTAAAACTACTAATTCAATTTCAAAAAAATGTTCATTGATAGAATGCTACAGTCCTCGCGAGTAACATAGGCTATATTTTATTTTGATTTTGATAAAAAATAAGGTATTATGTGCGGAAAAATACGAAATCAACGCCGACGAATGGGCAGGCAAAGTGCTGGTTAAGTATGTTTAAGCTTATAGAAGCTCGGATTGAATGTGAGAAAACGTACTTCAATCCCCATCGTAAGACCACTAACGTGAACCCATGCCTATAAACTGGCCTATATATATTGTCGTTTTCTAAAGTTTACGCGAACACTACACATTGAAATGAAACTACTTTTACGGATCTACTCGCGTTTAGTTTACACATTTCTTTTAATTAATAAACATCCTAATTCCAATAGAGAAGATGGTTGGAATCTACCACCAACCTGGGATCCCATCATACAAAATATTAAATCACAGCCCCAACACTATACTGCCAAGCTAAAAGATACTGTACATAAGCTCTTTCTGCGTAAAACGGAACGTACCTGATTAAATTTAAACGAGGGTATACAAACTACTAACTAATTATGAGACGAGTTTCTCTGTGACCACGGACCCTGCAAAGGGTTCGAAACGTCAGGATAAACATTAAAAAGTAATGTGTAAAATAAACGCGAGTAGATCCGTAAAAGTTGCTTCATTTCAATTATACACCGTTGGCCTGAATAACCCGAAAGATTTAAACCACGTATTCTTAACGACAGTACGAGTAAATAACGTTATATTAACATGGGTCGAAATGTGTGTTTTAATTGACCCACTTTTTCAATACAAATTAAATCATAGTAATAGCGTGTTTCTTTATGGTCAAGCCTTTACTTCAGAGAGTAAGCGAATCATATTAATCTCAAGTTGAGAAACAGGGAGCGAGCATGACACTTCACGAATCCGTACACATAATGTATTTCCGCTAAATGTTCCGGCGGATAAGACGGCATAACGAATATTATTTATTAAATTATAACAGTGTAATTCTTACGTGACAATCAGTAATAATTTGAAATCAGTTTGTTTGAAATATGTCACATGTATCAATCATGTTCAACTTTCAAACTATGAATCAGCTAGTTGTCAGTGAAGGCAAATAGGTTGCACTTTGCTGATTGAGAGCGGAATTAATCTAGTCTTATCAGTCTTACTGATAAGAGAATAACTACTTGTTATTAAAGTGTAATAAGAAAGATAAAGTTATAATTATTACCTACTCTGTATATCAGTTGCATGTTACATCTTTTTATCCACAATGAAAAATAATCATTTTCGGTAGTAAAACCTTTTTGTCGACAGGTACCAAACTTACTTAGGTAAAACTGGTTGACACCGATGCACCTAGGTAAGTGCGTCTGCGTTAAAGTAGTAGGTGTCTACGTCATACCTTAGGGTGTGTTATACTTGATATTTTTTTATTATTATTTGTTTTAAATAATGAATATCTCCTTTATTATGGGGTGTAGGACTATGTGTTACATAACTTTATATACTCTAATTAGGCTGTAGAATCGTTAAGTTAAATCTTTCGGGTTATTCAGGCCAACGGTGTATATTATATCTAACGTTTTGAATGAGTGTTTTGGAAGAGCGGCGCCTCCTGAAACAAGCATTTTTGAAAGCCTTCTAGGATGGACCCATTCACTGTTTAAAGTTAATTTACTTTGATGGACTGTACGAAGACTATAGAAGTAGAAGTTAATTTACTTTGATCACGCTAATATTTGATAAATGCGAAAGTTTGTGTGTTTGTATATTTGTTGCTTCTTCACGCTGCAACGGATGGATGGGTTTCTATGAAATTCGGCATACAGATATAACCTGGATTAACACACAGGATAGTTTTTATCCCGATATTCCCACAGAATTGAAACTCATAATTTACTACTTAGGTCTTGATTTGATGTTGGGAATAGAACGTATTTGGTAGTTTTTTATACATTTTTATTGAAATTTTGACAGACTTTTACGAAGGCCGCCGGGTCCACTAGTGGATTAATGTGTTTTTTATGTTACGAGTAAGCACTTAGCCTTCATCTCAGCTGATGTTAAGTGATGACAAGGTGGAAGCGCACTTCACCCGGAATCCTCAACCATTGAGGCACTGGCTATCTTATCTCTAGCTGCCGGAACACAACAATACTGTTATGGAGAAATATTTAGATGAGATGTTGGTAGCTAACCAGGAAAGCAAACAAGCCTTACTACAAACCAAACCGAGTACACAGACATTAAGCCTCTGATGCGAATTGAACCCGAGACCTCTGGGTCTAAACCGGTGGTCTTAACCACTAGACCACAAAGGCGGTGATAATCAGGGCTTGGAAACCGGTAAATTTTTTGAACCGGTTTTACGAAATTATGCATGGAACTTTATTAAAAAGGTTACGTTCCATTGAACCGGTTTTTGAACCGGTTTACAAAAAAAATTTTTTTTTTTAATAAACCGGTTAAAATTTAAAATGATAAATACTTGATTTACGTTTTCGACCCATGTTGATAGGATGCGCGCAACTATCAAAATGAAATAGCGCTCGCGACGCAACACTGGCGCGCGCCGCGCGTGTATTTCGTCTACCAAGCTACAACAAATCGCAGCCAGTGATCGCTATAAATAAACCGGTTTATTTAGGTTCGAAATATCGCTCCTATTTGGTTCCGCTCCGGAACGGTACTTTACGATAGTACAGGTTTTACCCTAATGAAACCGGTTAATTTTGAACTGGTTTCAAGCCCTAGTCATAATAGCGCATTTAATAATCTAGTAACAGTTATTTTCTAAACTCCGTTAAATCCTCCTTTTTATAATGGAACGCCAAAGTTTGAGAAAGCCTTTTGATAAATCCGCAAAGTTTATTGTTTCCACGTCAATGGTGGTACAGTTGTGAAAGTATTCCCGATGCAATGATAATGTCATCTTAATATAAGAGTTCGGCGATAAACAACCAGCCTGTCCTAGGGATCCAGACGTAGTGCTCCCTAAGGCTCGGGAGGATCGGGGGTCCGGGGGTCCGGGGTGGGAGGGGAGGCGGGCAGGGGGGGATATTTGTCGCGCCCGCACTAAAGCCTTTGACGCAATGTTTAGGGAGTAATTTTTATCAATCACACGTTTTTCCGGTGTACCACAAGTTGTCGATGCTGTTTTGTTTTGTGTCTCTAATTAAAAATGGCGTCTCTAATTGAGAATATTGCTTTGAAATTAGGTTGGTTGTAAGACTGTGTTTTTCTTTGATTTTCATGTAAAGAAAATAATATTATCATATATTTATTAATTTAATTTTTTAATTTACAATGCTATCAAGATACAAGATTATTATTAATATACATTATATATATTATACTTAAAATATATAAATGAAACTTACATAAAAATGTTTTATGGGTTTCCACTACAAATATACAGATTTTTTTGCAAACTTATTTTCTTCGTCCACTGCTTTGATTTTTTTCTTTCAATACAATGAAATGATTTTAACAAGAAGCAAAGTTAAACTGCGTCATAAAAATGAGTGAATTCTCTTACTCACTCATTCGAAGGCACTCACTAGTGTGACGTCACTATTTTTTTAGTAATCATTCAGTTTTGCTACAAAATAAGATTTCGCCATACTGATCAACACTATTTTAACAACACAGTTTTTTTATCGAGTTCCGTTAGTAAGGGCCGGGCACCCTCCACAAAACACTGTATTATACGGGCCCGGTGCGCAAAGGCTGAATGGGAAGAAATATGCGTTCCTTTGCCGCGGGCTTACGGGATATAGCGATGTGACTGGAGACAATGCTCCATCACAAAATATGGAGAGCCAGAAGGTATCTTATCTTATCTTAGTGGGGCCTGCTGAGATTTCCCTCTCGCAGTAACACTTCGACCCATCGTGATCTTTTGTGCAACGCCATCCTTTTACTCTTCTTCCTCTGTAAAGATAGATGCCATGAGTTTGGCAACGTCTTTAAGAGCGAAGAGCCTGAAGTCCTCCGGTTTCGGATAGGCCGACCCCAGGAGTCCCATTCTTTTCCTAGCCAGAGAGTCGCAGTCACACAGTAGGTGCTGCATTGACTCCGTTTCCTCTCCACATGCCCCACACAAGCTGTTTATTGATAGATGCATTCTGTGAAGCATTTGTTTTGTGATATAGTGCCCTGTCAAGGCACCGATGGTTAATCGGGCCTGCCTTCTACTGCCTCCGCATATGAACCTATGACATTTTCGCCTAGGAAGGACCCAGAGACTTCTTGGCGAGAAAGTGAAGAGTAATGTCTACGGTTTTGTTTAATTTTATTAAATTTGTGTTATGTCGAACATTAATGTGAAATAATGGTGGATTATTAACCGTTAAGTGTTCGTGAGTGTGCATGAGTGTTGGCAAATGAAACAAAACAGTGCAACGTCACAAGAAGTCCGCTCGAGGACTTAGTAAAGCCCCCCATCTTTACTGAGATACTCGAAAGGTTGGGGGATATATCATTTCGCACTTCTCATTTCTATTATCATCATCATCATACTGGAAAGAAATATTGTTTATTTAAGTATTGTAAGATTTTTTTCATTGGCTAAATAATTGCTTGTGCAAAGCCATAAAAAAGAAACATTAAAGGACCCAGACCCAGAATGTAAGCAATACATACTGCGCTAGAGTAACGGACACATACAGTCCGAGCGAGCGAGATGTTGTGAGATTCCGTATTCGTGTGAGGTTGTCTACGAGCATTATGCGTTGGTCGAGCGCATTTGTACAAAGCACACCTTCTGTAGTCTTCTATTATGAGGCTCCGTTGAGGCACGTGATAAGAACTGGTAGACGTTGCTATAGGTAATGAAAAGTTTAAAAAAAACCGGCCAAGTGCGAGTCGGACTCGCGCACGAAGGGTTCCGTACTTTATGACGTATTAAAAAAAACTATATACTAGATCTCGTTCAAACCAATTTTCGGTGAAGGATTGCATGGTAATGAATATCATATTTTTTTTAGTTTTATCATTCTCTTATTTTAGAAGTTACAGGGGGGACACACATTTTACTACTTTGGAAGTGTCTCTCGCATAAACTATTCAGTTTAGAAAAAAAAATATTAGGAACCTCAATATCATTTTTGAAGACCTATCCATAGATATCCCACACGAATGGGTTTGATGAATTAAATATTTTTGAGTTTCAGTTCAGTATGGAGAACCCCCAAAATTTATTGTTTTTTTAATATTTTTGTGTGAAAATCTTAATACGGTTCACAAAATACATCTACTTACCAAGTTTCAACAGTATAATCCTTATAGTTTCGGAAAAAAGTGGCTGTGACATACGGACGGACAGACAGACAGACAGACATGACGAATCCATAAGGGTTCCGTTTTTTGCCATTTGGCTACGGAACCCTAAAAATAAGTATAAAAGTATAAGCCTCTGAAGGCATTATTTTTACTGGTATTCGCCCAGTGGTCGAAATTCGACCGTAATTTTATTGAGGCTGCACGGATTGTATCCTAAGCAATGAAAAATGAAAAATGATAGAATGTGAGTTTGGATTGGCATTGACAGATTTCGGCCGCTCCTCTTCCATTTTTGAAATTTTCGAAAAGAGTATATATGCGTGTGTGTCAAATACATGGTAGTGTGTGTAATGTTTGTTTTATTGATTTAATGTATTTTAATGCATAATTAAAAAAAAATATTAACATACTGCAATCCTTCTCTATATAAACTATAAGTGTGCGAAATTTCATACTCCTCCGTCCGCGCAATTTTCGTAAAAAAGGGGTACAAAGTTTTTGCTTCACGTATTAATATAGATACAATGTATATTTGTGAATTGTGATTGTTAATTATGTTTTAGTTACAAAAATATCTTTAAAAAAATAATCTTTTTTTTTACTAGAAAAAATCAACTAGCCTTAGAAAGCTCGAGTGGGAATCCCACGACCTCTGGATAACCGGTACAATGCGCTGACCGCTGTGCTACCGAGGCTCTAGAAGACTCGTTGAATTTTTCTATTAGTTTGTGATTTATGCTGCAAGCCAGCGGTTTTATCTTATAAATATATATTATAGCATAATCATCATCATCAGCCTATAAACGTCCCACTGCTGGGCACAGGCCTCCCACATGATCAGTAGCACGTGGGGATATTGGGCCATAACCCACCACGCTGGCCCAATGCGGGTTGGTGGGTTTTAACGACTGCCATCTTACGACAACAACCGGGACCAACGGCTTAACGTGCCTTCCGAAGCACGGAGGAGCTCGAGATGTTTTTAATTGGTCACCCATCAGGCGACCCGGCATTGCGAAAGTTACTTAGCGGGCAAGATCGCAAGCCGAACGCGCTAGCCGCTGCGCCATCGAGCTCCTCAATACAGCATAATTGTGACTGCAAAATTCAATTGTCGCTATATATGTATTAATTAATTCTTTTGACATAACGTCGGAGATTGTTCAAAAGCGAGTAAGTATAGTATTTGGTAAATACCGCGTAAGCGTCACCTGATTTTTTTAAAAGAATGGCGAGGATGGACAACTGAGTAAATAATTATTTACTTGGTGGTTTTACGTACCAATTCATCATCATCATCATCATCATCATCAGCTCATTTTTATGTCCCCACTGCTGGGACACGAGCCTTCCCTATGGATGGATAGGGAGAACGGGCCATAAACCACCACGCGGGCCCAGTGCGGTGCGGTGGTTGTTAACGAGTGCTAATGCAGCCGGGACCAACGGCTTTACGTGCCTTCCGAAGCACGGAGGAGCTCGAGGTGATACATTTTTGGTCACCCATCCGATGACCGGCCTTTGCAAAAGTTGCTGCGCCATCGAGCTCCTCAACGTACCAATTAGAACATAGCAATTGTTTTGACTTCTATATGTAATGATGAAGTTATTTCTATGAAAAGTTTTAAATTATAAGATAAAAGCACATACGCGGTTTGCTTTATCCATATTTGAGAATGTTTGTGCGGAATCCACCAATGCTAATGCGCGGTTTTAAACTATCCCCGATGATAAGCCATTAAGGCGAAGGGTAAGGCGCACATTTGACAATTACTAACGGACCGGATCTCTTTTTAAACATTGCGTACCGTCCGACAACAGGAAAGCATCCATAGTATTTATTTAATAATTGTGCACTACTTTTTATTGCGTGGTTTATTCACAAAATGGGCTATCGCATTTATTCACAACAATGGCCACTGTTGGTGTTAGCAAATGATTACAAAAACAAACCTAAAAGTAGTACATAATTATTAAATAATAGATGTTTGACTAGTGTCGGAAGGTCCGCAATGTTTGAAAAAAGATCCAGTTTAGCAGTTATCAAATTAAATCCATTAGCGGCGCTAGTGTGCCTTACCCTTTGTCTTAAATAAAAAACAAATCAAATAGATGTCTCTGTAGCTAAATGCAACTATCCCGAATGTCTAAGAAAGTGTGTTACAGGCATCAGTTATGAGAGATGTGTGGGCCCGATGCCCACAAATCAATTTGGCTGGCCCACGCGGGATTAAGCCCATGATTTGTGGCGTGGGGCCGCCTTTTGGGATGACGGCATTGTTTTTCTTGATACTTTTAAAGTTGAAATGTTTTTCAAATTATTATGGGTGTAACTAATTATAATTTTACATAAATTTTGTTACGAACAAATTACTTGTAACAAAAAAAACGTTGCAATATAATTTACTGAATACTTAGGTTTGCTTCCATTTTCACTATGCTACAGGTACATATATAAGGTCACATTTTATCAACTGCAAATATTTTGAGGATAAATTCAACAACATATATAAAACTATTTTTATGAAAAAACCTTAAAATTTTATACGCTAGTTTTCAAGAAAAACGCCAAGAGACATTTCGATTAAAAAATAAAATAAAGCACTTTCGGTAGTTTCAATTCAAAGGAGCCGAAACAGAGAGGCCGCAATGCCTTCACCGCTTACACGTGCCCGTAGCTTCATTCAAAGGAGCCGACAGAGTGGCTGCTCTTAAAAATATCACAATTTTTGTGTCAGGAAAAGTAAAAAAAAAATTGCCCGATTTTTTTTTTAAATGCTAGGGCCTTATTTCTCTGATATAATTAGATGTTTTGTCAAAATATTTGCAGTTGATAAAATGTGACCTTATATATTCGTTCTTGAATTATGATGCGAGTTAAGAGATTCTAAGGCGTAAATATCCATCTATACTATTAATAAAGAGGTAAAGTTTGTCACTTTATTTGTTTGTTTGTTTGACTAGGGTAATCTCTGGAACTACTGATCAAATTACAAAAATTCTTTCACTGATAGAATGATATATTCCTTGAGGGTAAAACAGCCTATAGATTTTATTTAAAAAATTGTTTCTTTTTAAAATCTCACATCCATTCGAACGAAGTCGCATGTAAAATGCTAGTAATGAATAAACTCATGGTTATCATAAATACAATTTAAAAAAAATACTTACGAAAAAAAATTGCGAAATACACCTGACCAGGTATGTGGAGGGTACAAACAATAAGGTGTATTCGACTGTCTGACTGCCATTGCTGAATTTAAGCAACTTTCGTAAAGGCCGGTCATCGGATGGGTGACCAAAAATGTATTATCTCAAGCTGCTCCGTACTTTGGGAGTCACGTAAAGCTGTTGGTCCCGGCTGTATTAGCAGTCGTTAACAACCATCGCACCGCACTGGGCCTGCGAGTGGTGTTTATATTTATAGGAAAGGCTCGAGCGCCAGTAGTGGCGATATACGCTGGTGGTAAAAAAAGTTTTTTTTTTAAATCTATTTACATCTCTATCTCCACGGGCATAGAAAGAGTTTCTAATTGTCTTATTGGTTGGTACAAATTGGAAATCCGAAGTTTGTATAAGATATCGCAATGTAAAATATCGTTAGCATAGAAAGTTACATAAAAATTGGCATATTGTTAAAAAATATGAATATGTCTTACTTTGTTATTTTAAGTTAAAATGTTTTCTTTTCATCATCTCATCTCAGCTCAGCTAAAAGACGTCCACTGCTGGACAAAGGCCTAGGATATGAGGGGTATTTGCCGTAATCGCCACGCTTGGCAGGCGGGTTGGCGATCGCAGTAGGTTGAGGGTAACCTCAGAGAGATGCTGCTGCCCATCCTCGGGAATGGTCCCTTAGTCGGATTTTACGACACCCACGGGAAGAGATGTGGTGGTGCAATTCTTTATCCCCGGCACCACACAGGGTTGTCTTAGTAAGTGAATATTGTATATAATTCTTTATGAGAAAATAAAGTTCTTAAACTATTTCTTTTTATATATAAACATCGAATTTTATATTGGGACATCAAATCGTCTAAACACTCTTAAAACTTAGAACACTAACTAGCCCCGAACATCGGAAAAATACCGACAAAGTAACTACATCCCATAATACGTCTCCCCCAACTGTTCAGAGCACAATAAACTTCGTTGGGACTAAATCATTTCTCCCCGTACCAACACAAATTCACGAAAATCTATGCAAAAACACACTTCCACCATAATACTCCGCCACAAAATAATCCCGGGGACTTTGCAAAAACAAATTTATGAAAGTACGACCAACTGTTGCTCGTCAACCGATTATAGACTCAACTGTTTGAACAATAAAGCCAGTTTTACTGTAGCACCAAAACGAATTGATACTTTACAAGTGAACGGTGGTTACGACTGTTCTGTCATTTTCTTTTGTTTCGGAGCAACTGTTTTTGATTACGACGGAATATAGTTTTTAAGTGATAATAGTTATAAAGATCATTTTTATTTGAGCATTTGTGACGTTGTGTACAGATAGAATCATAGCACCCTTGGTTAGTAAATATTAACGGGTAGCGATGGTTATTGGTGATATGAGTCAATTGATTACTGTTTTATCAACCTTACACGACCCACTATAATAATTTTGATATAGTCATAGTCAAAGATATTTATTGCATCAGGTTGTACAAAGGTTAGCAAAAATAGTACGTATTTATTAAGTCCTTAAAAATTTTCCGTTTATGGGCTTTGCAATAATAGCAACAATGAAAATAATTTTAACTTTATTAGGTATCACAAATAAATGAAATCTGCTTAAGGGGGTGCAGCGCGGAATTTCGAAAATTTACGTGTTTTTAAGTCACTGGTGCTAGGATAGCTTGATCCTTTCACAAGGTCATGGTTGTCTTGGAATTTGAAACAAATACCCAGAAACTGCATAAACAATACGTAAAAGTAATGATATCTAAAAACTTATTTCTTCAGAAACTTTGTAAATATAGCACAAATGAATCAATGATCTGACATTAAAATGTTTGTATTGATATTCCGCAGGCCACTGTTGACTTAATTTTCAATTAAAAAATATGAACATAAAAATATTAAGACTTTTATTATTTTTTACCCAAACGCCTATGATTTTACGAAAGTAAACATTGCTCTAATTAAATCACCAGCCTACTCTATACAGATATTAGTGTGCGTGCGTATTCGTAGTCGTGCGCCGTTGTCACCCCACTGCCACGCGCCGCTCGCTCGCTATCATAAAGAAACTTGAAATTCGCAGTTTTGCGTCCGCGCTGCACCCCCTTAATATATTGCGGAGAGTGTGCCGGGGAGCTTTTCGAGCTCATACCACCATCGCCCTTTTACCACCGAACCTCCAGACGTACTACAGGATATCATCCCCAACTAGTAGAAATTCCACAATGTAGCACTAAGCGCTTCATGTCATCATTTTTACTGCGCACTAGCAGGGAGTGGAATTCTCTGCCATCGTCTGTGTTCCCAGAAACTTATAACCTGAATTCCTTCAAGGCGAGAGTTAATAGGCATCTTCTGGTGCAGCTCGCTCCATCGTAGACCTCATCTACGCTCACTATAAGGCGAGATCAAGGTCAAGAGCTGTCTTATAAGGCATAAAAAAAATACAACAAAATTATACTTAACTATTGAAAACTCCAATAAACTATATAACAATTATCTGCTTAATATTTTTTGAAGTGATAAAGTCTTATAAATTGATAGACCCGGCTGCATGCACGAAAAAGTTCCGCGTTACCTCGCTCGCTAATTATCGCTCGCTAATGCCGCGGCATTAGCGAGCGATATGACGCGGCATTAGCGAGCGATAATTAGCGAGCGATATCTATGATATAGATATGGTTTTCGGGGGTGCCGATTTCGAATACAACATTTATTTCGAGATCCAAGATGGCGGACGCAAATTTTTAAGGTAAAATCAATATGGGTATCATTTCCATGGTTTTCGGGGGTGCCGATTTCGAATATAACATTTATTTCGAGATCCAAGATGGCGGACGCAACTTTTTTATGTAAAATCAATATGGGTATCATTTCCATGGTTTTCGGGGGTGCCGATTTCGAATACAACATTTATTTCGAGATCCAAGATGGCGGACGCAACTTTTTTATGTAAAATCAATATGGGTATCATTTCCATGGTTTTCGGGGGTGCCGATTTCGAATACAACATTTATTTCGAAATCCAAGATGGCGGACGCAACTTTTTTATGTAAAATCAATATGGGTATCATTTCCATGGTTTTCGGGGGTGCCGATTTCGAATACAACATTTATTTCGAAATCCAAGATGGCGGACGCAACTTCTTTATGTAAAATCAATATGGGTATCATTTCCATGGTTTTCGGGGGTGCCGATTTCGAATACAACATTTATTTCGAGATCCAAGATGGCGGACGTGACTTTTTTATGTAAAATTAATATGGGTATCATTTCCATGGTTTTCGGGGGTACCGATTTCGAATACAACATTTATTTTGTTGTATTTTTATTTTTTAAATTTAAAGTGATTTTCTAAATGAAGAATTTTATGAAAATTTTTTTTAAATTGTTTCGTTGTCACGTTCAACTATCGTCAGTAAACCGACTTTACAGACAACCAATTTTTTTTTATAAAATTTTCTTTATTTAAAAACATTTTAAATGATAATATTATGTTGTTTTCTAAAGATTACGCGAACGCTACACATTGAAATGGGACTACTTTTACGGATCTACTCGCGTTATTCTAAGACTCGCGTTTATTTATTTTAATTTCAATTAATGTTCATCCTGACGTTTCGTAGTTTTGAGTAGTAAAAAAGTAGTTTCATTTCAATGGTATTATTAGGTATTTTATTAATTATTATTTTTTTTTTTTTTTTTATTGGTTCAGGGAAACAAACAGCTTACAATGACACTTATGCAAATAAATTTATGAGTTTATACATAAGCTAACAGTTTCCACTAAATGAATAATAATTGAGTAGACTATACAAAAGCAAATCTACAGGGATAACTGATATTTTTTTTATATAATTATAAATTATAAACTTGGTTCAGAATGACGAAAACTAAACAAAAGAGCCAAAAATAAATCTACTAAGTTATAAAAGTAAATTTGAAATAATTATCAAATTGGTGAGGCACAAATGGATTTTTTAAATTTATAAAAATTGAGATTAAAAATATCATATTGTTGGTAGCACATATCATAAGTACAGCAAGATCTTACGGTAAATCGATTTTTAGCATAGTTGGTGTGACACAATGGTGGTGAAAATGTTTTAGTAGATCGCAGGTGAGTCTTTTTACATTTATAATAGATCTTACTAGTCAGATAAGGTGAATCGACCATATTGTTTATCAATTTATAAAGAAACAGCATATCTCGTTGCTCACGACGCTGCTTTAAAGATGTCATTGATTCGATATTAAAATTAGGATACCTATGTCGCATGCGTTTAATAAATTTATTTTGAATCTTTTCGATGGAGTCTATATGCGTTAAGTACTGGGGATTCCAGGCAACCGAAGCATATTCTAAAATCGGTCTAACAAGAGCATTATAAAGCAAAAGCAACGTATTGGGATTTTTAAAATCAGGGCTCTGTCGAAACATGAAACCCAGCATCTTATAAGCTTGGGCAGTAATTTTATTAATGTGAGAGCTAAAGAATAGTTCGTTATCAAGGATAATCCCCAGGTCTCTCATCTCGGTTACACGGCTAAGCTGATTATTTAGAAAAGAGTAATTATGAACTATTGGGTTTTTTTTTCTGCTATACGTTATAACATGACATTTACTTGTATTTAAGAGTAATTTATTGTTCAAACAGTATTGTGCTAACCTGTCCAAATCATCCTGAAGTAATTGACAGTCAGACATGGATGCTATTTCTCTGAATATTTTAGTGTCATCAGCATATAGTAAAATTTTAGAATTTTGTAGAATACCATAAATATCATTTATAAAAATGTTGAACAGCAACGGACCGAGATGGGAGCCCTGTGGAACACCAGATGTTATAGGTACATATGTGGACGTAAACCCCTTTACAGCGACAGCCTGTGACCTCTCACGGAGATAGGACGATAACCATCTCAAGAGGTCACCGTGTATACCAATATTTTCCATTTTTGAAATTAATAATGAGTGTGAAATTTTGTCAAATGCTTTGGAATAATCGGTATACACGGCATCCACCTGAGATCCCCCATCCATTGTAGCAAGAGTATCCTCAAGAAACTCGCAAAGATTTGATTCGGTCGATCGTTTATTGATAAATCCGTGTTGTTGTGAAATTAAAAATGTTCGAACTGCCGGGAACATTGAATCATAGATAATTTTTTCAAATAATTTAGGTAATACAGATAGCTTTGATATTCCTCTATAATTTCTTATGTCATGTTTATCTCCCGCCTTAAATATAGGAACGACAAGAGAGCGTTTCCAGAACTCAGGCATTGTGCCGCTAGCCAAGGAAGCTGAAAATATAATAGATATTGGGAGACCAAGTTGCTTACGACATTGTTTTAAAAAAACAGGATGTAAACCATCAGGTCCACTACCTTTAGATTCATCCAACCGCGATAAATATTTAATAATTATTTCGGGGTTAATATCTACATTACTAATGATAGCAGCATTACTGGTCTGGAGCGGATAAATAGTACCAGGTGGATCGTTCAATGTGTTATCAAAAACGGATAAGAAATATCTATTAAATGCGTTCGAAATTTGCTGACCGTCAGACACTGTGTCGTTGTCAAGATATAAGGAATCAGGTATGCCGGTGTTCATTTTTTTTGAGTTTACAAATGTCCAAAAATGTTTAGAGTTAATTTTTATATTTTCCTCCGCCCTTTCAATATATGTCCTGTAACATGAAGCTTCAAGCAACTTGCACTGCCTCCGTATGTCAGAAAATGTCTCATAATGTGCTAGCCTACAATATATTTTCCACTTTTTATGCATTTTATTTTTTTTTTTAATTAAACGAATTAAAGGTCGTGTATACCATACAGGATATTTATTTTTTTCGCATTGTGATCTTGTCGGAACAAAACGGTCTATCAAATCGTTAATTATATTATAAAAATTAGAGAGAGCTAATGTGATATTGTTTAAAGGAAGCTGCTGTTCCCAGTCGACCTTGGCCAACTCCTCATTGATTTGACTATAGTCAGCTGCATAAAAACGCCTAACTATGCGAGGTGCTGGACTCATACAATTTTGAGGTTTATTAATTTTTAGGATAATATTGAGTGATGGATGATGAGAATCCTCCGGTAGTGCCATAGGAGTTATGCGGTTGACAGTACATGGATAATTAGAAAATAATAAATCCAAACATCGATTATTTTGGTTATATACGGCGTTATATTGCTGCCAACCGGTAAAATTTATGAAATTATAAACTTGTGATGTAAGGATATTGGCAGCTGGATTTATCAAGCAAATCTCATTGAGATTACTAGATGTAGGACACCATTCAGCAATAGTAATATTAAAGTCACCCACAATCAAGTAACAACATGACGTAAACTCCACACTTAAATCAGCAACATATTCAAAAAATTGTAATTGTGACGAGGCAAGACAAGGGCTCTGTGGAAAATAACAACAAAAGAGACAAATTTTTGTTACATCGTTACCGTCTGAAATGAGTAAATTGACATATGTAATATCGGCGCGGGGAAAAGAAGGTGGAGGTGGTATCTCAGAACGGACATCGACTTTTATATCTCTACGAATTGCAATTAAAGTACCACCCCCCATGCTAATGCCTAATTTTTCATAATCACGGTCCGTCCTATATACATTATAACGACAGTCAAATAACTCGCTATCGTAAATTGCCGGTAAAAGCCATGTCTCCGAAAGACATATTATATCGTAATTCGAAATCAAAACATTCGCAAAGAAATCTCTAGTTTTTGTTCTTAGGCCACGGACGTTTTGATAAAATATATTCAACATTTATTTGGTATAATAGATAATAGATCTTTTAGGAATTTAAATAAGATAAAAAATAAAATTTCAATTTTAACTACGAAACACTTGTAAAATGACAAAAAAATAACTATTGGGCGGTAGTAAGGTAAAACTGTTGAACCATGGCATTCCAGTAACGTTTCTTCGATAAATACACAAAATGAATAATACGATTTCCTGCCACCTAATACATAGTTTATAAAATGTTCAGCGTCCGATGCGCGTGAAGTTACAAGTACAAAGCACAGTCGAAGTGAGCAGCGGTCAATGAATAGAATCTTAATACTTACAACTGCAAGCCGTCGCGCCCGTCGGTACAAGCAAAAGCAATACTGGTTCACAATATGCGCATGAGCGCTCAACCTGCGGCCCGCAAATTCGATCAATAAAAATTTGTAGTTAGTGTCACACCAACTAAAACCACAAAGCTGTTTGACAAACGATGATATTTTCAATATACGTAAGCAAAGTAATTTAGAGGTTTTTGGGAACAGAAAAATTATTTTTCCGATAACAGAACTAAAAGCAATTGGAAATCTATCGGTTTTAAATGTGAGAGACAAATAAAATATAAAAATAACACTTATATGATTTTCTTTAAAGCTTCTTCCGACGTAATGTGTAACACAGGCGAGGACTCGGAGCGCCGCACCATTATGGTGCAGTTGCGCACCCAGCAGTATTTATAATTTTTGTCCTTTGCTCGCTGTTTTGCTCGTTGCAGAAGGCTTTTATTGCGACTGGACAGATGGTCGTTAACATAAATCCTGCCATTCTCCCCTGAAAATCCTAAGTCACTGGTCTTTATTTCTTTTAATCTTCTTATTGAGGCCATAAAGTCATCTTTTTTGTACCGTGACTGCATCTTTAAAATTACAGGTTTGACTTTTTTATTATCTGCGTTATTCACCACGGCGACTCGAGTGACGAAGTCTATATCCGTCTTCACATCAAGCGGGAAACCACTCAACTTAGCAAGATTTTTCACTATTTCAACAAGATTTTCCCCCGGTTTTTGTGGAATCCCATTAATCTGCAAATTTGATCTGCGCACCCATTGTTCGTTGTGAGCATTTTTTTCTAATAGTTCGTTGACAACATTTTTCAGATCCGTTAGCTCGGACTTTGTGGTTTCCAATGCAGACACTCTTAACTCGATATTTAACACCTTATTGGTTATTTCTTCCATTCTTGAATCTAAAGTAGATTTTAAGTCCGCAATGTCACTTACAACCTGTTTTATATCCGATTGCATGGTTTGGAAAGAAGAAAACTTGACTTCAAGGCTGGAAATTTTTGCCAATATAAGCTTCACAGCATCACCAGCTTCTGGACTGCAGTCGACTTCCATATTTTGCGCCTCAGCTGGTCTTGTCATTGGAGAAGATGCGTTGTCTCGACATGAGGAACATAACCAGTTCTTCCTGTTGGTGCCAAGCCTATCAAAACCTCTTTCACTAACACCACTACAACCGAAGTGAAACTTGTTTCTACAGACAGAGCATTGTGGCCCATGTCCAACAACTTCATTGCACTTTATACAATGAGACGACGCGAACCCAGTTGCCATAGCGGTTGAGCACCCCTGAAACACTTCTGCTTTGAGATACGTGTCTACTCAACAAAGCGCCGCGCGCGACTGCGAATTTTAATTGACAGGGATGAGTATATGATGGGTAATGTTTATATAAGTATGCTGCGTAGTTTTAATGCAAACTTGTGGTCGTCCAGTTGGTTGTCGAAATTCACAAATAAATTTTTGATTACACATCATCATCATTATTTTATGTCCCCACTGCTGGGGCACGAGCCTTCCCTATGGATGGATAGGGAGAACGGACCACCGCGCGGGCCCAGTGCAGATTGGTGGTTGTTAACGACTGCTAATGCAGCCGGGACCAACGGCTTTACGTGCCTTCCGAAGCACGGAAAAGCTCGAGATGATAAATTTTCGTCATCCATCCGATAACCGGCCTTTGCGAAAGTTGCTTTACCTCAGCACTCGCAGACCGGGCGCGTTAACCACTGCGCCATCGAGCTCCTCATTTACATTGATTACACATTATTTGTAAATTGTAATTTCTGCACTCCTTTTTCTTAATTCAACATTAAATATGCCAACTCACACACTCCTCCGCACGTGTAAAAAAAGAGGCAAGAAATTTTTCTAATAGATAAGCCGTCTCGTTGGTATTGCCATATTTAACTTCTAGATTATCAGTGAAACACAAAAATTGCACCCCCGATGACGTGACGACCGCTAGCCAGCCGTAAACATACGTATACATAGTTGTATACATTCAGTAATTTCTCATCTCGGTAAATGCAAGAGTTTTTAATCTGCACTCGCCTCCGGGATGCCATTGTTCTGGACAGACAGACAGACGGACCGGTGCTTTGTCAACCGCGTGTATACATATACATGTTTGTATATGGCGAGTAGTGTTGATGAATGGGGACTTGTAATAATTGTTTTGTGTCAATGTGCTTTGATGATGATAAAAAACAAAAAAAACTGTGACTTGTGTAGGCTGTCTGTCTGGGGAGAAGATTTGACGGGGAAAAGAATGGAACAATTGGTGGATTCCGCACAAACATTCTCAAATATTGTTAAAGCAAAACAGCGTAAGTGCTTTTATATTATGATTTAAATAGGTTTTATAGAAATAACTTCATTACTTTTTTATAATCCTATTGTAAGAATGTGCCGTACCTATAACGAATTAATTCGTGTTCATGACGATATAGATGTATTTAACAATAAATTCTCACAGTACAAGAGGATAATTTTAGCCATATTTAATAACGAAACATCCTCAACCCCACTTATTACATAACCATTCGTATAAATAAAAATAAGAATTGTTAATATATATTGTATAATTTAAATGAAACAACTTTTACGGATCTACTCGCGTTTATTTTACTTTACATTATTTAATGTTTATCCTGACGTTTCGGATCCTTTGCAGGGTCCGTGGTCACAGGGAGACTGAGGTGTTGGTCATCTCATAATTAGTTAGTAGCTTGTATACCCTCATTTAATTTAATCGGGTGCGTTCCGTTTTACGCAGAAAGAGCTTACAGTATCTTTTGGTCTGGCAGTATGGTGTTGGGGCTGGGATTTAATATTTTGTATGATGGGGTCCCAGGCTGGTGGTAGACTCCAACCATCTTCTCTATTAAAATTAGGATGTTTTTTAATTTCAATAGCCTCGCGTATCATCCTAGGGATGAATCGTTGTTCTCTAGCGAGTACTTGCAGTTTATCAAATCTGATGTAATGGTTGGGCCCCTCTTGGGAATGTTCGCATACTGCAGACTTATTTTCGCGCCTATGCTTGACGTCGGCTATGTGTTCTTTAACGCGGGTTCCTATACTTCTCTTTGTTTGCCCGATGTAAGAGAGCCCACAGTCGCAGTCCAGTTTGTACACGCCTGCATCTTGAAGGGGTATGTTGCACTTGACAGGTCGTAAAAATTGGTTGATCTTCTTTGGCGGCTTGAAGTAAGTGTTGATTGAAGCTCGCTTTAAGATATATCCAATCTTGTCAGTGACACCTTTCATATATGGAAGTACTGCAGGTTGGCGCTCGACTGTGGTTAGTTTATTGCGCTTTCTGTGACGAAGCCGTGGTACTTTCAGTTTATTATTCTGTAGTACGCGCTTGACATGCTGAAGCTCAGCAGCCAGGTGTTGAGTGTCACAGATGCCGCGTGCTCTCTGAAACAAAGATTTCCCTACAGTAGCCAACTGTCTAGGATGGTGGTGAGAATCACCATTGAGGTACCTATCTGTATGGGTTACTTTACGATACACGGTGTGACTTAAACTATGGTCCGGATTCCTGATGATTAAAGTATCCAAGAAAGCTAGCTTACTATCTGCCTCTAACTCCATTGTGAATTGTATTTTTGGATGTATGGAATTAAGATGATCTAGAAAAGCAGATACTTTATCAGTTGGTAGGATAGTGAAAGTATCATCTACGTACCGCTTGTAGAATCTAGGGGTTACCGGTGCTGTGCTTAGGGCCCTCTCCTCGAAGTCTTCCATAAAGATATCGGCGACGACGGGCGAAACAGGGGAACCCATGGCAACACCCTCTACTTGCAGGTAGTAAATGTCATTCCACAAAAGGTAGCCAGATGTTAGACAATGCTCTAATAGTACTGCATATTCATCAGGCAGATCCTGTTCTGCTAGTCGTTTTTTGGTAATTTTAATGCAATCCTGTACTGGTAGGCATGTAAATAAGGACTGCACATCAAAACTAACCATAGTTTCATTGTCAGCAAGATGTAGGTCTTTGATATTGTTGACAAATTGGTAGGAATCCTTCACATAAGCTGTTGTGTTACCTCTAAGTGGTGAAAGAATCTTAGCTAGATGCCGGGCCAGTCGGTAAGTTGGTGAATCGATCTGGCTTACAATAGGGCGTAGTGGAGCCTCGGGTTTGTGAATTTTCGGTAACCCATACAGTTTAGGTGGTTTAGGGCAGGAAGGGATTAAATAGTTAGCGTCTAGATTTAACCATTCGGAGTGTTGTTTGACAAGATCACTAGTTTTCTTAAGTATTTTGTTGGTTTGGTCGCATTTAACGCGTTTGTACGTCTTGTCATCCGATAAAAGTGTTGTTATTTTTTCGTTATAATCAGACGTATCCATTACTACCGTAGCATTACCTTTATCAGCACGAAGGATAGTTAATTCGGGCTTAGCTCGCAGGTTCTTTAAAGCGAAATACTGATCACGAGGGAGGTTGGATTTCGGCAATTTGCTCCGGCGCAAGACAGACGATATGTCTTGACGTATTGCCTCTGCATCAGCCTTCCTAACGTTATTTTAAGCCTTCTTAACGTTAAAGCTACTAACTAATTATGAGATGACCAACACCTCAGTCTCCCTGTGACCACGGACCCTGCAAAGGATCCGAAACGTCAGGATAAACATTAAATAATGTAAAGTAAAATAAACGCGAGTAGATCCGTAAAAGTTGTTTCATTTAAATGTGTAGTGTTCGCGTAAACTTTAGAAAACAATATATATTGTATAAGTTAAGTCATAAACAAAAGTGTCCTGTAAGTTTAATTGATTGCATGTTGTGTACACTAAATTTAGATTATTGTCTTGTCTTAATAAGTGAAATATGTTTGTATGTTTTTGTAATGACATTAATCTGTCAGTGTACCTTTCATAAATAAATAAATAAATTATTACATCATCATCATCATCTCAGCCAAAAGACGTCCACTGCTGGACAAAGGCCTCCCCCAAGGATCTCCACAACGACCGGTTATGTGCTGCTCGCATCCAGCAAAAATACATATTTTATCTATACTAATATTATAAAGAGGAAACCTTTGTATTTTTGTATGTATGTATGTTTGTTTGCAACGAATAAACTCAAAAACTACTGGACCGATTTAAAAAATTCTTTCACCATTAGAATGCTACATTAGCGCTGAGTAACATAGGCTATATTAAAAAATTAAAAAAAATGCGGTACGTAGTCCGCTGGGTCAGCAAGTATATTATAAATATATAAAATCCATCTCGCATATATATAGGAGCCAAAACAATTGCTATGTTCTGTTCTAATTGGTACGTAAAACCACCAAGTAAATAATTATATACTCAGTTGTCCATCCTCTCCATTCTCTTAAAAAAAACAGGTTTACGCGATATTTACCAAATACTACTTACGCGCTTTTAAACTATCCCCGACGTTATATATGATATAATATGTTGAGGATCTCGATGGTGCAGTGGTTAACGCGCCCGGTCTGCGGTTGCTAAGGTTAAGCGACTTTCGCAAAGGCCGGTCATCGGATGGGTGACCCGAAACTCATCATATCGAGCTCCTTCGAACTTCGGAAGGCACGTAAAGCCGTTCGGCCCTGCTGCATTCATTAGCAGTCGTTAACAACCACCGCACCGCACTATGGCCCGTTCTCCCTATCCATCCATAGAAAACCTTATGCCCCAGCAGTAGGGACAAAATGAACTGGTGATGATAGATATGTTTACTGTCTGGGTCTATAACCGATAGGGTAAACAAGTTTATCAGTGGCGTATCGGCAAACGTAGTAGGACGCCCTTAGACTAGGTGGAGCGACGATCTCCGCAAGGTGAATGGCAAAAGCTGGGTGAGAGTAGTCGCGGGTCGTGCTCAGTGACGTGCACAAGGAGAGCCCATGCCCAACAGTGGACTAGTATAGGCTCATGATGATGACGGTCTGAGGCGAAGCATTGGCGGGTAGAAGGATATGATTGTTGAGTTGCTTTCTTTATTGATAACTTGTACTTTTTGAAAAAAAAAAGTGTTGAAAAATTCCACGAGCGGAATTCGAACCCGCACCCCATGACACGCCGGGTCAGGTGCATTACCAACTATGCTATCGTGGCTCAATCCAACTCGCCGAAATTAATCAACACTATCTACTTTTACTCTGTAAGCCAAAGGGCTATTCAATGTCGACAACTACGTCATCAACATCCGATCTTAATATTTTTATAAATATTGAAAGATCAGTTAAGAATTAGGCAAGTTATATTTATGGTTATTTACATATAATTTTACGCAAATATTGTAGCGAACAAATTGCAATTTGAAAAAGACGAAGTGTTGAAAAAAATCCACGAGCGGGATTCGAACCCGCACCCCATGACATGACATGATTTTTTTTTATATATTAGAAAATATGTACTTTTAGTTTAGTAGTATAAATAAAAATTCTCTATTTTGTGTTACAATATTATAATTCTAATTTTTACCTTTTTTTTAAAGTGCTAATTGCTATACTTAATCTGAATTAAATATTTATAAAATACAGTGAAAAAATTAAATGCCTACTCGACCTAGCACGGAATCGAACCTGGGTCTTCCGCAATCCGGGCGGCTGCACTGACATTATGCTACCGGGAAGGCTGACGTAAGCACTGAATTTTTTTTCACTGCTTTGAAATCAATTTAACAACAACAATTCTAACTTATTTTAAATCCTTTTACGTTGAGTGAGAGAAAAATTTCGATAATCAGCAAAAACTTTTACCCCGAAAATTGCGCGGACGGAGGAGTATGAAATTTCGCACACTTATAGTTTATATAGAGAAGGATTGCAGAATGTTAATATATTTTTTTAATTATGCATAAAAAATACATTACATCAATAAAACAAACATAACACACTAAGTACCACGTATTTGACACACACGCATATAATATACTCTTTTCAAAAATTTTTTAAATGGAAGAGGAGCGGCCGATATCTGTCAAAGCCAATCCAAACTCACATTCTTTCTTTTTTAATTTTTCATTGCTAGGATACAATCAGTGCAGCCTTAATAAAATTACGGTCACTACGACCACTGGGCGACCACTAGTAGTAATAACTATGTGGTTTTTTTGCACACATGCACAGTAGCACACATTTAGTATTTATGGTATTTACATATGAAAGAAACACGCAAGGTCACAGCTATTGTTTTGTTATCCCTTTCAGACCGAGATCGCGACGTCCCTAGGACGGAATCTCGACTTAAAATCACCGGGCTATATAGTTTATAACGAATCGTCGACTAATATTATGATAATCGTCAATATTTATTTCGTTATTTCTTCGGAACGCCCTCGGCTTCCAGCTCTCGTCGCTGCTGCCGCTGCCGCTTCGTTTTCGACGGCACCGATTACGGTGATAATCTTGAAGCATTCCGAGTTAAAAAGCGAATTTTAAAAGATCCGGTCGAACAGGAATGCCTGAAACAGTCGCAACAATCAGCGTTAAGGGTCAAATTTGTCGTGGTCGAACCGCACGATTGTATCAGCTCGTTTTGAAATATAATTTTGTTGTGAACAAATTACAATTTGAAAAAATGAAGATCGGATGTTGATGACGTAGTTGTCGATATTGAATAAGGCTCCTTTGGCTTACAGAGTAAGAGTAGATCAACACTTGTTTAATTTCGGCGAGTTGGATTGAGCCACATTAGCATAGTTGGTAGTGCACCTGATCTGGCATGTCATGGGGTCCCAGTTCGAATCGCGCTCGTGGAAATATTTTCAACACTTGTTTTTTTATCTGTTTGAGTAAAATGTTCAGCTGTTTTCGTTGCCCTCTGTACATGTAATCATCAGGGCTCTCTCATCGAGTACGTAGGTAGCTACAGCATTCGGCGCAAACGTTTTACGCCCGTGCAGACATAAAACACTTTATTTATGTTTAGTTAAAGAGGGTATATTTTTAAGAGGCCGCAGAGCGGTTGTATGAATGCACGTCTGGCGACCAAAAAGGCAGTTTTTTCAGGTTTCATCATAATGTTGTAGGCTAGGGGACAGGGTGTGTTAATTATAAAGAAAAAGGTTTAAGATTTTTCATACTGTTATTAGAATTTTATTTTTATTTTTTTATTTTTTTTTATTTTATTCGGAATAACAACAGCTTAAATACTAAAAGCTTTACAAATGTGTCTAATCATAACGAAGCCAATAACAGTTATCCACATAATATTAGTAAAAACAGATACTATGTGTCTTTTTAAATAGAAAAATTTATAGCATAAGTACATCAGTGACACAAAATTAGACTAATTATAATTTTTAAGCTAACACAAAAACAAAAAAAAACTTACTTGCAAAATAAGATCAGTTACAGCATCTATGTTAATATAATACTTTACTTATACTCATTTATTTACATACTCATTTATATACATACAATATTTAATTATGTTTTTTAAAGGAGTATGATGGTTTATGGTAAAGAAATTAATATGTTTAAATCTCTAAAATACAATACTTATCTTATATTTAACTCGTCTTACCTGAATGAGGTTAAATCTCAAATAGCAGCGCTGTTTGCTGTACAAGACTCAGGTGCGATCGAGTATGGAGTATTGTTCCCATCTATGGGACGGCTCCGCTAAATACCTCCTCGATGCACTTGACAGACTGCAAAGGTGAGCGGTACGCATTATTGGAGATGCTGAGGTTACAGCCTCTCTAGAGGACCTCCAGCTGCGAAGAGACATTGCTTCTCTCAGTGTCTTCTACCGGAATCACTACGGTGAGTGTTCTGAAGAACTTTTTGATCTAATCCCGCCTTCTCCTTTCCTCTCCCGGACTACACGTGCTGGTCTTAGGAACCACCATCATACTGTACAGACAATCAGTACTCGTACCAAAAAATTTGGCAAGTCGTTCCTCTGTAAGACCATTCGGCTTTGGAATTCTTTGCCGGCGCATGTGTTTCCCAGCTCCTATTGTCCCGGGTCTTTTAAGCGGGGCGCTTGTTAACGTGCGTGTTTCACGGTGAGGAGCGCTCTCATTATTTTGGACTGCATCGGCTGCTTACCATCAGGCAGGATGTGGTCACTATGACGTGTCAATATAAAAAAAAACGATATATTTTGAGTTACAACAGTATTGCATCGGTAGTGCGATTGTTACATTTCGCACATGAAAATTAACACTGTATTATCTCGAAATTTTTCAATTTTGAGTTGTTTATACATTCGAATTCTACAATTTTTTCTCTACAAACTGGTAAAACAGGCGTATTTTTAAGTAATTTGGTTCACCGGCAGTTAGCGGTTTATTTCGCTCTTACCTGTCGTCCCGCCCCTCCCCGCACCCGTGTCGTATTGTCGCATCTCAGTTGATACAATGGCTGCTCTGTGTTCACAGACACCGTACACTACTTTGTGTCGTATTTTGAAATAAAACAACGATCCGAGAAAATATCCCTATAGGTGGGTAATCAACAGCGTATTAACTTTGACTTGATACTGTACTGCTTGTCAATCATTTTATCAAACTAAATTTTATTTTGAGTTATTACTGTTTAGCCTGTTCAGTTATTGCATTTTTTGTGGCTGTTAATGTTTTATTTATAAATAATACTATTTTGCACTAAATTTGTTTGATATATCACTATAGTGCAGTTTTCTATTGCCCATTCAAGTACTTTTATTTCGAAATACAACCCTATGACCTGTTGGCTATTATTGTTTATTTGTTTCTTACTAGTGTCATCTAACAACATGGACCGAAATAAAACTATAAATAGAATTCTAATGGCAGTAAATTACAATGAGAGCGATTCAGACAACATTCCTTCATCCGAAAAAGATAATTCAGTGACAGATTCTTATCAATCTTTGAACGATATCGTCGCAGACCCTACGTATGAACTTGATGAGAAAAGAGGCCATACTCAAAATGAAGCAGACGCAGTATATTCAATAATAGAAAAAAAAATAAAGAAGGGAGAGAAGAAGAAAGGCTGTAAAGAGTGGTCCTATTTTTAGCTAAAAATCCTCCATACTATACAGTAGAAGAACTTTCATTGATGATTTCTATGATGTTAAGGGTTTATGTGAAAAAAGACTACAGAAAATGAATCCATAAAAATCGGTGATATAAAAATTTTGGAAAGATGATTCAGTAGCTTTTTAGTAAAGATGCGTAGGAAATGCATCTCCGTATAAAAGAATTGAATTGATTAAACAGACCAGAAATGCCTGAAAATATGAACAAAGCTTACAGAAAAGAGATGGAAAAGAAGAAACAAGATATTATTATTTTTATAACAATCTGTGAATAAAGAAAAGAATATTATGATTATGTTAGACAGTAAGAATAACTTTTTAATACCTAAGTAAGAAAAAAACTGTGATTTCTTATTTTAGAGAATTGTTTTTGTTAGATTTTTCATGATTTTGCGCATGAGCGAAGGTTTTGTATTCTTAAGATGCTTTTATTGTAGCTAACTCTTATTTTTACGGTTATTTTTGTTTATTTACGATTAGTTTTAAAAAGCAGGGCTTTTCTTTTGAGACTGGTTCTTTTAAAATATTTTTATGACCGTTTTTGATAAAAAAAGTACTTACTTTAAAATAACATTATCATTGTTAACAGATAAACTACGAGTTTTAATGTGGTTTTAAGCAAATCCAACAATTTATATTTTTATATTGTTCACCTTGTGTCACTAGAGTGAATTCATAAATAAAACTGTTTTATTAATAATAATTTTGAGTATAGAAGTATAGAAGACTGGTTAAGTTAATTATAATTTTAAGTACAAAAGTATAGAAGACTGTTAAATAATAATAATTTTGAGTTTTTTAATAATTGTATAGATTCCTAATTGTTAACGTAGATTAAATCAAAACCAATGATAGTAATTTTTGAGACTGTTATGTTTTTTTAAGACTGAAAAACATTGTAAAATAATAATTTACTTAATGTCTGGAAATAAGTAACAACTGGAAGTAAAAAAATGATGATTACCTGAAATTCGACAAATTCGATAGTTTGTTTTAAGACTGTGAAATAAATATATCGCTCTTCCAATAAAATACTGTTGTAACTCTAAATATACTGATATCTGAGATTAAACGCAATCTAATACGGTAAATTTTCAAATATCAGTATATTTTGAGATACAACAGTATTGTATTTGTAGTGCGATATGATAATGAAACATCGTATTATTTCATTTTGACAAACTGATAAACAGCTAAACTGCATACTTTTAAACATGTCATAGGGTTTTAACTAAAAAACAATATTTAGTCGCGAAGGCAATATAGTATTAACTCTAAGTGCTTCTCAAAAAAAAATTCTAGACCAGAAAAAATCTACCGATAAGCTCTAATTTTAACTGTATAATAAAAAGAAGAATGCACTTTTATAACAACATAATAATGAAGCTTTCATCACGTAAGATTCAACCGTAATGATTTTTTGAAACTTTAAAACGCTCTATCTCGGTACAACGTTTTTAGAGTTATTACCATGTTGATTTTCATGTGCGATTTGATTCAAAAGTAGCTACGTTCTACCGTAGCAACATTGCGTTGTGCCAGCAGTTAGATTGTAGCCGTAGCGTCGTAGCTAAAGCTGTAGCTACGTAGTCAGTCGTATCTCTACCGGTCTTGTCTTTTGTACGAATATATAATGTGAATCGAAACAAAGTAGACCTAATTGTGAGACATTTCAATACTTCTACGACTTCGACTACAATGAATGAATTTTAATTTAAAAAATCGTGGTTATAAAAACAACACAGAAAACTCCAGTCTCCTATCCTACAAAGCTACATTGTCCCATGCCGAGACGTAGCGAAAGGTTGAACTCTGATTGTAGACGATGTTGCCATGTTTTTTATACGCGGGCAGGTCCTTTGTGCTTTGCAGCGATGGCCGACGGTCTGGCGCACTCTATTAGTAGTCTGAGGAGAATATTTTGATAAATCAAAGTGTTGCACTGATTGAACTTTGTGAATTGTAAGACAGTTTTTGCAATTTCGAACTGAATGACGTTATTGACATGTTGTAGAAACTAACAATAAGCCTATACCCCACTACTGGGCAAGATATAATATTTTTTTTCAAATATTTTTACGGGTAAGCTTAGCCGTTGTTCGTATGTTTCCAACTTTCTCAGGAGTCCAACTTTTCCTTAAATACAAGTCTTCGCATGATTCCAACTTTTATTTTTTATGCGCTTTTATTATCATTATTTCAAAAGTATAGTTAAAGATACTTATTGTGGTTTATTGTGATTTTACGAAAGTAAACATTGCTCTAATTAAATCACCAGCCTACTCTGTACAGATATTAGTGTGCGTGCGTATTGGTAGTCGTGCGCCGTTGTCACACCACTGCCACGCGCCGCTCGCTCGCTATCATAAAGAAACTTGAAACTCGCAGTTTTGCGTCAGCGCTGCACCCCCCTAATATTTAAAAATTACTTGTTACTGTGTACGTACACGCTAATTTCAATGAAACTTTGCGAATCAACCAAACAGAGTACACAAACATGTACCCCTCCCCTGATGGGAATCGAACCCGGGGCCTCTGGGTCTGAGACCGGTGGTTTTAACCACTAGACCATAGAGGCGGATAAAGGCGGTTAAAAAATCAAGTTTATATCAGTTTCTATGCTTAACGTACTTCCCGTACCTACTTAAGATCTGGATATAGTGAAATTCGTACTGTTTCCATTCCCATCCCATTATTTAACATATTACTTAATGGGAAACAATTTATTTGTATTCATCATCATCATCTCATCATCTCAGCCAAAAAGACGTCCACTGCTGGACAAAGGCCTCCCTCAAGGATAAGTCATTTTGAGGGGAATTTGCCATAATCGCCACGCTTGGCAGGCGGGTTGGCGATCGCGTGAGAATAATCACAGAGAGACGCTGCTGCCCATCCTCTGGAATGGTCCCATAGTCGCCTTCTACGACACCCACGAGAAGAGATGGGGTGGTGCCATTCTTTACCCCCGGCACCACACGGGGGACCAATAATTTGGTCAGCAGAATTATACAATCGGTCAGCATAAGAAATCCTTACTGTTGGTTAGGTTAAATTATTTTTTTTTCCGAGCGAAGCGCAGCGTAACGAGATCCAGTCACGGAAGGGGAGAGCGGTATAAGAGTGCTGTTCAGAATGATATAAGTTGCAGACTGATTTAGAAATATTTGCGGCCATAAGTTGCTGCCCAACTACTTTTTTTGATACCCAACTAGCATTTTTTGCTAACAAATATACGAATACTTAAATTCAAAATCAAATTCAAAATTATTTATAGCGTGCCACATTGGTAATAAATAAGTAATTAAATAAAAAAGGTAAGTAGTATGTAGCGTAAGGGCATAACAATAACAGAGGGAGTAAACTTATGTACTACAGTTGAATTTTAAATACAAATTTATTTTTTATTTATTTTCCTCCCCCACCTGAGCTTTCCTGAATATGGCTGACTTTCTCTAGCGGCACTTATCTTGTAGCTAGGTACATTAAGTACTAGCACTCTGTACACATTAAGTAATAGTACTAGTACTTTGCTAACCGTTTAAATAACTCCCGTACTTAATCTGGACTCTACTTAATACAGTTTAGAGGTAGAGTGTATTAGTAGCTAACGGTTAATTCTCCGCCCGTTTAAATATTCCAATAAGTTTCTTAAGGTGTTTTTCCCAAGGACCCTAAGTACGCACCTGTTACTACCGATTAAGCTGAGATATTTATGAATGAATTATAACTGCCGTGTAATTGTTTTGCCGGCTGATGGAAGAGAGGGGGTTTGGGGGCGGCTGAGGGGGTTGTGTGTAGTCGAGGGGGTCGGTAATTAATGGTTACTTAATTTATTGGTGGAATTCCGTTTGAATTGGAAAGCTCCTGATAAGATAATTTGGTGGTACTTGTATACTAGTTTTTTATACATACTTGCACGCTCCTGAACAGGGGTAGACAGAGAATCTAAAGCACCAATTTGGAGTCAACTAGCTGTTAGTGACCTCCACGCCATATTTAGCATAATCAAAGTAGGGCCGAAGTGGAATATATTATTTTTTGGTAGATAAGTTTTTTAGGCTGATAATAAAGAAAAAGAAAAATATTTCCATCATCATCATCATCATCATCATCATCATCATCATCATCATCAGCCTACACACACACGTCCACTGCTGGACATAGACCTCTCCAAGTGCGCGCCACTGAGCACGATCCGCGGCTACTCTCATATTACTATAAGAGAAATAATAAATTGATCCACAAAAAAATAGTAGGCTAGCACCTAAAATGCTAAGTTAGCATATAAATAGTAGTTTAGGTGCTAACTTTGTATTTTTGTGGGTTAGGTTAGGTTAGTTTGGTGATCGATTAAATACAACCCTTACTCTATAATTTGTACAAAGTAGTATATTCGTACTATTAGTCAACAACTTTAGAAGCCTTCTAAAAAAATATTTTAAGTAAGAAGAAATTAGCATCAATGCAAATTTAATCTTAAGTTAATTGTGACATAAATTATTGTAGAAATTATTGTCTGTAACTTCAATTACAACACTTCTTTAAAAGTTGTGCAGTTTCTTGTGTCCATTCTTCTCAACAGCTCTAAAATAGGCCTCCTGAATGGGTAGTAGGTAAAAAAATATTTGGACGATGCATAAGTACTTATTTTTGAGTTTAATTAAATAAAAACTTTCGTCAAGCATTAACACCCGTATTTATAAACATGCCATTACTTAGCAATTACTTTGTTCTTAGAAATGTCACTAAGATCTAATTTAATTTTATATACAAGTAACGTTTAAACTGGAATAGAAGTTTTCATATTTAATTAAATAAAAGTATTATTATTATTATCAAATTCACCAATTTATATTATTTTAGACATAACACAAACTTTCACACAAAATATAACCCTCAAAACTTGTCACAAGCTTATCATCACTTGTCACTATGAATTCTTTGAGAAATAGATATTGGTGACTATTGCCTGGCTAACACCTGTTTGCATTAAACTTATAAATCGCCTAACTTTTTTCTTACCACAAGCCATTACCATAACCATAAGGCCTAACTACTACCCGGTCAAGTTAAGTCGGCACCTGAGTGTAAGCGACGTTTTCGAGCCAGGTGCCGAGTTGACTTGACCGGGTAATAGTTAAGTCAAGACTTAACTATTACTTTCCCACTCCTGGGCAAAGGCCTCCCCACACTTTTTCCTCACCTTCCGGTTCCTTGCAACATCATGTGACCACGGATCCTCCAAAGGGTTCGAAACGTCAGGATAAACATTAAAAAGTAATGTGTAAAATAAACGTGAGTAGATCCGTAAAAGTTGCTTCATTTAAATCATGCCATTCTTTCTTGAACCTAACAAGGTCGTCCCGCCATCTTCGCCTCAAATCTAATAGTAAAGAATAAATAAATTTCGGCGAGTTGGATAGGCCCCGGTAGTATAATTAGATGTGCATCTGACCCCGGGTTGACAGAGGGTGCCGGTTCGAATCCCGCTCGTGGAAACACTTTTTCAACACCTTTCGAAATTGTTATTTGTTTGCAACAAAGCGGAAACTTTATAAGTACATATATCCATAACTACAATAAAAATAATTAAAATAAGTTGTACCACGCTAACACTTGCGCCACACAACGTCTAACCACGCTTACACTTGCACCACACCCTTTTTCACTATTAGAGGGTGCGAGATGCTCGTCACTTCATTTGTGTAACTCGATTTGCTGTCTCGCTCCGTTTAGCGCCGTACGACCGAGACGGAAAATGATTTAACTTGAAATGTACGTCACATGTTAGTAATTACTGCTTAATACGGTGCTGTGTTAAGGGGGAGTATAAAAGTTCACTGAAAAATTTAATTTGGTTGAAAATGTTTATTTTTATGTTCTTTTTATCAAGTGATAGGTACTTTAGTTGACATAGTAATATATTTATTGCATTATGTCAGTCATCATAGTACATATATATTAAAATGTTAGTTTTTTTTAAATTTATTAGGACAACCAACAAGATAGACATTGGTACAAGTAAAAATTAAGCAAAAAAAAAAGAAAATTTGTTTTAACAATGTATTCTATAAAGGGTTCTAAAAATCAACGATAATAGTAAGCGTATTGGTCAATAATATTAAGTAGCTCATTTAAAAAAAAACATAAGTAAGTACCTAAATAACGACATTTTTTTATTTAAGATTGCGACTAACAACTATTTGTTAAGCCAGTTAAAATAAAGGAAAATTAAAATTCATCGATCCACTTGTAAAGCATTGAGACTACATTTTTGCATTCTATTAATATTAAAAAAAAACCTACTTAGTCTGGAGAAATGATAATTATGTCATTATAGAAATAGAAATAGAAATATTTATTGTGCAGGAAACACGGTACATTAAAGATGATAGACGGTAATTTGATCCACATGTTTCGCTGAATATTCAGCATGCATAAATTTGTTGACAATTTAATTAAATTAATTAATAAATCGATAAATTACATTTAGTACAGTTCAAAAAAAAATTAAAATTAAAACACGTTCGAATTAAATAGATAAAATAAAATCATTAAAGGTCTAAACAAAATACCTTTTACTAAATACAAGATCTTCTTGTATGCTTGTAACCCGGCATGTCATGGGGTGCGGGTTCGAATCCCGCTCGTGGAATTTTTCCAACAGTTTGTCTTTTTTCAAATGTAATTTGTTCGCAACAAAATTTGCGTAAAATGATATATAAACTTAATAACACAATCTTAAAAACGAAACAATATTTTTTTAATTTACAATAGGAGGATCTTTATTTGAATCAAACAACAGGTAAATATGATTTTATTTATTTTCTATTTAACTCTCATAAGATATTGTTTTCTAAAGTTTACGCGAACACTACACATTTATAAGATACTGATGATCAAGAGCGATGTCACCCGATCGCTAGTTTAAAATATTAATTATGGTATAACAAATTAATTTTTACCAAAGCCAACGAAGGCTTCCCCTTAATATTGTTACGTTTGTTTGTGAACTTAAACTCCCAAAGTTTCGGGTCAATTTCAACTTTAACTTAATAACGGTAACGGAGTGCAATATGATATCGATTGTTATAGCACTTCCGCAAACGAATTCAATTAATACTAAGTTATTCCCTTACCTCCAACTTCAAATGTAAAATGGTCACCTGTCTTGACGTAAAATAGTATCTTAATCTAAACATGGAAAACTTCAAGATATATAAGGTCACATTTTATCAACTACAAATATTTTGAGGATAAATTCAACATAATACACTTCTCATCAGAAAAATCGAAACACCTTGCAAGTTTATGTTTTGTAAAGATTATCAGAAAAATGTGTATATTTAGGAATATATGTCAAATGTCGTTTAATAGTATATAATAATATAAGGTTTTCAAATCCTAATGTTAATGTTCTAAATTCAAATTAAATTTTCATAGGTTTCGTATTTTGTTCAACATGTCAAAGGCCGGCAACGCGTAAGCGATTCCTCTGGTTTTGCGGGTGTCCATGGCCGGCGGTGATTACTCTCCATCAGGTGACCCGCCTGCTCGTCTGCCTCCTTATTATATTTTAAAAAAAATAACCCTGTATGGAGTATGAAAGAAATTGATAAAACAACACACTCTTATTACTGCTTCCATACGATTCTTCATCGATTAGAATTTTCGCTTGTCATGTAATGACCAAACTGCCAGCTATACAATCATGTGATTTTTTTCATGGAATGAAAACTCTTTTGTGTAAAATTAGGACAGAAACCATAAAAACGGGGAAGTGTTTCGATTTTTCTGATGAGAAGTGTATATAAACGTTTTTCTGCAGTATATGTAACATGCAATTTTGTCCTCTCCACTACACTTTTCAAAATTACTCCAAATTTCTGTATGACGTCTTGGCATTTTATTAATGTTCAATGAAAACCTAATTACCTAAAAACTTTATCTATTGTAATATAGAACTTAACTTGAAAAAGAAACAGAGAAAAAATAATTAGAAATTAAAAACTAAAGACCTATAAATAAAAGATGTCCTCCAATTGTGGGCTCATGGGAACGGCCCCAAGAATGCTGGCAACATTGCCCCTTTGCTGGTTAGAACCACGATAGCTCAATTGGAAGAGCACCTGACCCGGAATGTCAGAAGGGTGCAAGTTCAAATCCGGCTCGTGGAATTTTTTTCAACATTTGTGTTTTTGTAATTTGTTCGTAAAATTTTATAAATACTTGCATCTTAACTGATCTTTAATATTTGTAAAAATATTATAATAGGATGTTAGTGACGGTAGTTGTTGACATTGAATGGCGCCTTTGGCTTTTAAAGTAAAAAGTGTTGATTATTTCGGCGGGCTGGTTAGAACCACAATAGCTCAATTGGAAGAGCACCGGACCCCGAATGTCAGAAGGGTGCAAGTTCAAATCCTGCTCGTGGAAATTTTTTCAACATTTGTGTTTTTGTAATTTGTTCGCAACAAAATTTGCGTTAAAAATTATTTAAACAAATTAAATATTGTTTGATTTAATATCGATATACATTTTTTTATGTAAATGTCACTACTTCTATTAAATCTGTCTCTTGCGCCCATTCTTCTCCACAGCTAAAAAATAGACGTCCTGAATGGGTAGCAGGTAAAAAAATGTTTGGACGATTCGAATAGATGATACTAACAATTATGGATTTTATTTGTCTGAAATAAATTATTTGAATTTGAATTTGAATTTGAAGGTAATAAAAAATTTTTGATTTTGGCTTTGATTTTTGACTTAAAGAAAAGGGCAAATTTTTCAGTTTTTAGTCTGTAAAATCAGTTTTTTACTTAGAATACATCCAGCGTATATTCGCTCATATCTCTGAAAGGTTACGGTTTCAAGATAACTTGTCATCTATATATTAATACGTGAAGCAAAAACTTTGTACCCGTTTTTACGAAAATTGCGTGGACGGAGAAGTATGTAATTTCGCACACTTATAGTTTATATAAAGAAGGTTATCCGAATGCTAATATTTTTTTTAAATTATGCATAAAAAATACATTAAATCAACAAAAACAACATTACACACACTACCATGTATTTGACACACACGCATTGACACACACGTATCTATTGTTTGTCTTTAGTGCAGCCGACATCTGTCAATGCCAATCCAAACTCACATTCTATCTTTTTAATTTTTCATTGCTGAGGATACAATCCGTGCCGCCTTAATAAAATTACGGTCGAATTTCGACCACTGGGCGACCACTAGTATCAATTATTGTTATCCACAAGATCTCTATTCTTAAAAAAGTCTCGTTCGTGTGCAAGAATTTTGAAAAAGGCTCGTGATCCGCCATACAAGTCTCCCATAACGTGTGGTGATCGGAACAAGAATTGCACCAACCCATCTCTTCCCGTGGGTGTCGTAACGACCGACTAAGAGAACATTCCTGAGGATATGCAGCAGCGTCTTTCTGTGATTACTCTCACCTTACTACGAATGCCAACACGTCTATCTAGCGTGGCGATTAGGGTATATTCCCTTTTTTTATAATTAGACTAGCTGACCCGGCGGACTTCGTACCGCTTTGACAGTTTCCATCATTGAGTTAAATATATATCAATGGTTTCCATGACAACAAAACAAACAAATAATTTTGTATTGGAAAATTTAATTGTCGGTTTTAATATTTTTTTTAATATAGCCTATGTTACTCAGCGCTAATGTAGCATTCGAATGGTGAAAGAATTTTTTTAAATCGGTCAAGTAGTTTTTGAGTTTATTCGTTGCAAACATAGTAAACATAGCAAACATAGTACATACATACAAAAATACAAAGGTTTCCTCTTTATAATATTAGTATAGATAGCTTGCATTTGACTACTATCGTGAGATACTGGTGCTAAGTGATGATGGAGCCTACGAAGTAACATGCTTGCCTAGAAGGTACCTATCATCTTGGTTACTCTTGGTTTGAAGACCTCAATATTATATTTGATAGAAAACACAGACTGAGGAGGGAGCAAGAAGTTCCACAGGTTTGCGGTGCGTAAGAAAATAAATGATATACACCACGGAACACTATTGCCTAGTCCTGGCTCCGCTCACCATAGGTATGGTAGCGGCCAAGGCAGCGACGGGGCAGGTGGTGCTAAGAATCTGAAAGACCGCCAACAAAGATCTGGTGAAGGTCGCGGGTAACTGTTGGATGCGAGCAGCACAAAACCAGTCGTTGTGGAGATCCTTGGGGGAGGCCTTTGTCCAGCAGTGGTCATCTTTTGGCTGAGATGATGATGCTGAAGGTTGAAATGATAAATTGTTTTGTTTTAGTATAATGCTTTTTCTAACGAAGTGCAGCTGGTTAATATGCCACGGTTTTAAGTACTAAGACATTTTCCCACAATTAAAATGCGCAATGGCCCATTCCATTAGCCAGCGAAGGCCACTTTGGCGCCATTCTCAAAATTAACCCTTACAATAAATATGTCGGCCGTGTTTTATTTAAAAGTGCACAGGTGGGGCCTTAAGGACCCGCCCGCCTCTGTTTCCGGGTTATTTTTGCGAAAGTGTTGAGTTATGTGCCGTTTTAACACTAAAACGTTGGGGTCATTAGTGGACTTTGGCCGAAATATATGTTAGTACGCGAGTTTGTTTTGGAATATTGTAATTATAGATAGATAATACTGTATTTTTTTCTTTTAGTTGATGGCTTCGTGCAGTTAGCACAGTAATTTAGCCAGTGTAAAGTAATTTTCTTACAAGTTATATAAATACAACTTGTAATAGTAATGAGAAGTAAGAAATGATATACCCCCCAACCCCTTGAGTATCGCTGTAAAGATGTGGGGCTTTACTAAGTCCTCACGTGGACTTCTTGAGAGAATTTGAAAAGTGACGTTGCACACTGTTTTGTTTCATTTGCCAACACTCATGCACGCTCACGAACACTTAACGGTTAATAATCCACCATTATTTCACATTATATTCAACAGAACATATATTTTTGAAAAAAAAAAACAAAACCGCAGACGAAACGTGACTCTTCACTTTCCTGTCAAGAAGTCCATAATACTGTTATAACAACACCATTAAATAAACATTTAAGGCAAGATAAAATCAATATAAAATCTATATTCTATATCTATGTATAAAAAAATCAATTGCTGTTCGTTAGTATCGCTAAAACTCGAGAATGGCTGGACCGATTTGGCTAATTTTGATTTTAAAATATTAGTAGAAGTTTAGGGCAGGTTTAAACGGTGAAAAACATATATAATAAGCAACGAAAAATACTTAAAATGACAATTTTATTTTCCAATACAAATTGATTTGTTTGTTTTGTCGTCATGGAAACGTCAATATATAAATTAATTGCTGTTCGTTTCGCTGGACCGATTTGACTAATATTGATTTTAAAATATTTGTGGAAGTTTTGGGAAGGTTTAAACGGTGAGAAGCGGTGAGAAAGAAGAATATAATAAGTAACGAAAAATACTAGAAACGAATATTTAATTTTATTTTTTTTTTCTCATGGAAACGTCAATATATAAAAAAAATATTGATTTCGCTGAAAAGCTCAAAAATGTTTAGGGGAGAGTTTGCTGTTATCCTTAAACGGCTTTCACAGCGTCACCGGACTTTTTTGGGGGCGGCGAGAAACTTAAAGGGTTCCTCAAGCCTCACTGCTTGATCACGATCAAAACGTCAGACGGTTTCTAGAGGGAATGGCATCACGCAAGCGTAAGCGTGTTCCCGCACTCTACTAGATTCTCCGAGTAGTTTGGATAGGATTGGGATGGCCTTTACAGGGTTACAATAGTGGTGTACTTACGTTATAAGCAGCTGTGTGTCTAAATCAGAGTTTATACCCTAACTATCCTAACTAATAGTAAACTAACTTAATATGCGAAAGTGAATTTGTTTGTTATTTGTTACGCTTTCACGCGTTTACTATTCAACCGATAATCATGAAATTTTGTATATAATCACACTAATATTAGAAATGCGAAAGTTTGTGTGTATATGTGTATATTTGTTGCTTCTTCACGCTGCAACGGATGGATGGATTTGGATGAAATTCGGCATACAGATAGTTTATAACCTGGATTAACACATATGATGACTTTTTATCCCGATATTCCCACTGGAATGAAACTCATAAGTTACTACTTAGGTCTTGGATTTGATGTTGGGAATAGAACCTATTTGGTAACTTTTCATACTTTTTTATTGAAATTTTGACAGACATTTGAAACTGTTAAAGCGGTACGAAGTCCGCCGGGTCCACTAGCGAGTAAATAAAATTTTGTTTTTCCAAGGTCTAGACAAAAAATACAGGATTTATAAATAAAGTTACAAAAAATACTGGGATTTATAAATAAATAAAGTTGATTTGTTTCTTCAGCCTAGCTGTTTTAATTCATATTAACCTGATCCCTATCTAATATTTATTATTATAGACTAGTCACATACAATCAAATTAATTACGATATATCGAAAATATTGATATATTTTTTACATGAACATCCCTAAGCAGAAGTTGCCGAGGCATACTTCGACGTGACGCGGCATGCCACGGCATCCCTCGGCGGCGAAATACTTTACCATGCTTTGCCATGCCGTCCCGGTCTGCGTAGGCCTTAGTGTAGGTACTAGATTCCCGATGAGCGCTTGTAAAACGGTACGCGATTTTGGGGCCACGGAGTCACCATGACGTTTGTGGCGATGACAGATGACAGGTTAAATTTTGTTCTCTTCTCTTTTGTTCTAGAGCACTTTAGATGATAGTGGTTTGAAGGCAGACAGAGAGCTGAATTCATTCCTGGATGCCGAGAAGCTAAACGAGGGGTTGAGCAGCGATAGACTGAGGAGTAAGTACTCATCGCCATCATCATTATCATCGTCATCATCAGCAGCAGCATTACTACATCTTATCTTATTTAATCTTATCTTAGTAGGGTGTGCAGAGACTTTCCTGTGTTCACGCCCTTCGACCAATCGGAATCTTTTGTGCAACCCCACCCTTGCACTCTTCTTCCTCTATATGGATGCCATAAGTTGAGCAATGTCTTTAAGTTCTGTTCCACTTAAGGCAGATCTTTTGCTCTGTCATTTGCCAACCTTACTTTTAAAAAGAAATTAGTTTATGTTAAGATGATGATGATGTTTACCACACCAGTACTCATTTTCACTAGTTTTGTTTTACCTAACTTACCTGTGCTGTGTATAATTGAATGTTACCCTATTCCATAGATTTCTACAAGAAACTCGTACAGACAGACACGCAGATTCGCAACCTAAAAAAGAGTGCCAACGACCTCTCCGAAGCACCTATGCACAGCGGCAAATTCAACTTCATGTCTGACAGAAGGAAGAGGTCCCTACGGCTGACCAATCAGAAGGGCATGAAACGATCTGTCCACAAATTGACCAATAGCGCTGAAGAAGTTCGCCTGCCAGACATTTCCAAGTTCAACTTGTATTTTCCACCGTACATTGCTGTCAATCTTTCCACACCCAAAGGCAGTAGAAAGATCAAACGATTGGCCAACGCAACCGACGAAGTTACAGGCTACCTGTTAGAGAAGAAACAGATCTTGGTGCAGTATAAGCCTCATCGGAGGCGGAAAGTGCCGAAATGCTCTCACGCTCCCAAAGATTTGATGATACACGAGAGACAGTTGAAACATCCATTCTATAAGAACACTCAACGGATAGACGAGATGCTAGACCAGATTCTTGATAGAAAGTTGCCAGATTTGATGGCTGACCCGTTTGGCGTGGATAGTCTGTTCAATAGCGAAATGAGGGAGTTGCACGAGCATCCCAACACCAATGTTAAAGGGAAAGCGGGAGTTACTACACCGTTTGCAAAAAAAAGTAGTTTTGTCAGAGATGATCAATATAAGAGCTCGTTGAGACCTTCCAAACCGTCCGGTCCTCATGCGCTCTTTGAGTCTATCCAGCAAAAGAAAGAGGCAATTACTACTTCTACTATATCTTCTATTAATGTTCTACTGAGCGTCTCGACCATTCTGTGAGTATTATTATTTTATCTCCTAGACAAGTCATCTAGCTGTCTTATCCTTAATGGGTCAACTATGTGAATTCCAAAGTCATTTCATTGTTTTTCATTTCAACGAACACCATTGATCGTTTGCTCTATTGAATGATGCTTTAATACTACAAAGCCCTAAATACCCAATGTAACGAAAACTTATTTAGTTGATTAAATATATCTGACAGTATGTAGAAGCTATCGAAACTATCTAGCAACGGATGACTTGAGTAACAATAGTAACAATAAAAAAATATCTAAAATCCAGGCTTCATAAAATGATGATTATAGCAGCAGTTTTGTAACCCTTTGGCCCCTGATCCCTGTCAAAGCCACAACTGCCCGATGTTCTTAGTAGCAAAATGTTGTTACTTGATGTAGTGTACCTAAAAAGAAAAAAAATCAGCCTTTAAAAATGACGTAGGAATGGCGCAGATCGTAAATCTCTCAAGAAGACTAAAAAGGCATTGAAATCAAATGTCGCACAAAAATTACCATACCTCCGCAAGCTGATGCAAGCGAACGAAGAAGATGAAGAGGCTCTGGGGTATGAGGACCTGAATGAGGTTCTATCGGATGATATGGAGGCAAACGATGACACTGATAAAGGTCAAGATAGGAGGAAAAGGATGAATGTGAGGCTTTTTTGTCTTTAAGTTAAGTACATATTCTATGCTTTATACTTTGTTTTATGCTATATTATTCATGAAGGAACTCGATGGCGCAGAGGTTAACGCGCCCGGTCTGCGACTGCTGAGGTTAAGCAACTTTTGCAAAGACCAGTCATCGGATGGGTGACCAAAAATGTATCACCTCGAGCTCCTCTGTGCTTCGGAAGGCACGTAAAGCTGTTGGTCCCGGCTGCATTAGCAGTCGTTAACAACCACAAATTCGTACTGGGCCCGCGTGGTGGTTTATGGCCCGTTCTCCCTATCTATGAGGCTCACGAGCCTTCCCTATGGACGTGCCCCAGCAGTGGGGACATAAAAATGAGCTAATGATGATGATGGTGATGCTTTATGCAGTGTAGGCAGGCCTCCAACGGGAAGCCGGAGATCCTTGGGGGAGACCTTTGTCCAGCAGTGCACGTCTTTTAGCTGAGATGATGATGTGTTATGCATGTACAAGAAGCTTCATAGCGCAGTGGATACGCTCGGCTCAGCAACTTTCGCAAAGACCGGTCGTCGAATGGGTGATTAAAAGTTTATAATCTCGAGCTCCCCTTGGCTTTTGAGGGCACGTAAAGCCGTTGGTTCTGGCTGCATTAACAGTCGTTAACAACCACCAACCGCACTGCGCCCGCGTGGTAGTCTATAGTCCGTTCTCCCTATCCATCCATAGGTAAGGCTCGTGCCCCAGCGCTGGGGGACATAAAATTAGCTGGCGATGACGATGATGACGACATAGAACTATACAGTATCCAATTGCAGGAAGATCCAAGGGGTATCCGAAGAGATGATTATGTGAAAGTACCAAACAGTCCGTATCATACAAAACCTGCTTTAAACAACCGGGATTGGAAAGGACCAATGCCTCTTTATCCTGACGAGCTGATCTCTATGATAAAACAAGCCGCAATGGAGAATATGAACAATGTTAATAAAATTAAAATGCCGTTGGGCAAAGACGCTTTTGAAGTGGACAATTTGGAGAGACAGCTGAACGATATGGACTACATAGAGAACTACTCTGATAAGAAGAATAACAAATTGGCAAAAATGGCTCAAGCTTACAGCGACTATGGTCTGTTGGCATCCAAAAAAGAATCGACGAGTGTTGACAAGAACCTGGCGTTGGATACCAAGCCTGGTGAGCATAGAGTGAAACTGTCAGTCGATAAAAAGAAAAAGCGGATGCACTCGTTTTTCGATCGATTCAAAAAAGGTAATGACATTTTTTGATTGGTTTGTTTTGTTGTAGACATCAACAGGTTACTAAATCTAGGTAAGGAAGTAATGTATACAACAATAATTTACATAAGGTGTTCATGAAGGTATTTATGACTAATATTTGAAGTATTACAACAATCGGTCTAGTGTTTAGGTAGATTTTTTGCCTTAAATTACTAAAATATTAAAGAGAAAGATTAGCGATGCGCGATTATGAATGATACTAACTGAATCATTCGATTATTACATTCATTCGAATAATCCGAATGACTTTTAAAATGTATTACTAAGCAGTACTAATCGGGTGCTAATCAGTCAGTAGTAGGAATCAACCGCTAACGAATACAGAATTTTGTAACTGAATGGTCATTCATTGATAATAAATGAATGATAACGTAAGTAACTAATTTTCGATTATAGCCGGCCTCTCTTGGTAACCGCTATGAGTTCAATAATCAATAATCGTTAGATTTTATTACTAATTAGTAATACTTATTCGATTATTGAAATTAGTCATAATCGCGCATAGCTAAGAAAGATGCACTAAGCAGTAAGTAGGTACTTTTATGTAATCGACGCAATAAGTGTGCGATAATAATTTGAAATAAGTTAACTTAAGGGGGTGCAGCGCGGAATTTCGAAAATTTACGTGTTTTTAGGTCACTTGTGCTAGGCGCTGAATAGGTCATATACATTAAAAGGACTAGTGTAGGTTAGCTTGATCCTTTCACAAGGGCATGGTTGTCTTGGAATTTGAAACAAATACCCAGAACCTGCATTAACAATACGTAAAAGTAATGATATATAAAAACTTATTTCTTCAGAAACTTTGTAAATACAGCACAAATGAAACAATGATCCGACATCAAAATGTTTGTATTGATATTCCGCAAGGCACTGTTGTCTTATTTTTCAATTAAAAAATATGAATATGAAAATATTAAGACTTTTATAATTTTTTACCCAAACGCCTATGATTTTACGAAAGTAAACATTGCTCTAATTAAATCACCAGCCTACTCTGTACAGATATTAGTGTGCGTGCGTATTCGTAGTCGTGCGCCGTTGTCACACCACTGCCACGCGCCGCTCGCTCGCTCTCATAAATTAACTTGAAACTCGTAGTTTTGCGTCCGCGCTGCACCCTTTTAACGACACTATCGGAAAGCGAGAGTTCTACCCTTACCACGTGAACAAATGTACATGCAAAAATACTACGTTTACTACCGAAAATTCAAGGTTTTATTCAATAATAACTTTGGAGCAGCCTGTATGTGCATGTGCCGATAAAAGTACATAGCATTTTGTTTTAGTTTGATTCTACTTCTGGGTGCCTGGGTGCCTACTGTCATAGTAGATTCTACTATGCTACTGTCTAGTGTGAGTTCTGTTTACAATTCATTCGATTACGTTTACGAAAACTCAAATTAGTATGGCACTAAAGCAGCGCCTCCTGGCGACCTACGAGAAGAGTTAACTTGCCATACAAATTCTCGTTTTCCTTAACGTGTTCGGATTGCGAATGATACTTTCACTAGGCACCCTGAAGCTAGCAATTTTGACGCTTAACACACACACATCATGTTTGGCATTGACATGTGTGTGTGTCATGTAACTTAGTAATCCCGCCCGCGTCCGATAATCGGTACCGATTTTTAGGCCTCTGCCTCGAATTTTGCGGGCAGCGGGGCGGCAGCGCCGGCGGCGAGACTTGACTGGAGTGCACCGCTCGTCGCCCGCTCCCGCCCCGCTGTTTTCGAGGGCCGGTCTATTTGATTTTACGCAAAATATCCTGCCGCTCCCGCGCCGCCGCCGCTGCCCGCAAAATTCGAGGCAGAGGCCTTAGGACTGAAACACATAAACACGATACGAGGTCGCACCGCAAAAATAAGCGTTGTGCCAGGCTAGTATAAACCTTATTGCTTGTCTAGCTCCGCATCGTGGTACGACGCGACGTTCGTGTCGTGATTATGTGTGAGAGCCCTTAGCCGGTGAAAATGAAACGTAATTATGGAATTCCATGTTGCAACGCACACATGTCTTACAAAAAGTCGGTACTAGAATTCGAAAAGAAATCGGTCCGATTATCGCTCCTGCAAAAAGTCGGTAATGGTCGGGAGCCGTATATGTTTTACTCCACTCATGTTATCATTGTCAATGATTTGTACAGTATATTAATTACTATCTGTTATTGTTTATTTGGCATTAGATTTGTTAGAAGCTTTATTATTATTTTATCTCCTTATTAAAATAATAATAACTTAACAGTATTTCTTAGCAAAAGCGTTGCACGTTGTTTAACATAAGATTTTTCATGACGACATGACTCTCACTATATCTTTCTCATGCTCCTATCACCGACTGTGACATAACATTTTTAATGCTTTCTCTATCTATACTATTAATAAGGAGGTAAGGTTTGTGACTTTGTTTTGAAATTGTAGATGTTTTAGTATTTTCATCATCAGCTCATTTATGTCCCCACTGCTGGAGCACGAGCCTTCCCTATAGATGGATAGGGAGAACGGGCCATAACCTTGCATGTACCTAATTTTATTTTATTCATTTTCATTCATTAAATTTGTATGTTCTCTTTCTGACAAAATGAGCTGATGATGATGATGATGATGATGAAGGTTACAAATCATAAAATGTCATGCAGTTTGCATGTCATCAATTAACAGATCGAACTTCATACAGAGGTTACTAAAAAGGTCAGCAAATATATCAATATCACAACAGTAAGGCTTTTCATTAAAATGCTCATATATTAATGACATCCAGCAGTTTTAGAAACAATTTTATTGTTGAATATCATTATTTAGATTTTTTATACCTATAACGTTAATGCATGTGGAAGCTTATATTAAACAAACGAATTGAGACTTTGAATTACTTATCGTCGTTTAAATTTTTAGGTTTTGCTGGCATTCCGATTGAATTGAGAACGACTACTGGCATCATCCCCAAAAGGAGCTCAACTATAGATATAGTAAAAGCTATTAATCAACATATAAGGTTTGGCAAAACGGACAAAGCTGTTAAGCACAATGTGCAGATTACTGAGTCTACAAAAAGTTTCAATGCTAATAATAAAGCAAAAGTTACAAAAACTAAACCTAGTAAAACTGATGAATTCGGTGAAGCCACCACTACGCCATTAAATAATATAAAAAGGAATGCTAGATCGTTGCTTTCAATAATGGAAGCTGATGGGAACAACACTGACTTTAATACAAAAGATAAAACTGATGACATCGAAGAGATCAATTCACCAGAGAGTGATATTATTCGAACAGTGCTCGATGTCCACGGTGCCAATATGAAAAACAAAAATGAAACCTCAAAAATGGATCTAAGTGATTTTTTCTTGATGGTCTCCAGTTGGTTTGGTGCGTTAGCAGGCTCAGCTTCCAATAACAACACGACAACATCTTTAGGTAATAAGTAAGTATATATTGGAAATTCATATTATTAGCTTGAAATTAATTGTATATCTTCGGGCCGGCTTATCAAACCCCTGTACAGACTAATAAGTCTGATGTAAGCCATTTTGAAAATATGTTTTCATTAATAATTGTTAGCTTGTACCATCATGTTGTTGAGCAAAGGCCTCCTCCCATTCCCGTCAGTTGTCTCAAAGGCGTCACAGTCGCAGCTCGACCCATCACCGCGCTGTCTCTGGGATCCTCATTGTGGAGATTTTGCCCCAATAATTACCATTAATTATTTACTTCTTCAACGGAATCGATGAACATACAAACGGTACGCCTTTAGTTAATGTGGTGTGGTATGAGTGCTCCTTTGGTGGTTCAATCCTTGCGAATCAAAGGAAACTTTTAGGAAATAATTGAGAAATCTTCATGGTAAAGTAATAAATTTGTGAAATGGTAAGTCATTCAGCAGATTGACAGAGCAGAGCATGCCTGAGAAAATGCCTTGTACCTCATAATCAAAACACGCCTGTATACACACTACCACAAACTTTCAAATTTCCTCAAAAGACTTTGAACTTTATTACTATAGCATGCGGTTGTAGCAAAAGCCCGTACCCTATAGTATCTATATATTAATACGTGAAGCAAAAACTTTGTGTTCGTTTTTACGAAAATTGCGTAGACGGAGGAGTATGAAATTTCGCACACTTAATACTTGTTCATGTTAATTTTTTTTTTAATTATGCATAAAAAATACATTAAATCAACAAAAAAATTATTACACTTACTACCATGTATTTGATACACACGTATTGTTTGTCTTTAATGCGGCCGACAACTGTCAATGCCAATCCAAACTCACATTCTATCTTTTTTAATGTTTCATTGCTTAGCATACAATCCGTGCAGCCTTAATAAAATTACGGCCGAATTTCGACCACTGGGCGACCACTAGTTATTATTAATTTATATATTAGCACAAAAAACTCACATTCTTTTAAAAGGTGTATTTCTCTCAACAACCAGTACAGCTCAAAATCAACCGTCCACCACGAACGCCCAAGCAAAAGTGACCGTCATCTAGTGACTCGATCTGCCATGTTATTTTCCCGCCATTTGTTCCCGCCAACACTCAGTGTTGCCAGTGAAATAAAAACATAGAGTTCGTTCGGATACGAGTATTAATTGGGATGTAAATTACTAAATTATTAATCAACCTAACACGGTTGAATATTTATTGAAGAAATTTGACAGATTTAGATAGGTTGATGTCCAGGCGTTTGTACTAGGTTTGTGTTTAAAGGTTTCATTTGAAAAAAATGTAACGCATTTCTGAAAACAATTCAATCATTAATTCAATTTATTTTATTTGTTCATTTAGATTTTATACCTAAGGCTTTGTTTGGAACACTCAATCCACAAACGCCGCAGATGGAGTTTTCCTCCTAAAATCGCCAACTTAGGCTAAGTAATTTAGTAATATTGTTTCTATAGGTATATTAAAATGTGTAACATTTCAGAGTAAATTTGTGAAACGAAACCTGGACCCAAAGCGTGCTGGTACAATAGCATTTTTTGTTTTCAATGTCCTTTTTGATTGTTCCAAAATTTAGCTTTTATTTACTTAGCCCGGCCTTATATACCAACGGAAGCTACGTCAGTAATTGTGAAATAATAATCAAATAACGTCTTTTTTTGTCATCGTTAAATTTAAGGTGCCTTACAAATAAACAAAAATAAGCTCCGAATAATTATTCCGTTTTTTTTCTTATTTATAATAAACTTTTTCGAGATTAGCAAAACTTGCGTGAAACCTCAGAAATGAGAGTATAATAAATAATATCACGGATAATAATGTTAGAATTGCTTTTATTATGTAAATAAAGGCGTTATGTTGCAGCTCGGCTATGACAAATTTCCGACCAGCAATACCAAAATCAGGCGTTTTTCTACAAAGCAATAAATCAAAGGATGTTATGTATCCCAATTATGATTCTGATATGATTGAAAATATAGGACACAGATCAAGAGTACTCATGTCCATTGAAGATTTGAAAGAAAGCAGTGCTCCAATTACTATCACATTGAGGAGCGATAATAGTAAGTAACTTAAATTTTAAAAACAAGTGTTAACAAATTACAGTCCCCATAACATGCAGAGTCAGGTACACTACCAACTATACTATCGTGGCTCTATCCAGCATAGCTACACAGTTTCTATCTTTCTCTCTTAACACGAAGGAAAATCGAGAATAAATTTTAGGTGACTCGTTCGGGTCCAGATGGCATAACAATTGTTGCAGTGATTGATTGTATTCGTATTTTAAAAAGTAGATACAAAGAATTACATTAAGTTTCAGATAAATATCACACGGACGCTGTAGAGGGACCATTTGAAGTGACCACAGCAACTATAAAGACATTTACTAATTTGATGAGTACTGACGAAACAACTTTTGGTAAATTAGAGGTAATTACTATTACCGACAATCCTACTATTGGAGATAGTAATAAGACTATTGTCAAAAGGAACATAGCAGGTGGCAATTTGATATTCTGGAATGATATGTATGATGACGAATATGGAGTCAAATCGGACCCTTTGGACAGTCCTTTGAAAAACATAAGAGATAAACAATATGGTAAAGGCATTGATTTTGTGAAGAGGTCTGGTAGTTGGATACATGATAAAGTGAAAAGTTTTGCCAATAACATGAGAGGTAAGGACAAGACTGATGATGCAATTGATAACGCCAGTAAGAGGAGTTTAAGAGGTGCGAGGTATTTAGGGTGAGTACCAAATGTCAGTTATTTGACATGTTCTATTATAGAGGGAATGGCATCACGCAAGCGTGTCCTTATTCTCTACTAGATTTTCTGAGGGGTTCGGAGGCTAGGGCTAGGACTTCGCCTCAGGTTGACCAGGTCGTGGAGGAGTAGTGAAGCGCCCAGGTGTCTGTACCTGGTATAGAGCGCGTGTGATGCCAGTCTTGAGGGGATCTAGAAACCCTCCGAGTATGTTCTGTCACTACGGCTTGGGGAACGCTAAGTTCCCGAAATCGCTCTAAAATCTGGTAACTCTTTAAAAACCATAAGACAACAGCAATCCCTTTAGAAAAACCGATCGCTTATCTTATTTAATCCGCCTGCTGGGGCCGGTTGTGCTTTCCTTCTCCCAGTAGCACTTCGAACCATATACTGGCTCGCGTAATGGTTTATGGACCGTTCTCCCTATCTATCCATAGGGAAGGCTCGTGTCCTAGTAGTGGGGACATGAAATGAGCTGGTGATAAAGTTCTTTCCCATGGTCCGGCCGCATTTTGCTGATATAAATTCACTTGTTTTCGGGATCTTATGTGCAAGTCCAGCCTTTCACGGTGCTCTATAATGATGATGCCATATGGATGGTCGACCGCTAGTTGAAGCAAAAACTAAGCTCCGTAATAAAAGTATAGCAATGACATTTTTCAGAACAGAAACTTATCCTAAATACAACATCGGAAAAAGGTTTCAGAAGCGAAGTGTGAGACATAAGGCAGTGAGTACGAGCTTGATAACATATATATTTTTTTAAATAATATTAATTCAAGTAAATATGTACAAATGTGTCATATAAGTTTTTCAGAGATATAAAAATTCATAGGTTTTGAAGATGATTAAATCTATATACTACATACTGTATTAATGAAGAGGTAACGTTTGTGACTTTGTTTGTTTGTATTTCGGGGCAAATCTCAGGAAATTCTTTACGGGTAACGGCTATATTTAACTAAAAAAAGAGATTATTTTTAAATCTCTAATCCACGCGGACGAAGTCGCGAGAAGTAACGCTCTAGTTGATAGTAGACAATTTGAAAATATTAAGCGGCAATTTGTTTTTAATGCATTTTAGGAGGAATCGGATGACCAAATCAACAGTTTCGAGGATTTAACTGCAAAAATGAAAGATGTTTGTAAAGAAGCAGCGATGTCCGTAAAAGAGACATGCAATAAAGAAAGTATGAAGTACAGAAACATAATTATAATAAAACTAATAATTAAGAATAAGAATAAGTTAGAAGAATAAGTATTATTTATTTTTTAAGTCGTATTTTATATTATCCAAGTTCTCTCCGCAGGAGCTTCTCGAGGAGCTCGATGGCGTTAACCACTGGTTAACGCGCTCGGTCTGCAATTGCTAAAGTTAAACAACATTCGCAAGAGCCGGTCATCGGATGGGTGACCAAAAATTGTCTCTCGAGCTTCTCCGTGCTTCCGTAGACACGTAAAGCTGTTGGTCCCGGCTGCATTAGCAATCGTTAACAACCACAAATCCGCATCGTCTCGCGTGGTGGTTTATGAACCGTTCTCCCTATCCATCCATAGGGAAAATTCGTGTCCCAGCAGTGGGGACATAAAATGAACTGGTGATGATCATGGTATTAAGTTCTCTTAATGGAGAGAACTTAATACCATCTGGGCGAGGTGAGGCCGGACCAATGAGTACGGCCTCACCTTGCCCATCCATAAGAAAATCTTTTCTCGTTGACCCTATGTTGTAGGAAGAAGGGAACTCGATCAGCTCTCAACCCCTCGGTAATAGGGAACGGGGACACGCACTTGTGCGTGATGCGGTTCTTTCTAGAAAACCTCTGACGGTGTTTTGATCACACGGCTTGAGGAAGTTTCTCGCCCCCCCCCCCCCCCCCCCCCCCAAAAGTCCGGTTACGCTGAAAGTACCGCCTAAGGTAATTGATATAAAAAAGCCGCTCAAATGTGTGTCTTACCTTAATTTTTTTTTTGTGCTAACTATTTGCAGCTCGTCAGAGTGATAAGAAGGAATCGATGACATCGTCCCTCATGCAACAGCTGGTGCGGCTCATGACTGATCTCGTCGACTTCCAAGTGCAGGAGAAGACCTGCGTCAGTATGTATAACTTTAAATTAAACCAGTAACAAGATAAAAAATCAACTAGTCTCAGGAAGCTCTAGTAATGGGAATCGTAAATGTCAACCTTGAAAAAATCGAGCTTGGATCAAAATCAATATCTTTATTGCTAACTAAGTGTATAAACGGTGTTACATTTTTTTTAAGGAACTTAAAACTTAGTCGCTCTTTTCGGGCACGGCAATTTAATAGAGAGCTCCCAAATTATTTTTATATAAAGCTATGAATAATTATTTTAAGTCTAAAGGCGTGTCTCCTACGTGCGCCTAAAAATAACAAAACAAACTAACAAAACATGTTAACAAAACATATTAGCAAAACATTGCAGTCTTCTGCGACTTTAAAAACACGTACATCTAACAAACATTTACCTACTAGAACCACGATAGCTCAATTGGAAGAGCACCTGACCCGGAATGTCAGAAGGGTGCAGGTTCAAATTCTGCTCGTGGAAATTTTTTCAACATTTGTGTTTTTGTAATTTGTTCGCAACAAAATTTGCGTTAAAAATTATTTTGAACATTTTATAAAATAGCTTGCTTATTTCTTAACTGATCTTTAATATTTGTAAAAATATTATGATCGAATGTTAATGACGGTAGTTGTTGACATTGATAGGGCGCCTTTGGCTTACAAAGTAAAAAGTGTTGAATAATTTCGGCGGGCTGGTTAGAACCACGATAGCTCAATTGGAAGAGCACCTGACCCGGAATGTCAGAAAGGTGCAGGTTCAAATCCTGCTCGTGGAAATTTTTCAACATTTGTGTTTTTGTAATTTGTTCGCAACAAAATTTGCGTTAAAAATTATTTTGAACATTTACCTACTCGACAAAATGACTTAGGACGAAGAAGATATACTCGATGTTTTAGAAGTTATTTTACATACAGCAAGAAAAATAAATTATTTCAGCATTATTTAGTTAAATATTGTTTTGACAACGTCACACAAACGTAAGAAAAAGAGACAAAATAATGATTAATTAAATAAACGCTAAAATAGTTTTTATACACTATGCACAACCTCAATGTTCGCAAGCAACGATGAAATGAAATTACCCCTCCCCCCGCAGGCGGACACGGGGATGTTTTCCGTCCGCCTCGGATAACATGTTTGCTTGTTTGAGTTAACAAAACAGTTAGGCCACGCCCATATTTTGTTAGATGTTTGATGTTAGAAAACACAAAACAGTGTCGCAGGAGACCCGGCTTAAAAGTTAAAAATTTAAGGAAACATAAACAAAATTTAATTAAATAACTAAATAATCATCATGACACACACATACACACCCCCCCCCCCCACCCCCACCCCCCCCCCCACACACACACACACACACACATACACACACAACCTCTCAGCAATCAAAAAAGATGACAGCCGGTCTTTATGTGGATTTTAAAGTCTTCACGTGAATATATAACAAGTGGAATATTACCGTCAAGACTATTTATTACCGGTCCAATGCAATATGAATACAAAAATTATATGATGATTATATGATCGGATGTTAATGACGGTAGTTGTTGACATTGAATAGGCGCCTTTGGCTTACAAAGTAAAAAGTGTTGAATAATTTCGGCGGGCTGGTTAGAACCACGATAGCTCAATTGGAAGAGCACCTGACCCGGAATGTCAGAAGGGTGCAGGTTCAAATCCTGCTCGTGGAAATTTTTTCAACATTTGTGTTTTTTTCAACATTTGTTTTTTTTTTTTTTTACAAAAATTAAAATAATAAAAAATTTAAAAGGAATAACGTCTTTATCGATTGTTAGATACTTGCAAAAGTGTTTCTTTCGACTGTGAGGGTAACTTCACAGTGACGTGACCGCTGGTTTGTAGCGTAAATCAGGTCAATCAGGTCAATCTGGGGTCTCGGTATCTCAGCGGTCAGGACCTTGGACCGAGCCGGTAATCCTAATGTCGAAAATTTTATATTGTAACTACATATTAACTAGTTACGTCCTTTAAACAACATTTTAGTTTATAACTACTTGGAAACGACAGTGCACGAATAAAACTTTTTATAATAAAACCCACGTGAATGTCCAAAAGTATCTATTTATTTAATCAATTACAAAACAGCAATTAGCAGATACACATTCCAACATTTTGTACTTTCTACATGACAATGTTATTACCTAATAGACAACCGACTTCCAAACAGCCTTAGTAACCTATTACGCATACGCATATTCGTGGCTAAGCTACGGAGTCATAATGTGGGGAAATAGCACCGATGCTCCCAGCTTATTTACTTTACAAAAAAAACTTATCAGAATCTTAGTGAATATTAATAATCGGTTCCCTACGCCATATCGAATACCAAATGATCGAAAATCAAAATATTGAACACTATTCATCGAACGTTCAAAATATCGAATTTACAAATAATCGAACGTTCAAAATATCGAACGCTCAATACATCTAATGATTAATTTATCGAATATGAGTTTTTTACATCATGAACATCTATTCAGCTTGTCAAATTGGCAAAACTAAAGGATTCCTGGTTGACTGTGTGATATAGTACCGTACAGCATGGTCTGCAGCGTCGATATGGTGAAGATGCTGAGTTTGCTCAAAAATTGCGACATCTAATCGCACTCGCGTATTTGCCACATCAAGAGATACCGGAAGCATTTGATAAGTTAAAAAATGAAGTATTGCCTACAGAGGCAAATGATGTTACCGAATGGTTCGCTAAATATTACGTTTATGGTAAGTATACTTCCACTGAAGCAGACAATAATAAAATCGTCATAACTCGCTCAGAACCAATGTTCCCGCCTTCTCTGTGGTCAGTATTTGACATGAATAGGCTGGGCTTGCGAAGAACTCAAAATCATATTGAAGGGTGGCACAGAAGGTGGAACACAATTCTGGATAAAAAAAAGTGGGGTCTTTACGCGACAATTGAATTTTTAGTAAAAGAGCAAGCTGTTACTAATAGAAATATTGAAAGAGCCAATGCGAGTTTGGAACTACCTAAGAAGAAAGGAAAAAGAGATGACATGGCCATTAATAATGTAATTAACAAAAAGAATGACGTGGATTTGTTAGACTTTTTACGCGCAATCGCAATACATACCAAATTATAAATATTATTTTTATATCCTATTATTAGCTAGATGTTATCTCATGCTTATATTATGTACCTAATAGTACAAGTTACCGCTAAGATGTTTAATATAAATAAATAAAACATATTCACAAAAAAGTGTTTTTATCATAATTTTACGGTACTATATCACACAGTCAACCAGGAATCCTTTAGTTTTGCCAATTTGACAAGCTGAATAGATGTTCATGATGTAAAAAACTCATATTCGATATTT